>CAUDMG010002478.1:1320000-1762500 GCA_958450375.1 Homarus gammarus | reverse complement strand
CCTTCAACTCTGTACTATTCCACTCGCAGCCAGCAACTCCATTTCTTCCTAGCCCAACTCATAACCAACCAGAACATCACGCTCCCCTTTTGCCTGGCCCTTAACTAGAGAACCAATGTCAAAATTAATACCAGCCCAACACAAACATGCTCTCCTTTTGCCTGGCCCTTGGACTAAGAGGAACCAGTGTCAAAAAAAAAAATACAGTCCAAAACAAACATGCTCTCCTTTTGCCTGGCCCTTGGACTAAGAGGAACCAGTGTCAAAACAATACTCAGTCCAAAACAAACATGCTCTCCTTTTGCCTGGCCCTTGAGCTAAGAGGAACCAGTGTCAAAACAATACTCAGTCCAAAACAAACATGCTCTCCCTTTGCCTGGCCCTTGAACTAAGAGGAACCAGTGTCAAAAAAATACTCAGTCCACGTCTCCGAGCCTCATGCCGGCAGACCAACCCTCTGACAATGTACCAGTCCATATTAGTGAGGCCTGGCATTACAACCGTACTCTCAATCCCGCTCATGACAGCAACTCAATCCCGCTCATGACAGCAACCACTACTCAACGCACATCTCTGACCTAACCATCTCTCCAATCCCCCCTGCCCTACTCACAACTCCTCCAACTCACCCTCGACAACCTGCCCCTTCTCCTTACCCTGCAACCTAAACTGTAATTTGTCGGCTTCGTCTTTCAGTTGCAGGCTCGATCGACCTCTCTGAACTACTTCTCTTCATCTTGCTCATCTGGAGTGGGGGCTCCTCGTCTTCCTCCTCAGATTCATCCATCGCTGCACCAGCGACAGGGTGCGATCTCGCCCCTGATGGCCAAACTCGTCGTGGCAGGCTCTAGTCAAAGCCTCCTGCAAGTTTGGAGTTAACACTGGCACCTCCCTCCATAGATTCTTCCCTTCGGGTCTTCTATGCCAAACAACATCTTCTCTTACTATCAGGGATTTCCTAGCTCGGTACATCTTGCGGAAATCATCATTTTGGAGCTCTACCTGTACCTCATCCTCCGGCAGCTCTCCCACCAACCATCTTCGCAGTTTTGTCATATAGTCCATGCCTTCTTGCTCCTTACGCAGCCCATCCATCGTCCACAGTTCCTTCCTTCCTGCCCCGTTCTTCTCTAGTACATGCATCGCTGTATACTCTTCTTCACTATCTTCCTCCTGTTCCGCCGGGATTCTAGATAGAGTATCCGCCACAATGTTGTTCTTCCCCGGCTTGTACTCTATAGTAAAGTTAAACTGCTCGAGATCCGCATTCCACCTACTTTCCACGGCACCTAGTTTAGCCTTCTCCCGGTGACTGAGTGGGTTGTTATCTGTATAGACTGTGAAATGTTTCCCTGCCAAATAATCCCTGAATTTATCCACTACTGCCCATTTGAGTGCTAACATCTCTAACTTACGAGAACTATAGTTGTTCATGTTACGTTCTGATTTCCTCAGGCCCCGACTCGCATAGCACACCGGATGCAGCCTGCCATCCTTCCGCTGGGACAGCACCGCACCTAGCCCACGAAAACTTGCATCTGTTTCTAATATAAACTCCTGAGTGAAATCTGGGCAAGCCAACACTGGTGTCTGCGTCACCTTGTCTTTCAGTTTCTCAAAAGCCTGTTGCTGCTCCTCTCTCCATTCACTATCTACCCGATCCTTAGATTTCCCATGCATCAACGCATGCAGTGGAGCAGCTATATGGGCAAACCCTTTAACAAATTTCCTGTAAAATGATGTGAACCCTACAAAAGACCGCACATCTTTCACCGTCTGAGGGACTGGCCAATCTCTTATTGCCCTAATCTTCTCAGGATCAGCTGTGATGCCTTCAGCTGACACCTGATATCCTAAATAACTTACTTTTGAAGCCATTATTTCACACTTTTTAGGTTTAAATCTTAAGTTATTCTCCCTCATCCTGCAAAATAATTCCCTCAATCTGACTATATGTTGATCTATTGTACTTGAAAACACCATCACATCATCAAGGTATACAAGCAACGAGGAGAAGATCTTATCCCCTAAAATCCGCTCCATGTATCTCTGAAAGGTTCCCGGACTATTTGACAATCCCATAGGCAGTCGCCTGTACTCAAAGTGTCCGAAGCTTGTGCTGAAGGCAGTCTTTGGACGGTCTGAAGGTTTTACTTCTATCTGGTGATATCCCGCCGCCAGATCAAACGTTGAGAAAAACTGGGCCCCCGTCAGAGATTCTAGAGTTTCATTTATCCTAGGCAGAGGAAACGCATCGCGTACCGTGACCTTATTTAAGTCACGATAGTCAATGCACAACCTCAGCGTCCCGTCCTTTTTCCTCACTACTACAATGGCGGCAGAGTACGGACTCTCACTATGCTGAATTACTCCCTGATCTAACAGCTGGCTAATGTGCTGCTTCACCTCTGGTACCTGGTTTGGAGGGATCCTCCGATATGGCACCCTAACTGGCCTGTCTGTGGTCACTGGGATCTCATGCTGAACCCCAATAGCCTTTCCTATGGGCTGGCCCTCTTCTTCAAAAATATCACTAAACTCTTCTATTAAACACCTAACTGCACTCTCTTGTCCCTCATTCATTTCCTCCGTGTGCACTTTGACCTCCGTACGGGCATCCGGTTGCACTGTCCTCACATGCACCTCTTCACTGATGTCTTCCTCGACTTCCGTCCCCGACGCCACTTTCCCAATCCGCCAATTGCCCCTCAAGCTCGTACGACTATCAGACAGATTTGCCACCAACACCTGGGTCATGCCTCTCACCACTCTTACAGCTGTCGGCAACACTATCACACCCTCAGGCATCCAACCTTCATCCTCTATTGTTAGAGGTTCAATCACTACTTCTTTGTTAGCTACCTGGCTTAATGAGGGAACACATACTGACAGCAACCGAGTACTCCGGGGAGGAATGGTTGGTCTTTCCTTCCTCTCTGTCATACAATACCCCAGGCTGATGGCCTCTATTGCACATAACTGCCTAACCTCATGCAAGCAATTTTCCCACTGAGCGGTGCTCCTGGCTTCCCTGCACAAGTGATACATGTGCGGCCAGATCTCCGCAACCTCCCCCAGCACATTCATCCCCAACAACCCGACATGAGATTGCCCCTTACCCTGGGTCTCAATCCCTGGACAAACCAACATCCCCACATCAGTGACTTCCACCCCACATACGACCATAGTGACCCGAATACACCCCACACACGGCACTGGAAACCCTGACGCCCCTTTTACCCTTATTCGAGTGGGCTGCAACACCACGCCTGCAGGCTCCAGCTCCCGACGGTAGAAAAGTTCATCAATTAGCGACACTTCTGCCCCAGTATCTGCTAAACCCCACATTTCACGACCCGCTACCAGCACCGAGACCTTAGGACACTCTGCTTTCAGCCTTAAGGTATCTTCTGTTGTGATTAAATTTGTCATGCGAACCACGCTTGACCATGGGTCCGCTCTCTCTTGACTCATAACATCGCCGGTGGAATCTATTGGTGAGGCCAGGAACGGTTGGCGGGAACTGCCTGGCCTTGGCCATTTCCCGACCGCCAGTTCCGATTGTTACTTCCAACTCGATACTGGCCATTGGCCACGTATCCCCTTGGGACACTCTCTCCTGGTCTGGACCCGTTCGTGCAATTGAAACTGAAGTGGCCCTCTTGTCCACACGCATAGCACCTCGGGGGAATCGAGCCTCCAGTCTGCGGCTCGTCCTCTCTTCCTTTAGTCAGCGGTACCTCCCTCAAAGCCTCTCGTTTTTGTTCCGCCTCTCTCAGCCCCGTGATCCACTCGTCTAGACTATGGTGAGGATACTTCTTGATCTCATCCACTAACCACATACGGCTTGAGGGACCGAACTAACGGGACAAATTCATTACGATAGGGCAGAGTCAAAATATTCTTAAGTGTAGGAACTTTTTCAAGTATGACTCAACCATTACTAATATGTTAATAAGGAATAGCCCAAGTTTGAATGTTAATGGTAGTGTTTATTGTATTCCATGTAGCAAATGTAATTGTAATTATGTAGGTCAGACAGGAAAAACACTGCAGCTTAGAATCAAACAACATAAGTATAATATTAGAACTGCATCTGAAAGCAGTGCCTTGTTCGTTCATGTTAGGAATAATAATCACCCCATTGCTTGGGAAAAAAGCTTAGAAGTTTTCAAATCATCTTGTGTCACAGAAAGACTTCTTGTTGAAGCTAGTTTGATTAAGGAATTAAAATCAATAAACCTTAGTGATGGTCAGTTCAAAACCGATAATATGTTACATAAATTTATTTGTCAGTGGCCCAAGGTTAAAAATGCTTTAAAAACCTTTGATCTAGATTCTAGATGTATGATAGTTATTTTGTGGGCCCCCTTTTTTCTGACCTGACTTGACTAGTCACGTCACCACCCTTCTCTTAAGCTCCTCTACGTGTGTGTTGGTGTGGGGATTAGTGGATGTCATCATTTTGACCTGACCTCATGTTTTTTAGGTCACCCTGTATATTTAAGCCTCTCTCTGTCCATGTAATCCAGTTGCCTCTGAAGATGTCTTGAATAAAGACGAAAGCTAAGGTACTCCGTTGTTTCCATTTTCCCGTGTGATTTTATCAAGATATATATATATATATATATATATATAATCAACGACCTCACCAGCAAGGAATCGAACCCTCGACCTACTGGGTGTGACTAGGGAACGCTTACCGGCTAGGCCACAAGTGTCCTTGTGGCCTAGCCGGTAAGCGTTCCCTAGTCACACCCAGTAGGTCGAGGGTTCGATTCCTTGCTGGTGAGGTCGTTGATTGTATGTTCAAAGTCCGCGTGTTAAATGGACTAAAAATGAAGTATATATATATGTATATATATATATGTGTATATATATATATATATATGTGTATATATATATATATATGTATATATATATATATATATATATATGTATATATATACATATATATATATATATATATATATATATATATATATACGGTAGTAGGCAGCTACCAAACGGAGGTACTACCGCCTGGGAAGATATTGGAAGCATTATTTGTTGTCTAATGGTAGACCCTGCTGCCATATGGCATCACGAAAATTGTGACCAAGTCCCAGGTTGCTGATCTGACTTTCTGCTTCATTTACACGCAACTGCAGTGTCTCAATTGTTTCTCGTACCATTGACAACACAACATACATATATCGTTTCTCACTTTTGATCTTTTTTTCATTTTTGTATTTATAGTTCTTTATTATCAATATTTTTATTAATATTACAGTTACTGTACTATTATCATCATAATTTTATTATTTTATTATTGTTTGTTTTATCATAAATTTTATTTATTATGAATATATATATATATATATATATATAATCAACGACCTCACCAGCAAGGAATCGAACCCTCGACCTACTGGGTGTGACTAGGGAACGCTTACCGGCTAGGCCACAAGGACACTAAAAGCAGTTCTAGACTCTGTTATATTTCACACAAAGCCTGTTCATCGAGCTGATGGCGCCGTGAACCTCATTGGGAAACTGCCCATGCCTCGTATGTGGTGTCAGCAGCATTTTACCGAATCCAGCTGGTATGAAACGCGAGGTACATATATATATACTTAATTTTTAGTCCATTTAACACGCGGACTTTGAACATATAATCAACGACCTCACCAGCAAGGAATCGAACCCTCGACCTACTGGGTGTGACTAGGGAACGCTTACCTGCTAGGCCACAAGGACACTAAAAGCAGTAGGTCGAGGGTTCGATTCCTTGCTGGTGAGGTCGTTGATTATATGTTCAAAGTCCGCGTGTTAAATGGACTAAAAATGAAGTATATATATATGTACCTCGCGTTTCATACCAGCTGGATTCGGTAAAATGCTGCTGACACCACATACGAGGCACGGGCAGTTTCCCAATGAGGTTCACGGCGCCATCAGCTCGATGAACAGGCTTTGTGTGAAATATAACAGAGTCTAGAACTGCTTTTAGTGTCCTTGTGGCCTAGCCGGTAAGCGTTCCCTAGTCACACCCAGTAGGTCGAGGGTTCGATTCCTTGCTGGTGAGGTCGTTGATTATATGTTCAAAGTCCGCGTGTTAAATGGACTAAAAATGAAGTATATATATATATATATATATATGTATACATGTATATATATATATATATATACATATATATACATACATGCATATATATATATACATATATACATATGTATATATATATATATATATATATTTCATTAGCCCAATAATACACGCGGACTTCAACATACAATCAACACCTCAACCCGCCAGGATTCTAACCCACTGCCCACGAGCCTATGACTGTGACTGGGAACACTTACCACCGGACCACCAGGACACTAAGAGCAGTCTTAGACTTTGTTATATTTCACACAAAGCCTGTTCAACAAGCTTATGGCACCATGAACCTCTAATAGGGACTACCCGTATCACGTAGGTGGTCAGAGTATTGTTTTACCAAATCCGGCTTCGAAGCACGAGGATCCAAATATATTTCATTAGCCCAATAATGCGAGCAGACTTCTACATACAATCAACACCTAAACCCGCCAGGATTCGAACCAAGATTCGAAGCCGGATTTGATAAAACGTTACTCTGACCACCTACGTGATACGGGTATTCCCTATTAGAGGTTGTTGGCGCCATAAGCTCGTTGAACAGGATTTGTGTGAAATATAACAAAGTCTAGGACTGCTTTTAGTATCCTGGTGGTGCAGCGGTTAGCGTTCCCAAGGTCACAGTCATAGGCTTGTGGGCCATGGGTTCGAATCCTGGCGGGTTGAGGTGTTGATTATATATATATATATATATATATATATATGTGTGTGCAAGTAAATCACTGTAGGTGAGCGTGATCCAAGTATATGCTGATAACCACAAGTGTTTCTTCTTAGTCTGTACTCTCCCCTGAAGATGTGAATTACACGAAAGAGCTTGGGAACTTCGTGTTTTATTATTATTATTATTATTATTATTATTTTATACATATATATATATATATATATATATATATATATATATATATATATATATATATATATATAAATTCATCCATTACCAGAATACATTGTAGTTGCGTTGTAAAAGTTTAATTTTTATGAATAAAAGTCCACAGAGTAATGTAAAGGCGTATCTTGAACTATTTGCCTTTAGTTCATCAGATGTTCCAATTCCTTGCCAATGAGACCATAGATGTTGAAGTGCAATAATAACAGTATAACGCCAATGAATCGTACGGCATAAATATATCTTATAAATTCTCATACTTTAAATCTTTGTTGTTGAAGCGCAGTAATGCATTATAACGTCAACAATATGAGAATTCTCTTTTTTATAACAAATAAATAAACTATTCTAATGCATGATAGCATTATTTTTTGTCAAGATCGTTGTTAATAATATTTTAAAGTCTTTTAGTAAACTGATAATAAATGTCATAAATTGCACTATGCTGTGAAATTTTGATATGAAACTATATTAGAATTTGTTGAATTAAACTTCCAGGGGTTCTCAAACTTTTTTTCACCTGGTACCCTCTGAGTTATCAGACCATCGATCCGTACTCCCATTACTGAGACATTGAATATAGAATGGTACTACATTAACACTAATTCAATATAGAATGACATTGTTAAAACATATTTGGTGCTTGGAGAGAAACTATACTTTCCATGTTGTATATATACTGTAACATTAAATTTTTATCAACTCATGAATTAAATCTGGTGAAATTAGTATATTCTATATTGATTTCCGCCAGTCCTCAATGTACCCCCTGGAAACTCTCCTGTGTACCCCGGGGGGCTCGCGAACCGCAGTTTGGAAACCCCTTCATAATTTAAAGGTAGTGAATATATTATGTCTGAGAAAAACGACCTCTGATTCACACTGTACATCTTTTTGTAGATTTTGTAAACGTTGATTTAATATGTTACACGTGTCAGTGAAAGCTGTTTGCGACTAGTAGTTTGTGTTCATGAAAACGCTACCAAGATAAAGTTGCAGAACTCATTAAAACTAAAGGGTACGTGCTGTTATTTTTTAGGTAATTTAATCGTCGATTTTTTTTAATCATCAGTTGGTACCTTATTTATCTTATTAATCTTTCACATCAGTTTTTCCTCCAAACTCAACAATAAACTTCTCTTGTATAACACGTGTATGTTATTAAGTGTTCTTTCACAGTAAAATTTCTTTCCCCAAAATGTTCGCGCTAACAACTTTTCCTAAGTCATTTTTTTCCCTCCTGGGATAAGTTTCTGGAGGCTGGGAGTGAAAAGTATTGAATTTACCATTAAAACGTTGTACAAAAAGTTGGTAGGCGAATCAGAACCTTAAAAAGTCTCGACTAGTGGAAAATAATGAAGAAAATTACCCAATATTTCAAGGCTCGCCTCAACATGCCGCCGCCTTACCCGACTCTACATCATTATAAAGTACGGTTATGGGGCCCATTTTTAACGTTGTGATATATATATAGAAACAAACTGAAAGACTTATAGTCGAAACCAATTAAATGTTGCACATTTTTAAAGATGGCTTGTAGCCCCGCGGTGGCAAATATACTGAGGACTTCTTGCTTAAAGTTGGAGGTGTTTTTCTTCATCTGTGAATTATGAACATGAAACTATGAGCGATTATTTTCTCATTAGGAGCCCGGAGTCAGGCTCATCTTAATGGCTGATAAACATTAGTATTATAATTATTTCAGGAGGTCTTGATCTAACCTCTTAATTGAGAAAAACCTGTAGAAGTACAAACGTAGTTATGCATCATGTCATTGACACTAGGGGTTGAATTTTATAAACTAATTTCCTGTATTTTTTAAAAGTTTTATTTATTGATGACTATAGTGGAATGACTAGTTTAGAATACGCGCTTATATACTGTACCATAGATGTTGAAGTGTGGTAATACTTTATAACCAACACGTATAACAAAGATGTTTACAATTTTATAATTATATACAAATATTTGCAGTTGGTGGTTGAAACTCCCAAACAATAATATATAACCCAAGAAGTCCTCGCCTTCAACTGTCAACAAATTTTTTAACATTTTCTGGTCTAGAGACTTAAGAGAACGGCGCTCATAAACCCTGGTAGCTGAAGCACCTAAAATACAGCGACAATATATCACAAGTCAAGATGTTCTAAAAGGCAAAATGTAATCATAAGTACAATAGGTTGGGTAATAGTTACGTTAGTGTTCCTTAGATCTGGGCGTATTTATTTAAGGAGGCGGTTCACCAACAGATAAAGACGTATTACCTCACAGCAGGCCCGAATATGCATGGGATGTACAGTGCCATAGTACAATTTGGCGAGACAGGTATAAGAAGCAGAACACCAGTTGATGTCACAGTTGGAAAATGACCAATCACAGGACATTATTCCCCGTAAATGCGTGGATTCAACCAAGTTAACTACTGCTGTGTGTGAGAGAGAAGAGACAAGAATTGGACAGGCAACAGAACGTCTGGCCCATCAGGGAGCCGCAGCCTCTCGCCGCGCTACACTCGCATCACTTATATAAATTGAAGTTCTTAAGCCAGTAATGGGGTTTGGCTGTGTACATCGTGATCGTCGTCCATCACCGCCACGCACTGAACCACCAGCAGTGTATTTGATACTTCACACAACACCAACACGCTCCCTCCCTCCCTCCAAAAAATAGTAAAACAGGGAGAAAGATAAGAAAAGAAAGATGAATGAAGGGAGATAGAAAGGAAAGACAGAGAAAAAAAGGATGAAGGATTTTTACTTGACTTTTATATAAAGCATAATTTACTATCAATAATTATTTATTTCACTATGTTTTTTTATGTTGTCACCTGATGGTGATACAAAACACTGTAGTCAGCACTGTGGTGTCGTCATAAGTCTGTTGGCTCAGGAACCTAAGTTAATGGCATTCAGGCACTTTTCCTTGGTTCCGCACATTCCTCTCACAAGCTCCTGAGAACGTGACCAGAATAGACTGCCTCAAAGACCGTCCACATGATTTTGCTGTTGTTGTTGTGACTGTTGCTCATGTATTTTCACTTATTCTATTTCTTATTTTTCAAGCACAGAGAGGTAGCATTTTTGTAGTCGTGGGTGTTGAGGTACAGAGACTGTGCCGTAACATTTCTGTGGTGGAATTTTATACTATTTTCAGTTTTGGTTCCCATTTCGAATTGGTTGTATACAGATTTCAGTTTCTTTATGTCCGACTCTTCCCCGACAGTGTTGGGAGTGAGAGCACAAGTTGAGATCAAGATTCAACAACAAACAGCACGGTCAATATGTCTTATTTTTTCTTATTTTTAGTAAAGTAATGATATTTGTGGTTATGGCCAAGTGGTAATTAGTATACCTCTTCATTTTGATTCCTCACGAAGAAGAAATTTCCGTAACTGTGTTGGAATAAGATTACCTGTAGCCGTAACTTTCACTATCTGTGAATAATATCTCGGTATTCAGGTAGAAACTAATGAGCACATCCACACATCCGTCAACATGCACACCAGCATCTTTAACAATCACACACTACACCCTCCAACACCCATCAATACCCACACTACACCCCACAACACCCATCAATACCCACACTACCCCCTCCAACACCCATCAATACCCATACTACACCCCACAACACCCATCAATACCCCCTACAACACCCACACTATACCCTACAACACCCACACTACACCCTACAACACCCACACTACACCCTACAACACCCACACTATACCCTACAACACCCACACTACACCCTACAACACCCACACTACACCCTACAACACCCACACTACACCCTACAACACCCACACTACACCCTACAACACCCACACTACACCCTACAACACCCACACTACACCCTACAACACCCACACTACACCCTACAACACCCACACTACACCCTACAACACCCACACTACACCCTACAACACCCACACTACACCCTACAACACCCACACTACACCCTACAACACCCACACTACACCCTACAACACCCACACTACACCCTACAACACCCACACTACACCCTACAACACCCACACTACACCCTACAACACCCACACTACACCCTACAACACCCACACTACACCCTACAACACCCACACTACACCCTACAACACCCACACTACACCCTACAACACCCACACTACACCCTACAACACCCACACTACACCCTACAACACCCACACTACACCCTACAACACCCACACTACACCCTACAACACCCACACTACACCCTACAACACCCACACTACACCCTACAACACCCACACTACACCCTACAACACCCACACTACACCCTACAACACCCACACTACACCCTACAACACCCACACTACACCCTACAACACCCACACTACACCCTACAACACCCACACTACACCCTACAACACCCACACTACACCCTACAACACCCACACTATACCCTACAACACCCACACTACACCCTACAACACCCACACTACACCCTACAACACCCACACTACACCCTACAACACCCACACTACACCCTACAACACCCACACTACACCCTACAACACCCACACTACACCCTACAACACCCACACTACACCCTACAACACCCACACTACACCCTACAACACCCACACTACACCCTACAACACCCACACTATACCCTACAACACCCACACTATACCCTACAACACCCACACTATACCCTACAACACCCACACTACACCCTACAACACCCACACTACACCCTACAACACCCACACTACACCCTACAACACCCACACTACACCCTACAACACCCACACTACACCCTACAACACCCACACTACACCCTACAACACGCACACTACACCCTACAACACGCACACCCTAGAAAAAATGAAAAAATAAAAATATGACCCATATATGTTGTATTTTTTCTGCTGTCTGTTTTATCTCTCTTGATCACTCGGTAAGTTGGGGAGGAGAGAGAGAGAGAGAGAGAGAGAGAGAGGTTGTAAGTAAGAAAGAAAATATGGCCTCCATTTATGCTCTATTGCTTTCGTTATTCTTGTCTTGCATCTCCCAGTTTCTCTATTCTTGATTCTCCTCCTCTTCTCCTTTCCTCTCTCCTCTTCTTTTTCTCTTCTTCTTCTCTCCTCCTCTGCTTCTATCCTCTCTCCATATCTTTTTCTCTTCTTCTCTCCACTTCTTCTCCTTTCCTCTCTCCATATCTTTTCTCTTCTCTCCTCTTCTTCTCCTATCCTCTCTCCATATCTTTTTCTCTTCTTCTCTCCTCCTTTTCTCCTCTCTCTTCTCCTCTCCTCTTTTACTTTTCTACTTTTCTTCTCTCCTCCTCTTCCCCTTTTATCATCTCCTCCTCTTCTCTTCTTCTCCTCTCTTCCTCTCCTCTGCTTCAATATGTTGAGTCACTAAAAAATTTTAAGAATATTTTTGCCTTTTTTATTAATTCTCCTTTTTTTATGACTTCATTTTCTGCTTTCAATAATCAATTACAATTTCCTTCAATTCACTTCTTTCATCTTTTAAATCTCACTCTTATATTTTATTATATTTTTTCGTTACTGAATTATGCCTTCTACTGTACATTATTTGTTCCCGTTATTAATCTCAATTGCCTTCATTCATTTCTTTCTTTGATAAAACGTTACTTAATTCTTTCTCTTCTTTCTTTTCGTCGCTTTTCGAGTCTCTTCATTCATTATCTGTCTGTTTCATCTATCTTCACTTTTTATCTCTCTCTCTCTCTCTCTCTCTCTCTCTCTCTCTCTCTCTCTCTCTCTCTCTCTCTCTCTCTCTCTCTCTCTCTCTCTCTCTCTTTTTCTCTCTCTCTTGTATGACGACACATTACAAATTCTCTCTTGAAAAAAAATTTACCCAACTTTTGAATGTGTCTCTTTCCCTCCCCGAGAGATAGATGATAATTTTTTCATGGAGGTGATGAACAAGGGATGGTTGGAAGGAGGGAGGAGAGAGAGAGAGAGAGAGAGAGAGAGATGGAGGGAAGGAGAGAGTGATGGAAGAAGGAAGAGAGATAGAGAAAGAAATAGAGAGAGAGAGTGATGAAGAATGGAAGATTTTAGGGAAAGAAGAGTAGGGGGAGGTGGGGGGAGGTTGAGATAGGAAGGGAAAGAAAGGGGAGGAAGGGAGGGAAGTAGAATGAGAGAGGAGAGGGAAGGAGTGAAGTAGGGTGAGAGAGATGTTAAAGGGAAGGGGGCGGGGGAGGGAGGGGTGAGGAAAGTTTAAGAAAAGAAGAAAAAGTTCCTTCGCCATCTTGCTAGGGTGAGGAAGATATAAGAACATTATGGTGATGGAGGAAGGAGGGAGGGAGAGGAAGGAGTCGGGGAGAATAAGAGAAGAGGGAAGGAAGGGAGGATGAGGGAGAAAGAAGAAAGAGAGAGAATGAAGAGACAAAAAAGGGATAAAAAAGAATAAGGGAAGGAGGAGGAGGAGAAAGGAAGGAGGAAAGAAAGGAGAGATACAGAATATGAAATAAAACTAAGAAAAAAAATACATAATTTCCAAATTACAGAGATTGTACGTATATAAGGATAAACTGATGACTAGTGTAAATAAAGATGAAACACAAAGGTACAATAACCACGTCTGCTACACAACACATATCAATCATTCCTATGTGTTTTTTCTTTGTTAATTGAGTTATTTATCATTTAAGTCTAGTTAATTTGAGGATTAATTACGACAGGAGTGTGTGGAGAGATAATAAATTAGTTTTAGACTGTTATTTGAAAGAGATTTTGTGGATTGACTTTTCTTTTTCTTTTTTTTTTACTTTTTTGGTCAATAAATTTATATTTCTGTGTATGTGTGTGTGTGTGTGTGGTGTGTGTGTGTGTGTTTCTTGGGTTAATAATGAAAGAGAGATAATTTCAATATATTTCTTATTCTTTCCTCCCTCACCAGACAGGTTCTCCCTCACCAGACAGGTTCTCCCTCACCAGACAGGTTCTCCCTCACCAAGCATTCTCCCTCACCAGACAGGTTCTCCCTCACCAGACAGGTTCTCCCTCACCAAGCAGGTTCTCCCTCACCAAGCATTCTCCCTCACCAGACAGGTTCTCCCTCACCAGACAGGTTCTCCCTCACCAGACAGGTTCTCCCTCACCAGGCAGGTTCTCCCTCACCAAGCAGGTTCTCCCTCACCAGACAGGTTCTCCCTCACCAGACAGGTTCTCCCTCACCAGACAGGTTCTCCCTCACCAGACAGGTTCTCCCTCACCAAGCAGGTTCTCCCTCACCAGACAGGTTCTCCCTCACCAGACAGGTTTTCCCTCACCAAGCAGGTTCTCCCTCACCAGACAGGTTCTCCCTCACCAGACAGGTTCTCCCTCGCCAGACAGGTTCTCCCTCACTCACCACTGATTACGCCACCTTTATGACCCAAGTGAATGGTAGAACTTTTCCCTCGGCATTCTCTCTCTCTCTCTCTCTCTCTCTCTCTCTCTCTCTCTCTCTCTCTCTCTCTTGATCGTTGACTTTAGTATATCAGTTATCCTGCGACATCAATTTCCCAGTATACAATTTTTCAGCCGAATTCTTACAGATTTATTATATTAACATCTCACTGTAACTTGAGACAGGAAAATGCATCTTAAATTTATTTTTTGCCGAGTTATAATTGTTTTTATATATTTATATAAAATAAGCACCGCCCCGCCATTCTAGTTTTGGTTTGTGACTGGTTGTACCCAGCCGCCTACGATGTCATGGGTTTAAATTTCCATTATTGATCTTGGTTACTGCACACTCTAATGACCAAATATTAAAAAATAAAATAAAATATTAAAAAAGTACATCTCAGCTCACCAATAAAGTCGACACATACTGCAGACTTGATGTTACGGCCGGCGGACTAGCAATGATCTGCCAATTGCCAATATAGACTTAGCGAAAGGAATGCGTTACTGCGAACATTACTACGTTAACTGCCGTAGTTTAATGGCGTGGATGCTTGTGCTTATAGTCTGTGGTAGAGTTTGTTGTGTGATTGTTTGTTTCCGTTATTGCTGTAGTAGTTAGTAGCGAGATCGTTTGTGTTATTGTGTCGTGTTTGTTTATTTGCCCTATTTCTCTAACAAACAACAATCAACCTTGAAATTTATTGTCCATTACAAATCTATAAAAAATAAAATCAACAATATTATATCCTTACAATTATCATTATACAAAATATATCATGTACTCCGTAACTCTTAATCTATTTTGAGGCTTTTCAGAAAGTGGAATACAGTGTTACCTTTAAGCCTTGATCTGTAGATGTTAAGAAATATTTCTAGTTTAAGATATTTGAGGTCTAATTTTCTGACCTATACAGAGAGAGAGAGAGAGAGAGAGAGAGAGAGAGAGAGAGAGAGAGAGAGAGAGGGAGAGAAGAAAATAGCCAAACCATAATATAAGGAAAGAAAGGGAAAGAGATAACTTGGAAGATAAAGACAGAGTCAAAGATAAAGATGATACATTAAAGAGAGAGTGAAGGAAAGTCAGAGAGAGAGAGAGGTGGGGAAATGGGCAAAGAGAGAGACAGAGGAGAAAGAATGGGAGAAAAGAACTTAAAGAGTGACAGATAAACTTAAAGAGAGATAAAGAGAAAGAAAGAGTGGAGCCTTAGAGCGAAGGATAATCAAAGAGATAGAGTGAGTCAAAAAGACACAGAGCGGTCTCAGGGGAAAGAAAGAGAAAGATATTCAAAGAAAATGAACGAGAGAAAGGAACAGATGAAGAGAGAAAACGACAGCGTAACAGAGTTGAAAAGAGAGAGAACGAAAGGAAACAGAGTCGAAGAGAGAGAGAGAGAGAGAGAGATGCCTTCAGTCACTAAGGAGAGGTTACTGTAGTCGAGTTAGTGTGAGTGGCAAGACAAACTGTCAGGACATAAGAGAGCCAGATGATGAATGGTGTGTTATTGGTAGCAGTCAACCTCGAGCAGAGTGCCGCAGCTGTTGACCCCCACCAACACCTGCCACGTCTCATTAATAATTGACTTTATTTTTTCTTTCTCTAACTACCCGCCGTGATGGAGAGGGTAAGGCAACTTGCTTAAAAAAAATAGAGGGAGGGGGTGTGATGACGGAAGGGTGAGGGAGCTTTAGTTTGATGCTCTCGTCAGCCTACCATGATGAAAGGGGATATGAGGAAGGAAATACCATAGATGGAGATATAAGTGAGGTGGGATAACATGATGGAGGAGTTTATGGCTGAAAATATCAGTGAGTATAACGTGAATGATAAAGGAAATGCTGCTATGGTTATTTGGATGAGTACAGAATAACCATGATGGAATCGTAAATAACCACTGAACACCATGTTGAAAGTTAGACACATGTCACGATAGAAGATATGAATGTTTAGTTAGGGTGTACCAAGAGAGTGGACGATGGCAGCGGTAAGCTTCTTGTTCTCTGAGGGAGCAGTTCCCCAAGCTCTCAGATATAATAATAATAATAATAATAATAATAATAATAATAATAATAATAATAATTTTATATTTAGACAATTTAACCAAATATAGTCGACAAAGCCATCAGATGCTTATATCCAGTAGGGGTCCTTCAGATGGGCCAGTAAAGCAAATCTTGAGAGAAAACAGGAATCATGCTCACACGTCTTAGATAACAGGTGGAGTCACCCTTTATCTTTTTTATCTTAAATGTCGATGATCTGCACCAAAGATATCTCCAGTCTGTCCCAAGGATAAAATACTATTTATAGTCCTTGGTCTGTCCTACAAGCTGTGAATGTATCCTCAGATTTACAGGCAGGGAAGTTGAGGCAGTAGAGAGTATTGCCAACCTCTCTGCCGCCTTGTGTACCGAGAAAAGGTTTAGTTGACAGTGTGCTTCTTCCGCACTATACCCCTAACAGGCCGTCAGTCCGACGGGACCTGCTTTAACTTATAATACGTTAACATGTTTCAACAACGAAGACAACTGAGTGTATGGCATATGGTAACATTCTTGAAGACAACAAATAATGAAGAAAATTTTCAAAAATAAATAATCACCTTCAGCTTCGTCCAGGACTGTTTTATATAACACATTAAACAATGGAAATTACAGTTTGGTTCACAAAAGTGTTGTTTATCAGAACACGCAAGATAGGTATTATTTAATTTGTGGATATCAAGATAAAGTTTTGAAAAATCGAGTAAACTTTGTCCCAGATTTCACGTAAACATATTACAATCTTGAAGAGAAGACGAAGTTTCCCCTGATTACGGGAAACATTTATTTGAGAAGTTAACCCTAAAAGATTACGTTTTTCATTGACAGAGAAATGTAAATGAATAAGGAGAAACACTCTTCAGTATTGATGGCCACATGGAAGCTAAAAGAAATATTATATTTTAACGTAAATGGAGGGAAAATTCTTGTATTTCAAATTAATTTTACCAAAGCATATGTCGAAATGACGAAATTAAAAGTTATCTAACTATTTGGGTAATTACAATTTGTCGCTATTGACACTAAAGCGTTGACTTTGTTGTAATCACTAAGTATATAATGAATATTAATATAGTAAAATAATATGTAAAGAAAATTATACAGTGATTACATGCCCATGTTTGTTATACACTTCTCCCACTCTCTCATTAGGTAAGAGTTAAAAGACCAAAGATCCAGTATCTAAAGTTGTATCTCTCGTAATCCAGTTGTTGATGGAGTTACTAACCTTACCACGCGCTGAAAGACCTTAGCTGTTGAAGCACAGTAACATTATATTATCAAAGTCAAAGATTAAATAAAAAAGTTAGATATGCTGTTTCCTACTGGTCTAGGTAGTTAATTAACCAGGAATATAACAATAATAATTATAATAATAATAAAGATGATAATAATAATGATAATAATGATAATAATAATGATAATAATGATAATAATAATGATAATGATAACAATAATGATAGTAAACGTTTATTGCTAAGAAGTGATTACATAAGTTATGCGATGCAGCACAACAATATCAGGCACTAGCTGATGTACTCGGCTTCGCCCGGGTTAACGATGAAGCAAAATCCCAACCGCGGGCACATAACCAAAACTGTGATAGAGGTGGGGGGGATCGGGTCAACCCCGACACCCCCCCCCCCCCCCCGCAGAGATATTCGCACCTCTCTACCAAATTTTAGCTCTATCTTCAGAGTTGTGGAAATCCATTTGACCCGTGGGTCGTGTTCGGCCCCGACCCGCCTCGTCCCCCTGCCACGCTTTACTATAAACAGATGAAATGTACCGGGAATTCCCCCCCCCCCCCCTCCACACATTCATCATTCTGTCACTTTATGTAACTTGCTGACAAAACCCATGACCCGTCAGGCTTCCACGCCCTTAATGCATGAGTCATAAAGGCAAGCATGAACTCCGCATGCTTCCCAGTTGGGCACTGTAAACGCTTCTGCGCTTCACCTTGCACAGGATGTAAGGGAGTGCCCAATAAACTAGCCCCCTCCGGGGCAATCTGTAAAAAAAATTCTGTCCGCCGCGGAGGGAAAGGAAGTACTGTAGTGTGTAACCAGCCCCTAGACTTTCCCCATGTGTGTGTGTGTGTGTGTGTGTGTGTGTGTGTGTGTGTATATATATATATATATATGTGTGTGTGTGTGTGTGTGTGTGTGTGTGTGTGTGTAATAGTAATAATCTATATATATATAAAACAAAGAAGTATGTGTGTTTGTGTGTCCGCACGAGAATTTCGGAACCTACTTTTTCGATCTGTAGTGATGATGGATGGTGCTATGTGTAGTGATGATGGATGGTGTTATATGTAGTGATGATGGATGGTGTTATATGTAGTGATGATGGATGATGTTATATATAGAATATGAAAAGTATCCCTTTGTTGCCATTGGCAACATGGATAAGAAATGTGAATACTGCGGTGCAAAGAAGTACAAAGGAGAATCTGCTGGACTGTGGTGCTCTCATGGGAAAGTACGACTGCCAAATTTGGAAAAACCACCACAACCATTGAAGACTCTCATGCTGGGAACAACACCAGAGTCAAAACTCTTCTTGGAAAATATACGGAAGTACAATTAATGCTTCCATATGACATCCTTTGGAGCTACCAGAGAAGTTCCTGAGCACGGATACATGCCCGCATTCAAAGTCCAGGGTCAAGTCTATCACAAAGCAGGATCCCTCTTACCACTGGAAGATGAGCAGGCAAAGTTCCTCCAAATCTACTTCATGGGAGATCATGAAAAGCAGACTACTATCAGGTGTGGCAACATTCAAGGTGTCAGACACGACATTGTCCTATCTATCCAAGAAATGCTGCATGAGCGCAACACGTATGTCTAGTCATTTAAAAATGCCCTGGAAAACATGCCTTCTGACGTGTACAAAGTCAAGATCAAAGCAGACACCTTAATGCACTACAGTGAGACAATGTGGAGCCTCCCGGAGGGTGGCGTCTTACCGTGGCCTAGCGAAAGAGCCCCCCGGAGGGCGGCGATTCCGCTAGTAATAATAATAATAATAATAATAATAATAATAATAATAATAATAATTAATAATAATAATATACGGTTTGTTAAGATAACATGGCAGCCCGAAGGCTAAAAATATACAATGAACAGTGATGATAAGTTACATGTGGTGAAATCGGGGGAGTGGGTCACTTGATTGATAAAAGCTTTCAATAAAAAAATATAAAATACATAGAGTCAACGTGTGTGTGTGTGTGTGTGTGTGTGTGTGTGTGTGTGTGTGTGTGAGAGACAATTTAATAAGATAAAAAACGTTTGACTCAGTGGAAAATATATATTTTTATCTCATACTTTACCAAACTGGTTCACTCGTTTCTTATATTAATTTTTCACCATTATTATTACACTTTATTTTCCGTATCATCGTCGTTTCTGTTATTATTGTAAATTATTATCGTATCAGCGCAATGTTTAATTTGGAATTGTTTAACTGACTCATTTAAAATATATCGAATCTTCGGTCATGAAAGTAAATTCCGGGCAGGTCATCAGCAGTGTGTGGCGGACCTTACCAGTGGTCACACGATAGAAGAGAGGAGGGAATTGACGATAACTAAAATAAATGTGGAAGGGGCCAAACAACGGGCCATCGTAATGGCTTGTTCGGAACGTAATGGGAAAGGATCCGATCTCGCAATAGAGGGAAATGGAATGTAATCTAAGAATATTTGGGCAGGAAGAGTCGAGGGCTCCTTAACAGATGGTGAGACTTACCCTTGCCAAGGCGAAGTATTTCTCAGAAAATGGATACTTTTTCCTTGTTATGTATAGAAAAAAAGATAAAATCTGGTGAATTTCATAGATAGATTAATACAGCACAAAACACAAAGTTCACAATTATACACCTGAAGTATTGATACAGTTTGGTGCAACATCTGGCTGGATATTTAAGGGACGGGTCATAATGTGTCTACAAGCCATCAAGGTTTAGATTTTATTAAAGACATTCACCTACAAGCAAAATGGATTAATGTCTAAAATGCATAGATATTTTTCAAGTTCAAGGACGATTACAACACGAGCTGGCTTAATAATGGGAGAAATTATTACAATGATGGTTGAATTCACTACGATATTATCAGGTAGCCCTTGGGTAAAGATTTTTCATGTGAGGTCAGGACAAATAGGACCTTGATATGACCTGCATATCTGAGGCACACACTATGCATGTCTTAATAGATAAACCACAGCATTACCAGATCAATGGGTAAATTGATTATACCTGTACATGATTAATGGGACAATGAGTAGCGTCCTTATCAAGATAATGGGTAGTTGAACCACATCTCTAGAAAATCAATGGATAAATAGATGAAATAACTACTAGATGAAAAGTACTCACTCAACACTTTACTTGATTAAAGTCAAACTCCAGTCAAAGATCAAAAGGGAGCCGCTGCCATCATATTATCCAGACCTAAAGGAAATTGGATCCTTGACTTTACCACTTACTGAGGACTTCCATTTTTACGAGACACCAATGCATAAACTTCAATAATTGCCTTTAATGTAGCCATAAAACCAGCGAGAATCCGGAAGCAATATCTACAGTATATTCTCACAACTAGAATCTAATCTTTTTTCTGCCAGCGAACTCCCCTCTAGACGTCATTGACATTTACAGAGCTGCTGAGTTATTTTTTGGGGGGGTTACGATATTGTCTTTCACTATTACCTCACTAACTATTGCATTCCAATGTAAAGGAATTAAAAGTTTCCTTCCCGATCGTCGACTCAATGTTATTGTTGTTGATGATGTTTTTCATATTGTTTTTTGTTGTTGTTGCTGCTGCTGTTGTTGTTCCTGTTTTTGTTTTGTTTTTTGTCCACCGAAGAGTCAATCTTCAAAATCAAGATTCTTTAAAGGAAATGTGTTCCTTATGTGAACAAGACCATGAATAACTGTTATAACAGTATATGTTCTTGTGTCATTAAATAGCATTTCGTGGGAATTTCATATAGATTCTTGCCCATGTATCTGTGTGGTATATTTAGGGTCTAAAGATAACACAATTTCTTTTTAATTTTTACATTCATGGGGATTTACATATATAAATTAGATTTCACTGGATTGTAGCAAAACCTGACTAGCTTTAAATATGGTTGTATCTTGAGACTAGTTATGGCACTATATACAAACATACATCTAAGTCTTACAAATTGTACATTATGAACAAATAATTAATTTAAAAGATTCAAGCCATTAAGAACATAAAAATTATCTTTCATCATCTTATTCATTTTCGCCTTCGACCATATTTGTGCTGCTGTCTGGGTCACACTGGAAGAGTTTAGTGCAAGTCATATTATTTTGCCTACTTGAGCATCGTCCCCTGCACAGATTTTTGGTGCATCCACATCTGATCAGCTGCAGTATAGTTTCTGGAGCAAGAGATATCAGGACTGGAATGAATTTTCCTGGTGGTTCTGTTGATCATCCTAATGTAGTAGGTTCTGAATATGCTGTACGTGGACTACAGTACATGTTCTCCATACATTGATCAGCAATTGAGCTCGCCAAACATGCCTCTTGAGTCGGTAGCAATTTATCAATACCTTGACGTTCATTTAGTCCTCTAAAATAATTCCAATGGAGTTCCAGTGAGGCAATGTACTGTTCCTTCTTGGAGCTGAGTGAGTGGCTGATGAACTCTTCACAACCTTTAAGTAAAGTCATCTCAAAAAGTCTGCGTCTCCTTCTGAACGAGTCAGTATCGAAACTAAATGAAATAATGCAGCACCAGCAGTGTTGAGATCCTGAACTACACACACCTGAGAGTGTTCTTGGTTATAATGTCCCTTACCTGACGATGTTATACACATTTCCTCTAACATTCCGTTCTGAATGTAATTTAAAAAAAAAAAAATTATGACTCCCCTCTCTCTCTCTCTCTCTCTCTCTCTCTCTCTGAGTGAAAATGGCATAATATTGAAATTCTCAGGGAAAATGTTATTTTAATACTATTGAAAATTATGTCCTTGATCATTATGACGACACAGTAGTTTAAATATATTTTACATGAATATCAATTATATGTTTATACGTGAATCTGTATTACATAAAAGAAATATGATGTAACATATTCAAAAACAACTATACTCGGCGCTGTAAATAGCTCCATTTATGGGATGAAAATCAAAATTGAACAAAAGAACTCAAGCGGTTTATTCTGATGGCCGAGGACACAGACCTTTTGAAGTGACTGTACATAATCCAGCAAAAGCATGTAAAATATTCCAGATGCACGTGCTGACGATTTGCACCCGTCCCCAGTACTGACAGGTCAAGAGCTAACGCTTCTACATAAGATCCATTGATGTGAACTGGTTTTACAGATTTTGTTTGTATTTCAGCAGCATATAATATTATTAATGCATCTGCCTCTACTTGGGAACTTTCCATATCAGCTACTTCTGATTCAGTCTGATTTGACGACAACGGCTGTTTTGCAATATTCCACAACTTTATATTTGCCGAGTAAACTGTCAGGAAATATTTTGCTTTGGTGCTGCTAAGAAATATGTTGAAATCTTTGATGATATATTTATGCATGTATGTTGATGCTTCTTTCGGTCTACGCTCCCTTGTGCTCTCCTTCAAAGACATGACTTTTCTTGCCAACTGAAGTGATGAAGTAATCAGCCATGAAAATGACCATTTCATGGACTACTGTCATACCATCATAGTGAAAACATAAATATGATCAGGAATTACCAACTCTGTTTGGAGTGATTGCAGATTTATATTTAGATAATTAAACATCCAGAATGAAATTGAGAAAAAAACACACATACAAATAGACAAAATTCCAAAATTTCTAATTCTCTGATTGCCAAAATTCAATATGGCCGCCAATGATCTAAGATGGCTTCTTAAAAAATGCCAAACATGATTTCTGTAAATTGAAGGTAAAATGCATTAGGAAGAAGAGCGCTGGCAAAAATCTTTCTGAAATTCTCACGGTATGACACAAGTACTCCATACACTATAAAGCCCTGGCCTAAATAGCTCCTTTAATGAGTAAATAATATATCATTCTATAGCAAGAAAAAATATACACTTGGATGTTGATTTTACAAACATCTGTGCTTCAACAACTAAGAATATTGTT
This sequence comes from Homarus gammarus, assembly GCA_958450375.1. Classification (NCBI taxonomy): domain Eukaryota; kingdom Metazoa; phylum Arthropoda; class Malacostraca; order Decapoda; family Nephropidae; genus Homarus; species Homarus gammarus. The sequence continues at coordinate 1,738,877 of CAUDMG010002478.1, read as the reverse complement.
ATAATGTTATTACTGCGCTCAACAACGAAAGACTTTAAGCACTAGTAAGGTTATTAATACACGAGTCCAACAACGGCAAAGATTTATGAGATAAAACTCTCTCTGTTAACAATGAAGATTACGTACACTAAATCCAGGTTCACAATAAACAACATTAACTCTATTTTAAGATATTTTTATGTTAATTCTACGGAAAGCAGATACATTTTAAATGAGCGTTCACGTTTTTCTCCATTGATATTAATTCAATCCGCACTGCCTCCTTACGTATGTTGATGTATGACTACAAAGACACGTGTATTCTGACCCTTGTTATAAACGACCTCCATAACGCTTCGGCATATATGTTTACACTATATATTCACACCTGACCAAACACTAATACTAAAGTGAATTTGTTGTTGTCATATGAATTTACTGATCAACTCCTGAGTCATTACGGCCGAGGTGAAAATAATACTAACCAACACGAACATCAAATACTACTAAATCCTAAGTTTTGTCACTATAGTATTGAATTGAATTGAAACAGTTTACTTAGCCAGGAAAACACAGATACAGAGTGGATACTAATAACAATATTAACATGGCTGAGCCAGTTCAGAACCTGAGCTCTCCTGTAGGCACGTTATATATATTATACATTTATCTCAAGGAAGTATTATGTAACATTTAGTAACATCTGGAATAGTACAATAGCATGGTGGTAAAAAGAACATCTCATAATGTTACCACGGTTATCACTTCAATAAATAGTTATTTTATTTTTTTATTTTTTTTATTTATATTATAAGTATATACATAAATTACAGTGGAATTGAAAAACATAATATAATGGGGAAGCAGTACAACATGGGTTGTACAGTATTAAGGTTCAACAAGAGGATAAATAAAGCTGTCAGGATTATGTCTAGTTGGCAAATATATTTAATACAATGGTAATTTCTGATCTATTTATATCATAATTTCCGATAAAACGGTTTTGATGGTACAATAAAAGCAGGTACTGTATATGTATAGTAGGTATTACAAGAAATATTATTACTTAGACAATAGATATTTTTTTAAGAGATGATTTAAAGGAAGGGAGCACAGTCTTTGCTCGGATGAGTGGGGGTAAGTTGTTCCACACCTTCACACCATGATATTTTATGGAAGTCTGGGACTGAGAGGAGCGCATAGGGATGGTCTTCGTAGCTCTGGGTGCCTTAAGTTGTATCTATGATTATTCCGGAACTGGAAATAATTATTGTCAAGCAAGTGATTGATAGAATTGTAAACAAAGAGGGCACAGCAGTAAGTGTTAATATCCTCGAATTTTAACATTTTCAATTTAGCAAATTTTTCGTTTGTGTGATCTGTTTTTTTCAAGTAGGTCATTGTCCGTACAACTCTCTTTTGTGCAGTAACCAGAGATTGTGTTTTTGAAAAGCCAGAGGCCCCCCATAGTGTGTGACAGTGTATCAGGTGTTGGTAAACAAGATCATGATAAATTTCTTTCCTTGTTGTGAGAGTGAGTGACTGTCGAGTGTGATACATGATACCGCACTGTTTATTGACTTTAATGTGAATGGCTTGTATGTGATTTCTCCAGTCAATTTTCTCATGAACAATAACTCCGAGGAATTTAGTATTTTGTTCGCGCTTGAGGACTATATTACCAAGGTACAGGGGTTCCAAATCTGGTGTAAGTTTTTCATTCTGTGAAAGATCGTGTAGTGGAATTCTCAAGGTTTAAGGTCAGTTTATTACGTATTACCCAGGTCCTGACTTTAGTCAATTCAGTGTTCATAGTTCTCATCAAGGAATGGAGGTCTAAGTTGCTGGAGTAGAGATTACTATCGTCTGCAAATAAGTTGTATTTTATGAATGTGCTGGCGTTGACTCTGTCGTTTATGTACAACAAAAACAATACTGGACCGAGAATGGAACCTTGGGGGACGCCATACAAGATTGGCGAGGAGTCAGATTGGTGATTATTATAGCAGACATACTGCATCCTGTTGGACAGATATGAGGTAAACCAATTGTGGCACAGGTCCCTAACGCCGTAATGTTCAAGCTTTGAAAGGAGGATGGTATGGTCGACAGTATCGAAGGCTTTAGAGAGGTCCAAGAATATACCGACTGTGAACTGACTGTCATCAAAGGAATTTAAGATGTCATTAGTAAAGGATAGCAGAGCACTCTCAGTCGACCTTCTAGCTCTAAATCCAAATTGGGAGTCTGTAAAGATGTTATTGGCATTGCAGAAGGAATTTAGTCTATTACATGCTAGCTTTTCCAGTATCTTACTCAAGGCTGGGAGGACTGATATGGGGCGGTAGTTCTTGAAGAGACCTTTGTCCCCAGATTTTTTATATGCCGAGTGGACTTTAGCAATTTTCAGTTTATCAAGAAAGACACCACTAGTGAAGGAGGAGTTACAAATGTGCAGGAAAACAGGTAGTAATAAGTGGGCTACTTTCTTAATGATGCTTATTGGTATATTGTCTTCGCCTGCTGCTGCATCTTTGGACATTTTTATGGTGGCCAGTAATTCATCTGTTGTGACAGGGGATAAGAACAGCTCATTTTGCTGTCTGTTTTGCAAATAGACTCTAAATTCCTCATGGTGATCAAGGATGCTCTCTGCAAGATTTTTGCCAACATTAATAAAATATTTATTGAAATGGTTGGCAATGAGGGAGGGTTCCGTTACAACTGAATCATTTATCATCAAAGCTGAGTGGGGGGCCGAAGGCTGAGTGTTCCTGTTCTGAATAGAATTTATGACATTCCAGGTTTTCTTACTGTCGCCTGATGCTGACTGGAGCTTATTTGTATAATAGCTACGTCTGGCATTTCTAACTGCTTGAGTTACTCTATTTCTGATACTTCGGTAAGCATCACCGAAAGTTATGGGTCTTTTTGCAAATTTCCTTTGGAGTTTGTGTTTTTTCTTTATCATTATCTTAATTTCGCTTGTGATATAGGGTTTGGGAATGGATACAGTTTTCACCGACTTAGTCTTGAGCAGGAAGCATTTATCAAAGCAAGCATTGAAGATGCAAGAGAAGTTGTAGCTGTTCACGTTAGGGTTGTCGGAGGCATAGACAAGATCCCAGTTAGCATTCATTAGGTTGTTTTAAAAAAGGAGCATGTTATCGGCGCAGTAGTCTCTGTATTGTATTGAGACTCTACTAGACCTTTCAGGTCTTGTGGCTTTTTTATACTGGGAAGTGATCTGAGATATTGTTATAAATAATTCCACTTGCAAGATTGTTAGGAGTGTTGTTAGTCCAGATATGATCTATCACAGTGGCAGAGGTGGCAGTTACCTTAGTGCAGTGGTTCTTAACCTTTTTACTACCACGCCCCCTCTAGGAATTGGTCCTTCCCTCCACGCCCCCCTTGCATCTATGAATAAAATTCCCTCCCAGATTTTAAAGAAAAATGAAAAATATTGTGTTTTTAGTCTTTTTATTAAGTATAAATTAGTGAGATACTTGACACTGCTTCTTAGCTACTAGATTTTGAATGCGTGGTTGAATGCCAGAGAGTGCACAGCGTAAATCCCCTTCAACGTTCAGCCTGTTTCTGTACTTGGTCTTGACAGCAACGAGCGTGGAAAATGCAGCTTCACAAAGATACGTGGATCCGAACATAGTTAGAATCCGAAGAGCCTGATGTGAGATCAGAGGGTAAACAGGAAGGTGCTTGACCCAGAACTTCAACTCAAGAAACTCCTCTTGCACTTCATCCGAAACATCAGCTACTTCACATTGAAATGGGTTCCTGATGAATTTCCAGGCTACACGCTTCTCATCTATCTCTGGGAAGTATCTGATGAATTCTGTTTTTAAGTCAGTCAGATGAGTGATTATTTGTTTCTTTAACTCAGAATCAAGGTTACCGTGAATGAGAGCAGAATCCAAGTAACTAAAACTGGCTGTATTTCCCTGCAGGTGAGAAGGTTGGGTCAGCTTACGCTCTGACCTGACTACCGACTGCTGCGGTGCTTTATGAAGATTAGTAGGGTCATTGCCTAATACCTGACCATTGTGGACTTGATCTCACCCTCCTCTGTATATATATATACCTTGTTTTGTACTTCTCCTGTGTGAATTACACGAAAGCACTTGGGAACATCGTGTTTTCTTCTTTCCCTATGGTTATCGGCATATACCTGGATCACGCGCACCCACAGTTATTTACTTGCATATACAGGGTATGTTGCAACAGATTTTGTTGTTGCTATATCTTAAGAACATAAGAAAATAAGGAGTCTGCAATAGGCCGGTTGGCCTGTGCATGGCAGCTCCTGTCGAGAGTTACTACCACTCTCTATCATCCATGAATCTATCTAGCCTCCTTTTGAAACTTTCCAGAGTTCCCGCAGTTACTACAAAGTTGCTAAGCTTGTTCCACTAGTCCACCACCCTATTTGTGAACCAGTTTCTTCCTATCTCCCTCCTAAACCTAAACTTATCCAACTTGAATCCGTTGCTCCGAGTCCTATCCCCTTTATTGATTCCTTTCACCCACTTAAATACTTCTATCATATCTCCCCGCACTCTTCGTCTTTCTAGGGAATGCAAGTTAAGTTTCTTTAGCCTATCCTGATATGGAAGGTTTCTAAGTCCCGGAATCATTTTTGTCATTCTTCGCTGCACCGACTCTAGTGAATTTATATCCATTCTATAATAAGGGCACCAGAACTGAACAGCTTAATCGAGGTGCGGCCTGACTAACGCAAGATATAGTTGCAATAAGACCTCTGCACTCTTGTTACTTACACTTCTAGATATAAAACCCAATACTCTGTTTGCCTTATTTCGAACATTAACGCACTGTTTTCTAGGCCGTAGGTCCGGGCTTACAAGTACCCCTAGGTCTCTTTCACAAGTCGACTTCTCTAGGTTGATGTTGTTAAGGCTGTATACATTGACAGTATTTGTTCTTCCAATATTAAGTACGCTGCACTTGCTGGTGTTGAATTTCAGTTGCCATATTTCAGACCACCCCTGCAGTTTATTTAGATCCTCCTGTGATGCATTTGCATCCTGCCCTGAATTAATCTGCCGCCCTATTTTGGTGTCATCCGCAAACTTGCTTATGTCACTGCTGGTCCCAGTATCTAGATCATTTATGTAGATTATGAACAAGAGTGGGCCTAGTACTAACCCCTGGGGAACCCCACTGGTTACACGGCCCCACTCAGATTTAACACCATCTACGCTGATCCTCTGCGTTCTATCGGTGAGCCATGATTTTATCCAATTTAATGCTTTCCCCTCGATACCATGAGCCTTAATTTTTCTCAGAAGCCTCTGATGCGGTACTCTGTCAAATGCTTTGCTTAAGTCTAATTAAATAACACCGTAATTTTCGTCATTATCTACTACCTCAAAGACTTTCCTAAAAAACGTTAGCAGATTTGTTAGACAAGATTTTCCCTTTGTAAACCCATGTTGAGAGTCGTAGATTAATTTGCTTTTCTCTAGATGAGATCGGATGCTATCTGCTATAATTCAAGAAATTTCCCCACTACTGACGTCAAACTGATCGGCCGGTAATTTGACCTGATGCTCTGTCTCCCTTTTTGAATATGGGTACTACATTTGCCTGTTTCCACAAGTCTGGCACAACTCCAGTGTCTAATGATTTTGTAAATAAGTTTACGAGGGGTCCGCCAATCTGTTCCCTACACTCTTTCAAGACTCGAGGGAAAATTTCATGCCGCCCTGGGGATTTTGTTTTCTTTAGTTTATTTATCTTCTTAAGAACATCCTCTTTTCTGATAGTGATATTCTTTAATTTCTCTTCTTCCTTTCCCTTAAATATCAGTTCCACCTCTGGAATTTCATCCCAAATTTCTTCTGTTTAAAACTGATAAGAAGTAGCTGTTCAATGCTTTGCTTATTTCTTCACTGCCATTTATCACTTCTCCCCTCCCTGACTTTAAAGGCCCAACTTTGTCCTTGACCTTTGTCCTATATACCTGGAAAAATCCCTTGGGATTCGCCTTGGATTCTCTTGCTATTTTGATTTCATAGTCTCTCTTTGCTTTCCTTACATTTTTCTTAACATTCCTAGATAGTTCATTATACCTATTTCTGAGCTGCTCCTCCCCTCCCTTTAATTTCTTATATATTCCTTTCTTTATTCCTATGTCATGTTTAAGTTTTCTGGTCATCCACCTTGGCTCATTCTTATTTGACCTATTTTTTCTGTATGGTATATTTTGTTCTTGTGGTTTATGTAGTATACTAGTGAATATATTATAGTCATGATCAATTGTTGTGTCATCTATGACCTCACCCCTTCCTACTGGGGACTGACATGACTGTTCGCAGGTGACCTCACCTTCAGTAGGTACCTTCTTAACCCCTGATAATCCGCCAACTGAAAGTTTGGGACTCTGACCATATTGTCATTGTTTTTCGTTTCCCAATTTAGGGTGAACCTGATTTCTCTGTGATCACTGTTACCTAGTTCTTCCCCTACTGTGATATCTCTTATAATATTTTCTTTATTTGTTAATACTAGGTCTAATATATTGTCACCTCTAGTAGGTTCTGTAAGTAGTTGTTTCAAAAAATTGTCCTGTACTGCGTCTAGGAAGTCTTCAGATTCATAGTCACCTACAATGTTGTCCCAGTCAATATTTCTGAAGTTGAAATCCCCCATAATGCATAGGTTGTTATATTTTGCTGCCCTACCGTCTGTCAAATTTAAGGCAAGGTATTGCACCTGTTCAATATATCGAGCACTGTCAAACTGGTCACAGTCTTTTCCTTGGTTTCATAGTTCAGACATCATATTTCTGAAGTTGCGTAGTTGATGGTGCTGCAGCTGCAAAGACACTAGTTTTAGTTACTGCTTGAAAGCAGTCACAGCACTAATCATGTCAACTATAGTTTTATCTTCCCTTGCAGATCTAAGTTTAGTTCATTCAGCATAGCAATCATGTCAACTAAAAAGCTAAATCTAGCAGCCACACTTCGTTGTCCAACTGGATGTGATCTGAAGACCGATCTTTTGAGGCCAAAAGCACGTTATTTCAGGTAGCAGATCTCTAAATCTCTAGAGAAATCTACCTGAACTTAACCTGACACTATATTTATGTTGTTTAATTCTAGTTACAAGATCTTTACCTGTCTGGCCTAAGTAAAACATATTACATTCCTTGCAAGGAACTTCATAAATACAGTTTTCTTTTTTCCTTGTGGTTATCAGCATATACCTGGATCATGCGCACCTACAGTGATTTACTTGCATATATATATATATATTGCAACTAACATTTTCTTATCCTAAAAAGTAGAAACGAAATGAAATAACTTTTAAATTGGCCATAAAATAAAAACAAATCCACCCGAGTTGAACGAAGAAATGTTGACAGTACTTTTAAGGGAAGAAACCTGAATCACAAGTGCTCGCAGAGCCGTAAGGCTCACAGACAGAGTAAAAACACGGTCACCACAGTATCAACTCTGTTTTATTTTGTTTAACTTTTAACGAGGGAAGAAGCCGGTGGCTTGTTTAATTTCCCTATTGTTCCTGATGAATTTGTACAGGCAGGGTCTCTAAGATGTTACATAAATATAAATTTGATAAAGAGGTGGAGTAAAATACAAAATAAAACATTTTTTTCTTTCAATCTAAAAGTATTAAATGATGGATTATGGATGCCCTTTAGGCAACGTCGTTCGATTAGCAACATTGTTACAGGAGCTCCAACAAGCAGGCAGCACGGATTCAAGTTGGATAAGTTTAGGTTTAGGAGGGAGATAGGAAGAAACTGGTTCACAAATAGGGTGGTGGACTAGTGGAACAAGCTTAGCAACTTTGTAGTAAGTGCTGGAACTCTGGAAAGTTTCAAAAGGAGGCTAGATAGATTCATGGATGATAGAGAGTGGTAGTAACTCTCGACAGGAGCTGCCATGCACAGGCCAACCGGCCTATTGCAGACTCCTTATTTTCTTATGTTCTTATGTTCTTAACCACCTGACATCAGTAAGCAACAATAAGTCAGGGTGCTCTGCTTCACTTTCTTCTAGCTGAGATCGGAACAGCCGCCACTGAAGACTTCTGGCCCGAATTGAACACACAATCTTGAGGGAAATATTCACGACTTCTTTCAAATTAAACATTTTACCACAAAATGCTTGTTGATGAATGATGCAGTGATAATTGAAGAAGTTAGGAAACCTATCATTGTAAAGACTACGACGAGTGGATAGGTTGTCCGCCGCTCGTTTGCTTGTTTGCGGCCCCATTAAGGGGTGGAGACGTAGGTGAGAATGTCTCTGCTGCCTCATCGCACGCCAGACACGATCCAGCCGTCACCACAGCTGTTACTTCCCCTGCTGTTCGTTTCCAACTCTGGTTGTGTACTCATCTGAGGTTCCTGGGGCTCGTGGGCTGATTCCCCAGTCCTTCACTATTCGGCTGTCAACTCTAGTCACCTACTCCAGCTACTGTCGCGGCTGCCACGTGATCGCCACTTCCTCCACGCCCTATCCACCGTCCGTACCCTGGCGTCTCTCCTGTGTGGCAAGACATCGCCCACCAACGCCGGCACCAAGTGAGGAAGCTGCCCTGGACCTTCCCCCTGAGAGCTGATCACCACGTTACCAGAACATTCCACCGTGCTGGTTAGGAGGGAGATTCATCTGCAGCCGTAGGAAATACCTGTACTTTGTTGTATTGATTGTTTTGTTTCAAGTAATTGTTTGACTCCAGTACTGTTTATTTAATATTTGTGTGAGTGGTGTCAGAGTTAAATTATTTTCGTAGTAATGAGATGTCAGTCACTAACGGTTGTTTGTTACCCCTTGGAAACCCGTGGTTCTCGACTTTCCTTTTTATAAGATCCTGATTAGGCTGGCAAGGGATTTATATCCCAAAGGCTAGGCTGATACAATCATCACTCTTGCACAGGTCAAAGAACACACTGATTCGGCCAATTATTACAGGTGCTCCATCAGTTGTTATAGGTACGAGCTTACTCACTGGCAACTGTGTACTATTAAAAAAAAATCACTGAAAGTCTGAAATATGTTTTCACCCCGAGTTTTTCCTTTTGGTGGATGAATTTCCAGCAGTTCCTCTTTGGTACTCATGTCTTTAAACACCATCCTAATGAAAATGCATAATTGTGATGTATCGACCACGTCAGTAGACTCTTTAAATTGTAATAAAATAACACACAGTCACGTATGTCTTTATTCAGTTGTTCACCCAAATCCTCAGCCATAAATTTACAGCTCCTCATGACAGTGTTTCTTGACAGTATTTCAGATTTATTTTTGAAATGTTCAAACAACGAATCTGCTGCTGCTTTTAAAAAGGCCTCTTGGAATATTTCTCTATCTTGAAATGTTTTACATGCTTTATATGTACTCGACTCATCCTGAATGATGCAATGGTTGGTACCCTTGATTTTGAGCTCGCGTCGGTAAAAAGATTTTGTTGTGCGATAAGCTGTATTTCAGTTCATTAACTTTCCTCTTCCGTAACTCACTTTCGGGTGGGAAATCATTATCATACTTCTTGTGAAAACTTTTGAAATGCCTTTCAAGATTTCCTTTCTTAGCTAGAGCTGGAGACGCATGGCAGAATAGGCACACACACTTCAAATTATTCATGGTAAAAAATAGTCTTCCTCCCATTCATTGTGAAAATGGTAAATTTTGGTCTTTTTTAGTACATGGTCCAGAACTCATTTTGGGTTCAATTGATAACCAATAACCTGTATTTGGAAAAGGAAAAGCCGCACTTGAATATGAGAATTACTTTTTTCCAGGACTTTTCCTACGTGAATATGAGAATTACTAACCGTAACAGAGTAACGTTTTTAACTTTTTTTTTCATAAGCAATTGTCGCCGGCTACAATGTACTCTAGAGATGCGGCCAGAACTGTTGCTAAGCTAATAAGTCAGTAATTCTCGTTATCACCCAAGACTTTTCCATAACAAGAGACAGCACCTCACAATTATTGGAGAAGACTGAAAATGACTGCATTGCTGGTGACAAGTGTGTAGGCTCGTAGGGACAAGGATGCCAAATATGATTCTCTCTCTTTATTTTTGACAAGACTCCTCAATATTGAGTTGACTTTTTCATTACCAAATTCATTAATACAAGGTTTAACAGGTATTGGTAAACTTATAAAAGCAAATATTTGCTTAGTCTTAGCCTACAACTGATGACAACTTGCTGATCAGTTTCTTCACCAGGAACCAGCCAGCACCCGCCCGTTTGAATGCGAACACTTCCTATCTGGTTCAGCCACATACAGCCTGGCACAGTCGAAATTTTGTCTGTGTGCAGCGGTCTGATGTGTCCACAATGATAATTTAATTGATCTATTCCCAGAAAAATTCTGAAAAAAAAAAAAAAATAAATCCCGATGATTCTGAGCAAAATTCGAATATGATTTTTGTATGGCAGCTTATTAAGAATGAATCATTAAGTTTAACTATGCCATGCGATCGACTAGACAAGGGCTTGCGATCGGCGGGTTGGCCACCCCTGGATTATATTATAATATAATCCAGGGGTGGAGAGATAATTATCTCTCCACCAAAGCATCTGTCTCCTTTTCTGTACACTTGGAGTAGTTCTCTTGATTTTTTTGATTTTTTATTTATTTATTTTTTTTGGGGGGGCGTGTCAGTCCTAGTACTTCATTTGTTTTCCTATCAGTGTAGCTTATTCTTAATATTCGCCTATAACACCACATTTCAAAAGCCTCCAACCTCCTTCTGGTGTCTGCTGAAAGGGTCCAGGATTCTCACCAATACATCAGTCCTTGCCATATAAAGACTTTGAGCAGCTTTTTCTCAAATTGAAGTTAATGTCTCTTTTCATTAGGTCTTTTAGATTACCAAGTGCTGTTTTCTCTTGTCTTCTTCTTGTTTGGATTTCTTCGAGTACCGTCTACTGTCACAGCTGATGTTACTTCCGAAATACCGAAATTTTCCATTTGTTTAAGTTCCTTGTTGATTACCATGATTTTTATTTTAGGATTTATTTCCAATTTGGAAACAGCCATTACTTTAGTCTTTACAACATTACCTCTTAAACCATATTTTTCACCCCTTTACACTAATCTGCTAACGAGTTTTTATAATACCTCTTCAATATATGTGATAAGAGCAGTATCAGCTGCATAGCGCACATTTTATATTACTTTGCAGGCATGACTTATTAAGCTAATTATTCTATATTGGGTACACACTAAGGCTCCTGGCTTTTTAGGTAATAATATAAATAATGACCTTTTAAAATTACCGGAAAGGTCTCCTTTAAAGTATACAGAATGACATATTTTAGTCAAACATTTTCTCCCATTCTTACCCATTTCTTTTATAAATTCTACTGGAAGCTGAACAACTTCATAAACGAAATATTTTTTGTTTTACTCACAGATGCCTCAACTTCTGCTTCCAGAATTGACATTTCAATCAGTATTTCTTTTCCGTTTCTTGCCGCTCTCTCTCCTTATCATTATACAGTTCATCTCTCTTTTACTTCGTCTGCCTCAAACAGGATCTTATTGTCTTTGCTTTTAATAGTTCCACCCCATTTCTTTCTGTACATTTACCCATAATTATGCCTCCTGTCATCATCCTCAATCTATTTGCATTTCTTTCTAGATCCTCTTTCTTGGCCTGTCTGCATTCCCTTTGAATTTTTTAGATATTTATTTTTTATAAGCCACGTTTGGTTTTCTCACATTTTTTCGTGTATCCATTTTCTTTAAATTGTCATTTATCATCCACTCACTGTTAGCCTCGTTGTATAAGATATTACCCAGTCTCAAACATTACCTCTTTGTAATTATTAAATTGCTGTCCTGTTCCTTGATCATCGAAGTCGCCCTGTAGTAATACTGAAAATCTATTTTCGGTTTCAATTTCATATTTTATCCCTGCCCCTGTTTTGAGTTAATCTAAATCCCATTTAATTTTAGCCTCACTAAACACAATACTGGAACGTGATCTGATCCACAGTCTGTCTCTGGATAGACCTACTCTTATATACTGAAAAGAGATATTTTCTCCATTTATTTTTAGTTGTATATAATATAATCAGTGCAAGAGACAACCAAGAATATAGGTGTAAATACCTTAGCTGTTGAAGCAAAGTAGTATTCAAAACAACTACAACAAAACAACAAAAGTTATAAAACAACACTAACAAGAACACAGCCAGAACAACAACAAAACAACAACAAATCAACAACATTTCAACAACAACGACAAAAGAACAACACCACAACCGTAGCACCAACAACAACAACAACAAAAGAACAACACCACAACCGTAGCACCAACAACAACAACAACAAAAGAACAACACCACAACTGTAACATCAACAACAAAACAGCAACACCAAAACCACAACACCAACAAAACAACAACAACAACAACAACAACAAACCGAAATGTCATCAAAACAATAACAAATCAACAACAACAACAACAAAAGAACAACAACACAGCCGTAACACTAACAATAACAACACAACAACAACACCACAACTGTAACACCCAAAAAACAACACCAGCAACAAAACCACAATGCTAACAAAAACAACAAAACAACAACAACAACTACAAAACAGATGAACTAGTTGCCCCCCCCCCCCCAAAAAAAAAAAATAAATTAAATAAATTGAGAAACGTAGAAAAACTAAGATAAATTTATGACACATCCCACGGTTAGCTTTCAACACGTTAATGCCATAAAGGTTGTAAATTCTCCCACGTTCGGTTAATGGACACGAGAAAAACTTACAAAATGATAAGAATTCGGGAACATCTTTTGTAAACAAGGACAGTTAAGGTTGTTAGAGTCTTGTTAACGAGCTAAGACTGACCATCATGCCTTTATCAATAGGGCTCTTTTTTTACTCACAAAGGTTTCGTTCTTCCTGTGGTGGCCTCCTGTCTTTTTTGTGGTAAAATATTTTTTTACTTATAGCGATATTGGTTTCTTTTTCGTGTTCATTTTTTTTTCATCTTTTTCTTTAAGTATTATTATTATTATTATTTTTATTATTATTATTATTATTATTATTATTATTATTATTATTATTATTATTATTATTATTATTATTATTATTATTATTGTACTAATGCTACAGTATAGACTCTGCATATTTTCCATTGTCTCCCTGATATCGGCCCCCTCCCTGCGCACTATGGAAAAAGCCTTCAATGTCCCTTTTATCCCAACAATAGTGAGAAACCCTTACTTAACCCCAGCAGAAATGTCACTCCTTGCACTACCACCGAGACTGGGAGGAATGGGATTGACCAATCCAGAGGAGATTGCTGCCACCGAACATCAAAACTCATGGACCACATAATAGCTCAGAACGCAACAGGTGAGGTGGATACCAGGGAAGTAAACAAGATTCGACAGTTCATTACAACAGAACGACAGCACGGCCAAAGTGATAAGTTGCAGCAATTGATGATGCAAGTACCAGAGAATTTGAAGGAAAAAATAGCTCTTGTGCAGGAGGTGGGAGCCTCGAACTGGCTAACTACGTTACCAATAAGGGCAAAAGGTTTCAGTATCAATAAACAAGAATTTACAGATGCCATTGCTCTAAGGTACGGTAGGCCAGCAGAAAGTTTGCTTTCCCAGTGCGTGTGCGGCTCTTCCTATGCATGTTGAAGGAAATCTGTCGTGATGTCAGAGTAGAACCGACCCTCCTTCCATTGGACGGTGAGAATTTCCAACATTGGACTTCAAACACATCCAACGAAGCCCGCGTTGACGTCAGTACTCATGGATTCTGGACGCGAGGGCAGCGAGCCTTCTTTGACAAAAGGATTTTTGATCCCATGGCTGTATGTCACCGCAACCTAGCTCTCGATGCTGCACACAGGAGGAACGAGAACGACAAGATTAGGGAATATGGGGAGAGAATTCAGAACGTTGATCAAGGCAACTTCATTCCTCTGGTGTTCACAACCTCTAGTGGGATGGGACTAAGTGCAAGATGCTTCTATGCCAGACTCGCGGAGGTGTTATCTAAACAGAAGCAACAGCCCAGAAGTTATGTTACAGCCTGGTTGAGATGTCTACTCTCCTTCTTTCTCCTTAGGTCTGCTTTGCTTTATCTCAGGGGAACGAGAGCATCGGGCCCAAAGCCGACAACAGTTGCAGATATTGACTACGAGGCAATAACCACTGAATGCCGCATAGATCTGCAGCTCAACTAACTCAACACAGCTAAAGTATCTACTTATGTATTATGATAGTTAATTTTAAGGTAATAAAATGGCGGCGAAGGTGTAGATTTTAGGGGAGGCTGGAGGCCACGTAAAAAAAAAAAATATATATATATATATATATATATATATATATATATATATATATATATATATATATATATATATATATATATATATATATATATATATATATATTTACTAGTAGTAGTATTTAGTATTAGCTGTAGCCGGCGCCGGCGTGAGTGTGGTGGTGGTGGTGTTTCCTCTCTGATCTAAAGTGTTTTTGGAGGGGACATATTTGAAGTGTGGAAGCAGGAATTTCACAGTGTGTGGGTGAATATCGGAAGTCACCAAAAGCATTGCCACCGAAGGTTCTTCTCATCCCTTACGGCATTAATTAAAAATATTCCGTGTGTCCACCGGCGATCATCAAGTGAGTTGTGAGTGGTTAGTGGAACGGCTGGTGATGCTAGTGTTGGATATGCCTATTTTGGCTGGTGCGGCCTCGCGACTCCCGCCCCTGAGGTCAGTGACAGAAGGTCATCTGTTCTATTCCTGCTGTCGCCCACCACAAGAAACGGTCACTTCATGCAGTGCCAGCCGTCCATGTGAGTCTTTATAACTAAACTTACATTAGTGCGACCATAGAAATAGTGATTATTCCTGCCATAGATATATAGGCAAGTGTTGGGTGTGACAATTCCTGCTCCCATTGTATCACTCTGATGTATGGAATATCGCCCTCACCCACCCAAGGGGTGGCTTACACACCCACGCACGTACGTATGGCTATACTACCCGGACACAGCGGTCCAGTCTGTCACCTCTCTGTTTTTTCCTCATAAGAACTAGTTGCCTGTGTTTGGGACCAAAACAGATGTCGGAGGCGGACATAACTGTCGCCCGAAGTGCGGAGCACTATGCCGGGCAACAACCATTGTTGCGTCTGTGCTAGCCAGAACCAAATTTGCACTAGCTGTGAATGTGCGAGAAACAACCGACCATGTGTGCTAAACAACTCAACAGCCTTGAGGTAGTGCAAAATGAAGCGATACGCATCATCCTTGGTTGCCCAAAATCAACCAGAATTGTAAACATGAGGAAAGTGCTCGGACTGCCCTCCCTATCTGAGAGGATAGCTCTACTTAATACCATGTTTTGTGTCAAACTTTTGAAGAACAATGGTCCCCAAACTACAGCTCAAACTGAGTTGATGTTCTATCTAAGTAATCCCGACCATCTCGCCAACCTTCCACAAAAGACTCTCTTTGGGGCGTGGCTTCATAAAAGTGATGTAGATCTCTTGAAACTGAATGTCCCAATCACCCCAGACGAACCTATTAATGCCATTCCTCCTTGGCTGGACATATCTGTTCCAATTAATTACACTCCTGTTGGTAGTAAGCAAATGTTAAACACCGATGTGGTGAGATGTGTCACACTAGAAACTATTAACAGACACATAGAGAGTATTAAATCAAGTGAATGTTATGTTTTTACTGATGGTTCTGTGCAGACAAACACAGGTAGAACTTGCTGTGCAATTGTAATATATAAAGAAAAAGAGATGATAGTGTCAAACAAACAAAGGCTGAACAACTAGGCCAGCACAACACAAACTGAACTAACTGGAATATACGTAGCCACAGACTACCTCAAAGAAAATGGAGGTGGGGTGATATTCTGTGACTCTCAAAGTTCAATGAACATCCCGTCAGGCTCTATGTCTAAAGTTGTATGTGATATTAAAAGGAATGTGATAACTGCCAATGAGAACAACTTTCGTTTCGAATTTGTGTGGATTCCGTCCCATGTTGGAATCAGGTATCATGACCGTGCTAATAGACTGGCCAATGAGGCATGTAAGAAAGAAAATGTTGACCGCGACCTTGGTCTGTCCAATGCCGTAATTAAAAACATTCAAGTCAGAATCATGAACTCTGATCTAGAAGAAGTGAGAAATGCAGAGAGACCTGACAGTTGTAGCATCAGTAAATATGACAAATTTTGTGACAAGAGGTACCGGTATGGCCAGCATAAGGACAGAACCAGACAATGTGATGTAGTCGTGGCCAGAATTAGGCTAGGATACAGACACATCTGGCAAGTTAGCAACGTTGTACCCATACCGGAACACTCAGCATGTAAACTTTGTGATAAACCTTTAAAGCATACACTTGAACACTATATTATTGAATGTGACACTGTCAAAGACTTCAGGCCACCTGACTTATTGTATCTTGGACTATGTAATTACTTCATTGAATCAGGTGTGCTTGAGGACATTCTTGCTGTTTATCCCAAATTTGCTAGCCCACACTGATTAGTCTTCAATTAGAATATGACTCCAATGTATGTGATCCACTGACCTATATATACTGCTAATGAATATGATGTATTTCCTTCTTTGTGTACGAACCTCTGTCCTGCGTGGCAGTGGGAAAATTGTCTTTGGCGGTCAGATCTCTCACAGAGGAAACTTCCGGTGGTGTTCTGCCAATAAACAGAGGGACATTAAAACGACTAAAGGAAAAACATTCCCCTGCAAGTGAGGAGAAAGGCATCAGGTTTCAGGGTGACATGTATCTCTCCTAATTCTGTCCTGTTCGAGAAAATAACAGGTGGGATAGTGTGGAAAAAAGCACTGAAAACTTAGGGAGGGGCCGGCTTTTCAGGTCTGGATGCAAACGCTTGGAGAGTCATCCTCAGCTCTAACAAGTTTGGCACCGGAGCAAGTGATCTCTGCACTGCCATTGCCGCCCTTGCAAGAAAACTAGCAACCTCGTGCAACTCCATGCTCTAACGTCCTGCCGCATCATTCTCCTGGATAAGAACCCAGGATGTAGGCCTATAGGGGTGGGGAAGTGCTGAGGCGGATAATCGGAAAATGCATAATGAAGATGGTAAAGGATGATGTCAGGGCAGCTGCAGGAACCTGCAAGTTTGTGTTGGCCACCAGGCTGCGTAATTGTGAGGCCGTTCTCCTGGTTGACGCTTCCAATGCATTCAACATACTCAATCGCAAAGCTACACTGCACAACACCAAAGCAAGTGTCCAAGCATTGCATTGTATGTTGAAAACACCTATAGGAACCCATCAGACCTCTATATAACAAATATCAAGGCTCTAAGAGGAGATAGCATCATACAGTCAACTGAGGGAACAACGCAGGGGGACCCTGTTGCAATAGCAATGTACGCAATAGGCCAATCCGTGCTCCAACACACAATAAAATTTGAAACAACCGCAGTCAAGCAAGTGGCGTATGCCAACGACCTTACAGGAGCAGGAAAAGTAGAGGACATAAAAAAGTGGTGGGACCTGATAGCATCATATGGTCCACATATAAGGTACCACCTAAATGCCAGCAAGTCCTTCCTGATTGTGAAACCAAAACACTATGAACGGGCAGTGGAGGTGTTCTGTGGGAGTGAGGTCAAAATAACAAAGGATGGCCAAAGACACCTCAGAGCAATAATCGGAACGAAGGACTTCAAGACCGAGTACATCACGGGAAAGGTAAATGAGTGGGTCAGGGAAATCCAAGCTCTGTCTGATATTGCTACAACAGAGCCATATGCGGCTTTTGCGGCATTTACCCACTGAGTAGAGTATCGCTGGAACTACCTGATGCGCACTATCCCTAATATCGGGCCCCTTCTCCACTCTCTGGAAGAGGCCATCAGCGTCAATTTCATTCCAAAATTAGTGAAACACCTTCACTTAACCCTAGCAGAAAGGTCACTCCTTGCTCTATCACCGAGACTGGGGGGAATGAGATTTACCAATCCAGAGGAGATTGCTGCCACCGAACTTCAAAACTTAGCCAAGCTTAAGGCAGCTGTCACCGACCACATAATAGCTCGGAATGCAACAGGTGAGGTGGATACCAGGGAAGTAAAAAAGATTCGACGACCAACTTCGACAGAACGACATCACAGCCAATGTGATAAATTGCAGCAAATGATGTGCAAGTGCCAGAGAATTTAAAAAAAAAATAAAAATTGGGGCACCTCGAACTGGCTAACTACGTTACCGATAAGGGCAAAAGGTTTCAGTCTCAACAAACAAGAATTTACAGATGCCATTGCTCTAGGGTACGGTAGACCAGTAAAAGGTTTGCCCTCCCAATGCGTGTGTGGCTCTTCCTATGACGTCGACAACGCCATGGTGTGCAAGAAAGGGGGCTTCATATGCACGAGGCATGACGAAGTACGGGATCTCACTGCAAATATGTTGAAGGAAATCTGTCATGATGTTAGGGTAGAACCGACCGTCCTTAAATTGGACGGTGAGAATTTCCAACATAGGACTTCAAACACATCCAACGAAGACCGTGTGGGACGTCAGTGCTCAAGGATTCTGAACGCTGGGACAGCGAGGCTTCTTTGACATTAGGAGAATTTTGATCCCATGGCAGGATATCACCGCAACCTAGCTCTCGATGTTGCACACAGGAGGAACGAGAATTATACACCTCATGAGAATTTTAAAAAGAAAATTTTTTGTACTTTTAGGTCAGTTTTTCACGGGTCAGAAATTACAAAAGACAATGCTTAATTTGAGGTTTATTTATCCTTTATGCTAGGTTAAATGAATTGCTGTATATAAGACTCCGCAATAAAACCATAGTGAAGGTTGTAATATTTTGAATTTGCTTGGGTAGGGTTTTATTTTCATTGTTATACGGGGATAAAAGATAACTAAAATGAATAAAAGTTTATTCAAATAAATATTACTAGTCTGAGATATTTGAACCCTCTCTCTCTCTCTCTCTCTCTCTCTCTCTCTCTCTCTCTCTCTCTCTCTCTCTCTCTCTCTCTCTCTCTCTCTCTCTCTCTCTCTCTCTCTTTCACTCATTTTGTTTTGTCTTATGACCAACTTACAGACGTTCAAGGTTACTGAAGATCATCCATCAATCATAAATTGGATTCCCAAGGCCATATACTGACTGTAGAATGGGTACCTAACTTAGCAATTTTGGAATTGAGAGTTGGTAAGAGTTCAATTCAGTGGAGATTTATTTATTTCTCACCATTACATAAAAGTCAAAGGCCATCATTCAATTCTATAGGATTGAATGAGGGAGATAATTATGTTGGATTCACCTGTTTTTATTTACCAGAGTACTTCAAATAATAATTTATCCCATATTTTGTCCTGTTGTTTCTCCTTCAAAACTTCGTCAAAACAATTCATCATCGTTTCTCCCTACTGTCATTATTTCAATAGATTATTATTTTTTTCCTTCAAAACTTCATTCATCCCTTATTCTTTCTTTGTTTTAGTTTATTTTCATTTCACATTTGTCGTTGTTTTTTTTGGGGGGGTGGGGGGGGGGGGCAAGGGGAGCTTAATGTTCTCATAAAATAATACCAAGGAATATATATATATCACAATATTTCCTGGATCTTTTTTTCTTCTCTGCCACCAAGAAAAATCCATTTCCTCGCTTCATTTCTGAGAGATACTCGTAAGTCTTCAGTTAATTACACTTGGTGCCATTACGGTATTTTCACTCTTGATTACGTGCCTTTCTGAAAACCCAAATAGTGGTGATGAGTGGAGTGATGTGGATGGGTTTGTGTGTGTGTGTGGGTGGATAGATGATATGTATGTGGATGAATGGTGTTTATATGGTTGGAATTTATGTGTTTGTTTATGTGAAGGGATGATATCTATGTGGATGGACGGTGTTTGTGTGGATGGTTGGGTTTATCTGGATCGAAAGGTTCGGTAAGATACATGGTTGGGTTTATGTATGTGTATGTGTGTTTGTGGATGAATGGGTTAGTCACGTTAGTGTGTGTGTTGATGTGCAAGGTAGATAATTTATATGAATGAACATTCCCTTTTGTCTATATATATATATATATATATATATATATATATATATATATATATATATATATATATATATATATATGTGTGTGTGTGTGTGTGTAGATAGATAGATAGATAGTACAAATAAATCACTGTAGGAGGCATGTTTTCTTCCAGCTTGAGCTCCTGAGGAGTCAGCCAAGGAAGGTTGTTCAGATTGTGGAGCAGACTGTGAGGAGATCTTCCTGGTATGCTCATCCCGAGGCAGTTCTGCAGACAATGCTCTGCAGTAAGGATGAGGAGGAGAGAAGAGTGGCAGTCAAAAAGATCTTGGATATGGGACTTATGAGAGGATCTGGGCATGACGAATCAGTTGGTGACGATTCCTTCAGGGTCAGGAAGACTCCTGAAGTCAATCTAGGTGCCAAGACCCTCACTGATCTCATAGATCTGGATAACATCCAGGCTGGCAGTGAGCCCCCTCTTACCTGCAGCCTCACCAATGTTCAAGTCAGAGCTTTCCTGGACAACCCCATGCATGTCCCTGCCTGGCCCTCGCACACCCAGAGTATAGAGCGTTGTGTAACAGCAAGTGAGCGAGGCCAGCAGTCACGTGTACAGCCAGGAGAGGAGGGAAGGCTACATCCGAGCTCAGGTGGTCAGCAGGGAGGTGATGAGTAGAAACAGAAGCAAGAAAGACATGTTCTCTATGGTGTGCAGCAACACCGGGTCGTAGTAGTAAAACCGGTTTTTGTATTTGATGATTTTGTTTTCTAAAGGAATATTAAATTTAATAAATGTGTCAAGATCATTCGTTTTACTATTCTGGATCATTTTCATCCTAATAAATTAACCTGATACATTTACTTTACTTTAAATAAGCTATTTAGTGGTGTTGGTAAACGGGTGGGAATACTGAATTTTCATAAGATTTCAAGTTAAAATTTACCTAGCAAAAATGAAAACTTTTCAAATCTGAAGATATCACATGATTCTGCACATAGAACTACATCATTAATACCATGGGCCGATTTTTCAAACTCAAAAAAAAAAAAAATTCGCCTCCGTATGACACACCCTATTATCCCAGTCAATGCAATGATTATTATCTCTCATAGGAACGAACAAAGCAGTGGATTGCTGGACTGTCCTAACACTATATTTATGCTGTTTAAGTCTAGCTATAAGATCTTTTCCCGTCTGGCCTAAGTAGAACATATTGCAAATCCTCGCAAGGAAACTTGTAATTGCAGCCACCTGCATTGCTGGGGGGAGTTCTTAATTAACATTTATTTTACAGTGCATGAGTTACTAAACGTTGCAATTACGTTCCAGGTTTTCAGGTGTAGAGGAATTTGAGATCAATTTTTGTTAAACGGTAATACTAAGAGATTCGTATTGTCATGAGGCGGTTTAGGATCAGTTCTATAAAAAGATTTCTTAGCTATGTTAAGTCATTTGTCTATAAAAGAACTAGGGTATTTTAAGCTCAAACCAATATTATATATATATATATATATATATATATATATATATATATATATATATATATATATATATATATATATATATATATATATATATATATATATTCCTTATCAATGAATTCCAGATTGCATATTCGTAGAGCACTTGAAAACATTGATGAAAATACTGACTGTTTGACTCCATTATGATGGGCAGAATAGTAATGAATAATGTGATAAACTCAATAATTTACAAATTAATTGTGATTTAGAAATGGTTAGCTTTCATGTAACATAACGAAAATTGTGATCAAATCCCAGGTTGCTGATCTGTCTTTCTGCCACATTGACACACACAATTGCAGGGTCTCAACTGTCTCTCTTACTATTGACAACACAACATATATATCCGTACTCACTCCTGATCTGTTCTTTTCATTCTATTTTATTCTCCTATGATGTCAGTTGACAATAATATTAAAGCGGGGCCTTCTTGGATGGGTCCCACTAGTCGGGAAGGTTGTGGGCCCCAGGGCCGACCTGATCATCATCAAACTACTAGGGCCTCAACTGACGCCACCGCGGTTGCTGGAGGATCGGCATTTTTCACACTTCATTTCCCCAACATTCGCGGCCTGAGATCCAATTTTCCATCTGTGGAGCACCATCAGCTAACTCTTCCCCGACTTCTTAATACTATCTGAAATTCAACTGACCAAAGCAGCTTCACCTAAACCTTTTCAAGTCTCCAATTACAACCTTTATACTTCTTTCCGTTCTAAGGGAGATGTATGCGCCATTGCGCCTCCTGCAATGCACTGTAGTTTGAGCTTTTCTCCATCTAGTTATCATATATCTTATTTGTATCACTTATGTTACTTGTATATTATTTGTAATTTGAAACCCATTCCCCAAATACGTAACTGTATATTTTCAGCCTTCTGGCTGCCAAGCTCTTTCAATAAACCGTTAATTATTATAATTTATTATTATTGTACACCTATAGCTCGACTCACGGATCTTGAATCTTCCCTTTATGATGTCATCTGGCTCAAAATATCTCTACCAACTATGACTATTTTCCTTTCTTTCCTATACTGTTCTCCCAACTCTACCAACTATTTCGAACTCTTTGACTATCACACTTCTTGCCATGAGTCGTTGCTATCCACACACCCCAACACCGAGATCCTCTACCTAGGGGATTTCAGTGTACATCACAGAGGGATGACTCAGGTGGAGCTGAAGCACTCGCTTTTTCCTTTTTTAATGATCTGGAACGAATAATTAAACACTCTACACGCGTTCCTGATGGACACGATCAACTTACAAACATTCTTGATCTTTGTTTTACCTCTGACTCCTCACACTATTCATGCTCAATTTTTGCCCCCTTAGGGTCTTCTGATCACAATCTTATTTCTATTAAATCAACCTGGGCACGATCACCTCCCCCACTCCCCTCTCAACGCCATCTATGGCACTATCGGAGGGCAAACTGGCAATCTTTGCGGAACTTTTTCACCGACTTTCCTTGTGATGAACGTTGTTTTTCCACTCGGGAAGCCTCGGTATATGCTGACAGCATTGCTGAGGTCATGCAGGGTGAAATGAGTGCATTTATCCCATCTCCTACCAAAACTTTCACTTTACAATCATGCTTTGATCGCTCCTGCTCTCTTGCATGTAGGGAGAGAGATAGAGCATATCGAGCTATGAAACTATCTCCTTCTCGTATTACCCACTCCTTTTTCATTACTTCTATGAATCGTTGTAAGGCTATTCTTCGTAGGGCCAAGCGGAATTATATGAAAATAAAGACCTCTGTCCTAACTAATTCTTCCTCTAGTAAATCCTTCTGGTCCTTAATTAAAAACACATGTAATAACTTCTGCACTCCCTCTTTTCCTCCTCTCTTCCGACCTGATAACTCTATAGGCAACTCTCCCTCTGATAAAGCCAACCTCTTTGGCACCTTATTCTCCTCTAACTCCACCTTAGACGATTCCAACTCTATTCCTCGAATTCCTACTAATCCTATGCACTTTCCTATAATCTCCACTCGCAGGGTTGCTGGTGTGTTATCCAGGTTGGATGTGAGTAAGGCCGGACGAAATACCCCCTTGTGTTAAGAACATAAGAAAATAAGGAGTTTGCAATAGGCCGGTTAGCCTGTGCATGGCAGCTCCTGGCGAGAGTTACTACCACTCTCTATCATCCATGAATCTATCTAGCCTCATTTTAAAATTTTCCAGCGTTCCAGCACTTACTACAAAGTTGTTAAGCTTGTTCTACTCGTCCACCACACTATTTGTGAACCAGTTCCTTCCTATCTCCCTCCTAAACCTAAACTTATCCAACTTAAATCCGTTACTCCGAGTCATATCCTGCTCGGATATTATAAGAACTAAATCTATATCCCCTTTATTGATTCCTTTCACCAACTTAAATACTTCTATCATATCTCCCCGCACTCTCCGTCTTTCTAGGGAATGCAAGTTTAGTTTCTTTAACCTATCTTGATATGGAAGGTTTCTAAGTCCCGGAATCATTTTCGTCATTCTTCGTTGCACCGACTCTAGTGAATTGAACTCTATTCTATAATAAGGGCACCAGAACTGAACCGCATAATCGAGGTGCGGCCTGACTAGCGCAAGATATAGTTGCAATAAGACGTCTGCACTCTTATTACTTACAATTCAGATATAAAACCTAATACTTTGTTTTCCTTATTTCGAACATTAACGCACTGTTTTCTAGGCCGTAGGTCCGGGCTTACAAGTACCCCTAAGTCTCTTCCACAAGTCGACTTCTCTAGGTTGATGTTGTTAAGGCTGTATACATTGACAGTTTTTGTTCTTCCAATATTAAGTACGCTGCACTTGCTGGTGTTGAATTTCATTTGCCATTTTCTGACCACCCCTGCAGTTTATTTAAATCCTCCTGAAGTGCATTTGCATCCTGCCCTGAATTAATCTGCCGCCCTATTTTGGTGTCATCCGTAAACTTGCTTATGTCACTGCTGATCCCAGTATCTAGATCGTTTATGTAGATTATGAACAAGAGTGGGCCCGGTACTGACCCCTGGGGAACCCCACTGGTTACACAGCCCCACTCAGATTTAGCACCATCTTCGCTGACCCTCTGTGTTCTATCGGTGAGCCATGATTTTATCCAATTTAAAACTTTCCCCTCGATACCATGATCCTTAACTTTTCTCAGAAGCCTCTGATGCGGAATTCTGTCAAACGCTTTGCTAAAGTCTGAGTAAATAACATCGTAATTTTCGTCATTATCAACTACTTCGAAGACTTTCCTAAAAAACGAAAGCAGAATTTTTAGGCAAGATTTTCCATTTGTAAACCCACGTTGAGAGTAGTAGATTAATTTGCTTTTCCCTAAATGCGATCGGATGCTATTTGCTATAATTGATTCAAGAAATTTCCCCACTACTGACATCAAACTAATTGGCCTGTAATTTGACGCTGATGCTCTGTCTCCCTTTCTGAATATGGGTACTACATTTGCCTGTTTCCACAAGTCTGGCACAACTCCCGTATCTAATGATTTTGTATATAAATTTACGAGGGGTCCGCTAATCTGTTCCTTACACTCTTTCAAAACTCGAGGGAAAATTTCATCCGGCCCTGGGGATTTTGTCTTCTTTAATTTATTTAACTTCTTAAGAACATCCTCTTTTCTGATAGCGATATTCTTTAATTCCTCTTCTTCATTTCCCCTAAATATGAGTTCCACCTCTGGAAATTCCTCGTGAGTTTCTTCTGTGAAAACTGATAAGTAGCTGTTTAATGCCTTGGTTATTTTCTCACTTTCATCGATAACTTCCCCTCTCTCTGACTTTAAAGGCCCCACTTTGTACTTGACCTTTGTCCTATATATCTGTAAAAATCCCTTGGGATTCGCCTTGGATTCTCTTGCTATCCTGATTTCATAATCCCTCTTTGCCTTCCATACATTTTCTTAACATTCCTAGATAGTTCATAATACCTATTTCTGAGCTGCTCTCCCCCTCCCTTTAATTGCTTATAAATTCCTTTCCTTATTCTTATGTCATGTTTAAGTTTTCTGATCATCCACCTTGGCTCATTCTTAGAGAGTGTGTTGAAGTTCTGGCCCCTGTGCGCTTGCTTCTTTCGCCTCTGCCTCAAAACCCAAACTTTTCCTTCTTCTTGTAAGCATGTCTTGGTTCAGCTCATCCCGAAAAAGGGTGACCAGTCTAATCCCTCTAACTATCGCCCCATTGCCCTAAATTCATCCCTCTCTAAGATTTTCGAAACTATCTTTAACTCTCATTTTCTCCGTCACCTTGAGCGCCATTCTCTGTTGTCGATCACCAGTATGACTTTCGCCAGGCGAGATCTACTGGTGATCTGTTCTCCTACTGCACCCATCTTTGGTCATCCTCTCTTAGGGATAATGGGGAAACTTTCGTCGTGCCCCTCGACATCTCCAAATCACATGACGGGGTATGGCATAAGTCTTTGCTTTCTAAACTTCCCTCTTATGTTTTCTCTCCTCCAATTTATTCTCTAATTTCTAGCTACCTTGAGAACCAATCAATGGCAGCTGTTTTCGAGGAATCGATCTCTCGCTCTTTCTACCAATAGTGGCGTCCCACAGGGCTCTCTTCCGTCACCGACTCTCTTCCTTCTTTTATCAATGATTTACTTCACACTACGACTAATTCTATCTATTCTTACGCTGATGATTCTACTCTTCACTCCTCTTCACATTTTCCCC
The DNA here is from genome assembly GCA_958450375.1 of Homarus gammarus. Lineage (NCBI taxonomy): Eukaryota > Metazoa > Arthropoda > Malacostraca > Decapoda > Nephropidae > Homarus > Homarus gammarus. Next base: position 1,712,581 of record CAUDMG010002478.1, on the reverse strand, counting down.
CTTCCCCCTAACTCTCAAACTAGATCCATTTTTAGAGCTATCAATGCGGGTTTGTGCAGCATCTCCGAATAGGAAGGTAGAAACTTGGTTAAATTCAATTGTTATAAAACTTAGTATTTCCTAATTACACTTTAACAATTAAATGATCTCCCACCAATCACATTTTAGGACGCAATCATTCTGCCAAATTCTAAAATAGATATGCTAGGCCTCACCGTTTCCTCTAATATGTCATGGAAACCACACATCCGCAACATTGCTAAAGCTGCCTCCCAAAAGCTGGGAATGCTGTACAGATGCCGTAGCTACTTCACTCCTGAGCAGTTGCTTCAAGTATATAAGGGATTCATTCGTCCTAACTTGGAGTACTGCTCTCATATCTGGGGTGGCTCTTCTTCTGTCCAACTGTTAGATAGGGTGGAATCAAAGTCATTTCGTCTTATTAACTCTCCTCCTTTAGGTGATAATCTTTCTTCCCTTTTTCTTCGTTGCAATGTTACTTCACTCTCTCTCCCTTTTACAGGTACTTTAACGGGCAATGTTCGGTGGATTTGGCATCCTGTGTACAGCCAGCAAGGCCGTGGGCTCGTAACACTCGACTTGCCCTCGGTGCCCACCATTTCTCTGTGGATTTCGGTCACACTGGAATAGCCGGCTATAGTACATCCTCTTTTTCCTCACACAGCCAAGCTGTGGAATGCTCTGTCTTCTTCTGTGTTTCCATACTTATACAATCTGTCTCACTTTAAAAAGTTGGTTTTCCGGCATCTTCGTGGTGTAGATCAACATAACCTTTTTCTTTTCTATTTTAAATTTATTTTTATTCTTATTTCTTCGCCCCCTAGGCCCCGTTGTGGGTCGATGGCCTGTGCCCGGTTAAGCTATTCCCCATAAAAAAAGGAAAAGTTTATGATTTTCTTGAGTTCCTCATAGAGTCCTCACTATGCTGCCACCCATAATAGTCAAACAGTCAGGATTTTCATAATTGTTTTTACTTGTTCTAAGAATATGCAATCGGGAATTCATTGATAAGTAATGCCACGCCAGTGATTTGGTAAGATGTACGGAGTTCCTTGGTTGGTAAAGAACAAAGCGAAAATGAGGTCACTGTGAGTATTCGAGGAGTAAGTAACCAGTATTGTAAGCTGCTGCTCTTAGTTCTGTCGTTTAACTTCACAAGAGCGTGTGTTCCCGCCGCCACGTGAAAACGTCCTTTACTATCGTCCTCTCCAGAGATGAACCACAACTGAGGCGCATGAAAACACGCTCTTGTGAATGGAGCCATTGCCACATTAACATTTCTAGCACACTCGGCGTGTTTTTCACGCCGCGGGTTAGCAGTACAGGCGTGCTGTGACCTTGCACGCAGTGTGAATTTTTTCCCTCTCACGCCTGTATGAAGGGTCCCATTGAACTCTATGTATTTTTAGACCGCGCGAGTTTTCACTCGGCGTGAAAACTCGCGCGTGTGAGGGGAGCCTATAAGGAATACAAGGTCAGCTCACTCGTACGTGGGCGAAGATTATGACGTCACACGACTCCTCCTTTCAGTCAGACGCTCGTGTACTGATACACAGGGTATTATATTACACAATACATCTGGTCATATAACTCCTATTAAGGTAAGAAATAAGTAGTGATAGAACTTCTATAAACAATTGCTGTTTATTTTATAGTGATTTAATACCCATATACAGTGTACCAGTTAAATGAAACACGCATAATTACTTTGACAATTTTTATTAATATTTCTATTTGACACAAGAATCCTGAAAAAAATGTGGGAGGAGAGAAAATGTGATTACCTACCTAAGTAATGAAACAAACTCAGAAATAACTGATGACACTACGTTTATTGCTCCTTAACCAGGTTTTACAAAGTTGTATTATAGGTAACTTTTGACACTTGATAATGGGCACTTCAATCACTTATAAGGTATAATAAGGGTATATCAGCACTTAAAATACTAATTCTTTTAGGTATATTACTAGACATATACCTTTAAATTGGTTCATGAATATAGAGATTTAAAATAACCTATTAATCCATTTTTATATAAATTATTTTTAAATGTGTACATGTGAAAAGATGTCAAGGGCTTTATGAATGATTTGTCGTATTTCTTGCCAGGAAATTTTCAACCATCTATTTATGGCTGTTTCGTGTATACCTATGAGGTTGCCACATTTACTGGGCACCAAGAGAGAGAACTCACCACTAACCTGAAACTTGTCAATCAAACACTTCTACAACTTTGCTGTCACTCGGAATCGAGTATGACGATCATCCAGCTATGATACAATGGTATGAGATATTAGGGATGTCACCTAGGTTGGTGTGTTTTGAGATGACTAAAGAGGCCGATACGGGACCGGCAGAGTCGTTCACATTCGTTGCACGTGTGGAGGGCTGCATCTAGTGCGGGAGGGGCGGTGGCAGCGTCTTCCCGGCGTTGGCGCTAATCTGCCTCGGTTTGCAGTCGGGCTAACTCCAAAGTATTAACACCTTCTCGTGTGGTGCTCCTCCAAGCGTTACGATGTGGAGTAATCGTCTCCCAGGTGAGGGGGCCGATTTGGCACCTTTTCAGGTTTGTCTTATGACTAACCTTGTACCTTTTCAATTGCCCGCCGGCGTTACGTTTACTATTCGTTAGGTGACTGTAAAGTAGCTGCTTTGGCAGTCTATTATCGTCCATGCGGGTAACATGGCCAGTCCAACGTAGTTGTTTATGGATAATGGTAGTCTCGATGATCGTACAGTTGGTGTCGGCAAGAATACTGGCATTTGTTCTCTTGTCTTCCCAGCGAACACAGAGGATGGAACGTAGACTACGTTGGTGAAAGTTTTCAAGTATCTTGAGGTGCCTCCTGTATGTGACCCTTGTCTCTCTGCCATATAGCAGGGTGGGGAGGACCACTGCTCGATATACATGTAATTTTGTAGATAATCTTAACTCCCTACAGCTGAAAACACAGTTTCGGAGTCCGCCCAAGGCTTGAGATGCACATCTGATCCGATGCTGAATCTCTTCATTGATATCTGCGGTGGTGGACAGGTGGGAGCAGAGATTCCAAAAGTGGGCAACATTAGAGAGGGTAGTACCGTTAAGCTGGATTGATGGTGGAGGTGTGTCTGAACCAGGGGCATGTTGAAAGAGAATCTGTGCGAAAGACTCAGATTCTCAGGCAAACAATTGCTCATATCACAGCATAAGGATTACATCCATTTAAATAGGCTATGCAATCAAATCGAAAACAACAATAAATTTTATGCTATTATACTCATATTTCTTTTAAATTCACAACTTTCAAAATGCACAGTACATAGTATTGACCTGTTAACATTAATGAGATATTACCCTCTACGGAGGTAAACCCATCCCCTTTTTCTAGGGAAGTCTGTGAAAAGTAATATTCTCCTCGCTTTTGTAACTAAGGTACCAACCATACACTGCACAATTTCTCTGTATGGTTTCACACGTTTGTTATCTCTCTATAATCTAGACAATTGCAAACAGTTATTAAGAAAATAATAGAAACACGTGAACGTCTGCATAATTTTAATGTGTTGTGAGATGAATCGGAGAGGCACGTAACGTTTTCTTCCACCAGTCAACAGGCCTTGTATTTTTCAGAACCTTGGTTCAGATTAGACTACAACCTCGTATCAATTAATTTCTCTTATTTCTCTTCGGATCACCGGAGTATCAGACACCCCAGCTTATGTCACCTAATGTATTGGCACCTAAATGCCACCGTCCATGTTCTAATTTAATCTAACCTTGCTTAAGCACCTCCAAGTAATGTTACGATGTCTAATCATTTGTTGAAATTAGTTGTTTTCCTGTGATAAAAATAATCTCTAAACTCTTACTTCTACATTTGTATCATTATTTTGTAATATACAGTATATATTATTTACAAGTACTTTTACAAATATTTATACTCTCTCTCTCTCTTTCTCTCAACCTCTCTAAATTTCGACTACAGCCCAAGTTCCTTGATTTTATTATGACGCTCATACAATCCTAAACTTTTGCATTAGTAAGTATTCCTTTCATCCACAAATTACACCGACCTCGACACCCATAACTTTGTCTAAGACTCACTGGCCGCCACGACTTTTCCTTTCACCTTTATGAAAGTTGTTTTGATATATATATATATATATATATATATAATATATATATATATATATATATTATAATATATATATATATATACTGATATTCACAAGGAAACAAGGAAACACGAAGTTACCAAGCGCTTTCGTGCAATTCACATCTTCAGGGGTGAGTGCAGACTAAGGAGATCGATCCGATGGGATGGAGAGAAGAGAGCCTGTTGGCTCAGGAAGATGAAAGACGGTGTAGGTGGAAGGTAAAGGTTGAGAAGTGGGAAATAAAGCGGGAGATTGATAGCAGGTGGGCTGTCCACCTTGCGGGGAAGAGGTTAAATCTGCCATGTCAGCAGTTCATGTCCACTACAGCAAGGGAAGGGAAGCCGAGCTAATCTAAGCTAAGGTAGATTGTGGTGTTTGGGGAGGGGGGCCCTCCGTGTCCTTTAAGTATTCTTCGTTTTTATTTCCTGTATATTGGTTCTGGTTCTGTGTTGTCAACTGTTATGCTCTTTGGCCACCAGTTGTGTGTTCTGGTAAGGTCTTCTTGCATTAATTGTTGGAATATGGGGTCTTCTAGTTCTTGTAGTTTTTCCCATATTGCTAATGCTTGATTATGTGTTCTGATGTTGATTGTGGTTAGGTTGTGCTCTGTGTGTAGCTCTCTGGAGTTTTTTGTTTATGGTGGTCTGAGTTTTGCTGCTCTTCTTAGGGCTATGTTTTGGACTGCTTGTATTTTGAGTTTATTTGATTTTGTTATAGTGTTGAGTGGAATTGGTGTTTAATTTGCGGAATCTTCTGAGTTTAGTTAATTGGATCTTGGCTTTTGCAATTCTTTCTGTGATATGTGGTAGTATGCCGTTCCTTGTGATTTTGAGGCCGAGGATTTTTCCACTTTCTGGGCAGCCCTTTCCAAGAGTCACTCTGCTCATCCCACATAGGAAGGGGGCTAGTAAAGGTGCCCTAAACATAGCCTGCCTAAAAAAAAACCTGATTGGGCAACTGCACCCAGTAAGGTCATCCTAATGCTGTCGAACATGTAGTTATAATCACAGATCAAAGCAAAAGTAAACTATATAACCTCTTATGGTCACTGCATTGAATGTCATGACCCTTCGGGATACTGGCACAAATGAGCGTCCTGAAAGAAGAACTACCCTTAGGGTAAAATAACTACCTAGGCTCTCAGACGAGGGTTGACTCACTGAACAGGGGTGTGGCTATACCTTCCTCTGGAAGGATAAACCTGCTGTGGAAAGGCGCCGTTTTTACAGAATTGGCTTTGCCATTCGCCAATCCATCCTACATAGGCTAACTGAAATGCCAGTTGGGATCAACGAGCGCGTCATGGCGCTCCGAATCCCAATGATCATTCACGTCATGCCTTTTTCATTAATGCCTATGCCCAAACACTGGATGCAGATCATGACTTCAAGGACGTCTATTATGCTGACCTTGACAGAGTGCAAACCTTTATCCTCAGAGAAGATAAGGTGGTGCTCCTCGGTGATTTCAATGCCAGAGTGGCAGAGATGCTGACATATGGCAGGGAACCATAGAGTGTGCTGCCTTCCGTATTCGTGATAATGCAAATTTAGCCGGCAGGGTGGGCATCTAGTGGTGGATGAAGGGACTTTTCAATAAGACGACTCCATTACTGAACTTAAGTATGCAGACGACTTCACTTTTGTTGCTCACACTGAATATGACCTACAGTAGATCCTGAGCACCTACACAGATGCGTATGCACACTTCAGCCTTAAGGTGTATACAAGTAAGACTCTGATTCTCTTTCAGCTTCCCTCTGGTTCAACCACACCTCCACCATCCATCAAATTTAATCGTACTACCCTCTCTAATGTTACCCACTTTCAGTATCTCAGCTCCCACCTGTCCACCACCAAGGACATCGATGAAGAGATTCAACATCAGATCAAATGTGCATCTCAAGCCTTTAGTAGAGTCCATACCTGTGACTTCAGTTGTAGGGATATTAAATTATCTACAAAGTTGTACGTGTATCGAGCAATGGTCCTCTCCACCCTGCTGTATGGCAGCGAAACATGGGTCACATACAGGAGGCACCTCATGGCACTTGATAACTTTCACCAACATGGTCTACATTCCATCTTCTGAGTTTGTTGGGAAGACAAGAGAACACATGCCAGTATTTTCCCTAACACAAACTGTAGGACTATCAAGGCTACCATTATGCGTGAATAACTACACTGGACTGGCTATGTTACCCTCATGAACGACAATAGAATGCCAAAGCAGCTACATTAGACTCCTAACAAATGGTAAATGTAATGCCGGAGGACAACGGAAAAGGTATAAGGGTCGTCATAAGAGAAACCATAAATAGTACCAAATCGACCCCGTCACCTGGGAGACGATCACTCCACACCATAGCGCTTGCAGGAGCACCACACAAGAGGGTGTCAATACTTTCGATTTAGCCCGACTGCAAACCAAGGCAGACAAGCGTCAGGGCCTGAAAGCCGCGGCCCTTTTCCCTCCTGCACTAGATGTTGCTCCTCACACGTGCAACATCTGTGATGGCAAAGTAGTTGTAGTAACCTCAACCAGAAAATGCACTTGAATAATACAAATATATACTTAACTTATCCAAACATCTGATTCCTGAACATCTGTACCAGGAATACACCTTTCTCTCCAGGCAGTCTCCTCTGTGTCTGACTGGCAGCGAGGGTCAGGAGGCGACCCTCTTCATGCTCCCTGATGCCACGTCACCAATTACCTAATATCATTCTTACCTAATTACTCCACATAACCAAACCTATATAGTCAGTACTAATACAGAACGTACATTTTAAGTTCTCTACATATTAAAGAATGATTACATAATACCACATACAGTATTACAGTATTACAATAACATAGGAAATGCACTTATACCCGCTGACACTCTGAATATAAAGGATATTTACTGTTCGTACATACATACATACAGTACATACATCCTGCCACCTGCAGCCCCCCACCCACCTCGCGCAGTCCGTCACTACAACAAAATTCAGCCCATAAGAGCCCGCACTGATAGATATAAGAACAGCACCATCCCATCTAGTGTTAAAATAATAAACAACTCCTGATTTATGTACTGTACAGCCCTGTAAATGTATTCAATGCATATTATATCATTATGTCTAAATCAAATGTAAGTCTGTATATTTTCAGCCACCGGCTGCAACTCTATTAATAAACCGTTTATTATTATTATTATTACATACATACATACATACACACACACACACACACACACACACACATACGTACATACATATATATATATATATATATATATATATATATATATATATATATATATATATATATATATATATATTATGAAAATCCACAATGAAAACGTGGATAAGATAAATCTTGATAAAATCACACGGGAAAATGGAAACAACGGAGTACCTTAGCTTTCGTCTTTATTCAAGACATCTTCAGAGGCAACTGGATTACATGGACAGAGAGAGGCTTAAATATACAGGGTGACCTAAAAAAACATGAGGTCAGGTCAAAATGATGACATCCACTAATCCCCACACCAACACACACGTAGAGGAGCTTAAGAGAAGGGTGGTGACGTGACTAGTCAAGTCAGGCCAGAAAACACAACGAACCTTGCGAATTAATAAGTTTTGATGTAAATTCACTGTTCACTAGAGTACCTGTCAAAGACTTACTTTCATTTCTTAAAGATAAATTACAACTGCTAGATTTAACTATTGAACATGATACTTTCCTGAAATTGATAGAGTTATGCGTAACTGACAATGTGTTTAGTGCAAATGGGAAGTTCTACAAGCAAATATTTGGTATGAGCATGGGTAATTGTCTTTCTGCTCCTCTAGCCTGTATTTATATGGAGTTCTTTGAGTCTAGATTACTACCCAATATAGTGGACTTTATTCCTCCTGGTATAGATATGTTGATGATGTTCTTTGTCTTTGGCCTAAAAACAGTGACCCATTTGAATTTTTAGACAAACTTAATAATATTGTCCCTAGTATCACGTTCAAAATTGAAAGAGAAATAAATGAATCCCTTCCATTTCTTGATATGCTTATCATGAGAAATGGCCAAAACTATAAATTCAAGGTATATAGAAAGCCCACACAGGTAGACAGTTTCATTCACTTTTTATCGAATCACCTTGAGTCTACCAAAATGTCAGTTTTTTCTGTTATGTTCCTAAGATGTCTGCGTATTTGTGACTCTGAATTTATTGACGATGAATTGAAACACATTCGTTCTATTGCACATAAACTTGGGTACCCTTCTGTGTTTGTTGATCGTTGTTTTAATAGGGCTAAAAAATCCTTTCATTCCTCTCAAACCAGACAAGTTCCTACACTTAAGAATATTTTGACTCTGCCCTATCGTAATGAATTTGTCCCGTTAGTTCGGTCCCTCAAGCTTCTAAATATTAATGTTGTTTTCAAGTATGACTCAACCATAACTAATATGTTAATAAGGAATAGCCCAAGTTTGAATGTCAATGGTAGTGTTTATTGTATTCCATGTAGCAAATGTAATTGTAATTATGTAGGTCAGACAGGAAAAACACTGCAGCTTAGAATCAAACAACATAAGTATAATATTAGAACTGCATCTGAAAGCAGTGCCTTGTTCGTTCACGTTAGGAATAATAATCACCCCATTGCTTGGGAAAAAAGCTTAGAAGTTTTCAAATCATCTTGTGTCACAGAAAGACTTCTTGTTGAAGCTAGTTTGATTAAGGAATTAAAATCAATAAACCTTAGTGATGGTCAGTTCAAAACCGATAATATGTTACATAAATTTATTTGTCAGTGACCCAAGGTTAAAAATGCTTTAAAAACCTTTGATCTAGATGTATGATAGTTATTTTGTGGGCCCCCTTTTTTCTGACCTGACTTGACTAGTCACGTCACCACCCTTCTCTTAAGCTCCTCTACGTGTGTGTTGGTGTGGGGATTAGTGGATGTCATCATTTTGACCTGACCTCATGTTTTTTAGGTCACCCTGTATATTTAAGCCTCTCTCTGTCCATGTAATCCAGTTGCCTCTGAAGATGTCTTGAATAAAGACGAAAGCTAAGGTACTCCGTTGTTTCCATTTTCCCGTGTGATTTTATCAAGATATATATATATATATATATATATATATATATATATATATATATATATATATATATATATATATATATATATTGCGCAGTAACATAGTATTAGTCAAGATAGTGAGTGGCTTTTACTTAATTAATTTCTTTGTTTATTGGATATTCTGCAGAATAAGTAAAAGCCCTGTTCATGACGAGGTCGGATTTTCAGTCGGAGCGGCATTTACTTCGTCATGTCTTGAGTTATTTTGGAAGTCATGTATGATCCTCATGTTGGACAAGATCCTACGAATGAGATGAACGCTAGCCTTCAGGTACTCGCGGGAAACGACCATATACACAAAAGCGTCAATACAGTACTGAAGCCAACAAATTATAACAACAAAAATCCAGCCACTTGGCGTTTGTTTGTCCAATCTGGCGATAACGAAGATGAGGTATGGCACATTTGAGGTAAAGTAAACAACAAATATGATGAAGATAGAGCGAGTAACACTATCCTCCCAAGCTCTGATGACGTGATTAGTCTTCAAGGCTTCCACACTGATTGGATTATTGGAATTTCTTCGTTTCAAGAGCTTAACCTTTAAAAAATAATAGGAAACAATATTATATTTACATTCTTGTCCTTAACATTTGAGTATCACATAATATTTGACACGATATCGTATGTTATACTTGGGCAGCTTTCATCTCCCTACATGATAAAAAATCAAACAAGTATCCCAAAGATATCAGTTCAATACCTAGTTTCCTTATTATTCTGCCCTGTACAATTTTTACTCGCATAAAAAAATACAGAATTATAATTGCAAATCTAAAGTATTTTTTTTAAATGAAAATCTCTAAACTTAATCTCAATACTTACACTGTCTATTTGTTATTTGTTAATTATCCAAGTACAGTAACAGTAACAATAGAACACGAATGTTTAGACACTTAGAAACATTTAAAATGGCAGGCAAATAGGAAAAAAATACGTGAACCATTTTACTTAAAAAATCATCATACAAGCTGTACACACATTACAGAGCTGCTAGTGAAGACAACAATAGGTCATTTTAGGATTGGTTGTATAAAATATTATTGCCTATTATTTTCTCAATTGAAACTTTACTTTCTCTCAGATATGATGTGTAAAAAAGTTTTGCTTATGTATGTAATTTTTTATCAACTCAAAATTACACTGTCTTTCAGAAAGAAAATGTGAACAAAACAATAAGTATATTTATTAATTTTTGTTTATATTTTAGTAATTATTAAATTTAAAATTTGTGTTCTGTCAGGGAGATGATAACGATAAACTATTCTTTTCTTTGCAGCTCTTATTAAAGCAGAGTGATATCAGAACGTAATGGAATAGGCAAAAATAGACAACCGGGTTCTAAGAAATTAGGTATATGCTACTGTGAAACTTATAGACAAATGAACTTAACAATAGTCACTTTTCGTTACCTTTACGTACATGGAGATATAACAAGGTCCAGTAATGAGGACGGGAACACCAAACGTGATGAAGTCTAAAATAAGATCGTTGACGGGAGAACTGAGTGACACCGAAATCTGGCTTTCGTCGTACTCCAGTTTACCAAACACCTACAAGGAAATTCATATTGAACAACGCCTTAAGTACAAGTAAGAGAAATTGAGTTACGTGCTAAGGAAAGAAAGTCGTCGGTGGGAATGGGAAAAAGTTTAATTTAATAAGAAGTGAAAGCGAGAGAAAATATATCACAGGCTATCTAAATAGTGGATTGGATATGCAGTATTGGAAGGAAGAGAACAACATTAAAACAGAGTATCAACACACCCCTGTATAGTGTGACAGCCACAGTAGTGCAGAGGAGACCCAGATCAGCACCAAGCACACAGCCATCCACCGGGGCTGCATTATTTTCTTGTATTCGAACGGATATATCATCGCAGTTGTCCTGGGAACAGAACAATTAATTCTTCAGAATTAATAAGTTCACAAGACTTTAAAAATGATGGAGTTAGTGTGGACACAGCATACTCTAAAGTAAGCCGTCGGTGCACATTCGAGGCAGTGTGACCGGCACTGCACTCTACCACCTAAGTGTGTAAAGTTTTATATCCATTAACAGCTCGGTTGACTAAGCCCCCAGTATCGAACCCGGTATCCTTAGGACAGGAGGCGAACGCTATATTCACTGTGCCGCAGCACTCCTCCAGGTCACTTATGATTTAATATTTTTTGCAGTTTAGGGTTACATTTCCATCCCAAAGGAACCGAATTTAAATGTTCTTTTATAATCCAAACTTACCTGGTCATAGCTAGCTTAAATAGTTACGTGAAACAACTAGTCTATAATGCGCGCATGGAGATGTGTACCTGATGATGGCAATAACACAGATGGTTTCCATATGGACTTGATTGAAGATAAGTTGCAAAGTACGTAGAGCAATTATCAGATTCTCTGACCAGGATCCTTTTTGCAACACCAGAATTCCATAGCAGGGCAAACTGAAGGCAGTGAGCATTATCAGTGATATAAGATGGTTGGCAATCAAGGTCATCGATGGCTTTTGACGAAGATTCTTATCCAGTAGGAGAACTACAGCAGCAAATACATTACCTGAGGATCAGAATTATATAACATTTAAAAAAATATTATGAAATAAGATCCACAATTTTTATTCACTACAAACACCAAATGCTTAACTATTTGTTTTAAAGATCAGGGAATATTATCTTCGTTTAGTATTAATTCAAATCGCTGATGTCTTAGTTAAATGTTGTAGCTATAATATAATACTGCGCCTCAACAAGTAAATGTCTTTAAATAGGCACTCTAGGTTAGTAAATACACTAGTCATCAACATTTAAGAATGGTTTACCTCCGCTATCAAAATTTCATAAAGTTGATGCACTTTAACAAACATCTCAGTAATCACATGCTCTTATAAGTATTTTGCATGTACTGTACAGTGTACGACTTAAGTTGTGGAAAGCCGCACGAAACCTGTATAACTCACCTCTGGCAATGAGATTTTTTACTGCATTAGGATACTAAAAAGAATGTGATTTCTAGAGTACCATATTTTTTAATTAATTCAACTTTTTACGTTATTTATATCGCATCATATTTTTGACTTATGATTTCCTCATTGACAGAGGTCACTAGTGTAAGTTCCGTGTGATTATCCACGAATTTAATTCAAGTTTGTACTCTACACTGTACACCTGTGTTTGCGTGTACTTATATAATAATACTTTGCTGTCACTCGGAATTGCGTATGACGATCACCCAGCTATGATACAATAAAATGAGCTATAAAGGATGTCACCGTTGGTGAGCTCTGATGTGACTTGAGAGGCCGATACGGGATCAGGGCCGTCCACTGATGTTGCACGTGTGGAAGGTTACATCTAGTGCGGCAGAGGCGGTGTCAGTGTCTTTCAGGCGCTGGCGGTCGTCTGCCTGGGTATGCAGTCAGGGAAACTCGAATGTATTAACACCTTTTAGTATAGTGCTGTCCCAAGCGTTATGGTGTGGAGTGATCGTCTGCCAGGTGAGGGGGTCGATTTGTCACTTTTTCATGGTTCTCTTAAGACTATCCTTATATTTTTTCCATTGTCCATCACCGTTACGTTTACCATTCGTTAGGTGACTGTAAAGTAGCAGCTTTGGCATTCTACTGTTCTCCATGCGAGTCACATGGCCAGTCTAACGTAGTTATTCATGGATAATGGTAGCAAGAATACTGGCATTTGTTCTCTTGTCTTCCCAGCAAATTCGGAGGATGGATTGTAGACTACGTTGGTGAAAGTTTTCAAGTGCCTTGAGGTGCTTCCTGTATGTGTCCCATGTCTCGCTGCCATACAGCTGGGTGGGGAGGATCACTGGTCGATACACGTACAGCTTTGTAGAGACTTTCAGCTCCCTTCAGCTGAAGACACGAGTAAGGAGTCTGCCAAAGTCTTGATGTGCACATTTGATTCGATATTGAATCTCTTCATAGATGTCCTCGATGGTGGACAAGAGGGAGCTAAGGTACTGGAAGTGGGTGACATTAGAAAGAATAGTACCGTTAAGCTGGATGGGTGAGCACATGTTCAAGATCTCCTGTAGGTTGCATTCAGTGTGAGTAACAAGTGTGAGGTCGTCTGCATACTGAAGTTCAGTGATGGAAGCGGCTGACTCCTCTGTTGCTACCTTTAGTTGGGTGACATATATTGAAATGTCCCTTCATCCGGTACTAGATGTCCACATCACGGGCTAAATTGGCACTGGCATGAGTAAGGAAGGTAGCCAAGAAAATGTAAAAGAGAGTAGGTGCCAGTACATATCCTTGTTTTACCTCCGTTTGGTTGGTGAAGAACTCAGACTGGGTGACATTGTGTAGGACACTGCCGTTCATGCCATCGTGGATTTGCTTCAAAACGGCAATGAATTTTGGTGGGTAGCAAAAACAACTGAGGCTCTACCAGAGGATTTAACCTGTTGACCGACACGAATGTTTTATCAAGGTCAATGAAGGCCTTTACAAGTCACAACGCTGTTCTCTGCACTTTTTCTGTATCTTGCGGCAGCAAATATCATTTCAGTGGTTTCATGTAGTGGTCTAAAGCCACCTAGACATTCTGGGAGGAAGTTTTCCGCCACAGGAAGAAATCTGTTTAAGAAGACTCGGCGATAATCTTGCCAGCTACTGATAGCAGTGAGATCCTGAGGTAATTGACACAGTCTGGCCGGTCTCCCTTGTTCTTATAAATATTAATGATCAAGGTGTCTTTAAGATCTTAGAGGATTTTCTCCTCCCATTTATTCTCCAGGAGAAAGTGGAGACGGCTGGTAAGCAGAACTCCTGTTGCTTTATGCAACTTGGCTGGGATTCCATCAGGCCCTGTGACTGTTATTTGGCATCTGCTTGATGGCAGTAGCTAACTCATCCAGGGACAGGTGATAGATGAGGTGGGGCAGCTCTGTGTGCTGAGAAACCTGCTGGGTAGTCAGGACATCCACATCGGATGCCTTCTTCGTCTTTAATTAGTAGTTGACCCACATATTGTTTTAGCAAAATTGAAAATTCATGCATCTTGCGTTGATCTGGAAATTTTTGCATTTCACAGACTCTATTTTTGCACCGCTTTTTGCTAATGGAAGGTATTAGCCTTAGTCAAGATATTGGGTTATTTCTGCCACTCAGTGAGAACAACACGCTTCCTATTAACGAGTTCTTCGATTTCCTGGTCGCTTTCATCAAACCAATCCTGCTCTTTTCTTTTGTTCTGGCCAAGGGTCTCATTGCAGGTTTTTGCAATGACAGCATTAATGGGACCCCATTCAGCACTGGGATCTTGGTTGTTTGCTGTTGGGTTGTTTATTAGCCAATTGTTGAGCTGCTCTCTGAAAGCATGTGCTACCACTGGATCCTCCAGTCGCTTGGTGTTAAATCCTCTTCTGGGGGGCTTGTCGACTTCGCCGTTTTGGGAACGATGTGAAGGGAAAGTTTGGCTCTGACAAGTCGATGATCTGTGTCACAGTGGTCTGAGCCACACATGGCTCGGATGATGAGAACATCACAGCGATCTCTTTCTCTGACAATGACGTAGTCAATGACATGCCAATGTTTGGATCGTGGGTGTTGCCTAGAACCCTTTAATTTGTCGGCCTGCCTAAATAAGGTATTGCTGATAGTGAGGTTATGTGCAGCACACTTGCTGAGAAGAAGTAGGCCGTTGGGATTATACTTGCTTACTCTGTTTCTCCCTATGATCCCCTGCCAAATGTCAGCATATCTGCCAATATTGGCATTGAAGTAACATAGGAGTACACCCTTATCTTTTCTGGGGATTGAGGTTAGCACTCTGTCAAAATCGGCATAAAAGGCCTCCTTGATGTGATCATTTGCATCCAGTGTTGAAGTGTATACACTGATGAAGAGGGGATGACGTGAGAGATTCAGTGGGACTTGCAACTTTATGACGCCTTCGTTGATCCCAACAGGCATTTCAGTTTGCCAATGTAGGATGGATTGGCGAATGGCTTTGCCAACTCTGTAAATGCGGTTCCTCTCTACAGTATGCTTACCCTTCCAGAAGACGGTATAGGCAGATCCCTGTTCTGTGAATCTGGGAGTCGGGACTCACTAATGGCTGCTATGTCGATGCTATACCTAGACAGCTATTTTACCACAAGGGCGGTTCTTCCTTCAGGACACTAATTTGAGCTAGTGTCCAGAAGGGTCCTGACATTTCATGCAGCGACCATAAAAGGTTGCTTAGTTTGTTTTTGCTTTGATCTGTAATTGTGTTTATGTTTTCGACCGTATAATGATGACCTTACTGGGTTCTTTAGGTACTCTATGTTTAGGGCACCTTTTCTAGCCCCCTCCCAAAGTGGGGTGAGCAGAGTGGCTCCTCGAAAGGGCTGTTCAGTCACACAGACAGCTCCAGAATGCACTGCTACCTTGATCCCATTACATAAACGGCCATCTTATTTATGCCGCACATGTGCAGAGTTGTAACTAGAGAAACCCAGTAGTCATTTCAGGCTGTCTCCGTCGCCACTCGCCTGTCGCCGTGCGACTTTTGTAGGATAGGGGTTTGATGATGATGAGCTGGATGATGGCTGCACTTACAGTAGTTGATTTATTTGGTGAGGCGGGAGCACAGGCTGTAATCACACTTTGGCTCTCTCTCTTTTCCTGATATGGTAGTGCGAGTAGTTGCAACGACTGGAGAGAGAGAGAGTTGCAGTGAACTGACGATAGCCCAGTTTGTTGGGTTTCGCTTTAGTAGCCTGTCCATCAGGCATTGCCTTAATCCACCGGAGTAGTCGTTGGGTTCCCATGTTAGTCACCTCTTCCACCTAAACCACCGTTGGGGACCTATTGGAGCTTTGTAAGCATGTCCGCTTGGTGCGGGAATCCACTGCAGATTTTTTATTCGTGGTTTACTCTCGTAGCCTTATAATACCAAGGTTAAACTGCATGGTAGCAGGACACTGGCTGGTAGGCGCCAGAGCGTGTCCACATCCCAGTGAGCATTTGCGCCTCCCCTCTGGGGCCCATTGCTGCTCCAAGATCCCTACTTGTCTAACTTGGGCCCAGGAGGCACCCAGTTACCGTGTGTTGCCACGAGGAAGCACAGCAAGAGTCGTAATGGTGAAGAGGCTGTGTGCTGCCAGGGAAAACTTACTCAAGACTGCTTCCCTGTTCACCACAAGAGCTAGCCCGCGGTAGTAGCTGAAAGTGAGAGGAAGCAGTACCTGCACCTTATCACTTACATAATGCTGCCGCACTTGACGCATAATATCAACCTCCGCACACACACACACACACACACACACACACACACACACACACACACACACACACAAAGTAATACTACTACTTTGTTGTCACTCGGAATCGAGTATGGCGAGCACCCAGCTATGAAACAAAGATATAAGTTATAAAGGATGTCATCTAGGTTCGTGAGTTCTGAGGTGACTAAAGAGGCCGATACGGGACCGACAGAGTCGATCAAAGATGTTGCCCATGTTGGGGGCTACATTTAGTGCGAGAGGGGCGGCGGCAGCGTCTTTTTGGCGTTGGCCCGCCTCGTTATGCAGTCGGGCAAACTCCAAAGTATTGACACCTTCTTGGGTGGTCATCCTCCAAGCGTTACGGTGTGGAGTAATCGTCTCCCAGGTAAGGGGGTCAATTTGGCACTTTTTCAGGTTTGTCTAAAGATTATCATACCTTTTCAGTTGCCCGCCAGCGTTACGTTTACCATTCATTAGGTGACTGTAAAGTACCTGCTTTGGCAGTCTACTGTCATCCACGCAGGTAACATGGCCAGTCCAGCATGGTTGTTTATGGATAATGGTAGCCTTGATGCTTCTACGGTTTGTGTCAGCAAGAATACTGGCATTTGTTCTATTGTCTTCCCAACGAACTTGGAGAATCGAACGTAGACTACGTTAGAGAAATTTTTCAAGTGACTTGAGGTGCCTCTTGGATGTGACACATGTCTCGCTCCCATACAGCAGGGTGGGGAGTACCACTGCTCGATATACATGTAATTTTGTAGATAATCTTAACTACCTACAGCTGAAGACACGGTTTCGGAGTCTGCCAAAGGCTTGAGATACATATCAGATCCGATGCTGAATCTCTTCATCGATGTCCGCGGTAGTGGACAGGTGGGAGTCGAGATACTGAAATTGGGTAACATTAGAGAGGGTAATACCGTTAAGCTGGATGGGTGATGGAGGTGTGGCTGAACCGAGGGCAGGCTGAAAGAGAATCTGTGTCTTACATGCATTCACCTCAAGGTCGAAGTGTGCATACGCATCTGCGTAGGTGTTCAGGATCTCCTGTAGATCGCTTTCAGTGTGAGCGACGAGGTTGAGGTCGTCTGCATGCTGAAGCTCAGTAATGGAAGCAGCCGACACCTTTGTTCCTGCATGGAGCCGTCTTACGTTGAAAAGACCCCCCATCCGGTATTCGATGTCCACCCCACCGGCTAAATTGGCGCTGAGACGAGTAAGGAAAGCAGTCAAGAAAACGGAAAAGAGAGTTGGTGCCAATACACACCCTTGTTTAACTCCTGTTTGGATTGGGAAGAACTCAGACTGGGAGTCATTGTGCAGGACACTGCCGTTCATATCATCGTGGAGTTGCCTCACAATGGCGAAGAATTTTGGTGGGCAGCCAAAACTGCTGAAGGTCCACGAGAGGGCTTCCTGTTGACCAAATTGAAGGCCTTGGTTAGGTCAATGAAAGCCATGTACAGGTAACGACGCTGTTCTTTGCACTCACGTCGCCCCAAAACGTCGAAGGCAGCAAGTCTCCAGAAGAGTTTCCAACACTAAGCGTCTGGAGGATCCAGCAGTAGCACATGCTTTCAGAGAGTAACTCGAACATGGGATGATGAACAACCCAAAAACAAACAACCCAAATCCCAGTGCCAAATGGGATATTCTAGACACTGTCACGACAAAAACCTGTAGAGAGACCCTCGGCTAGACCGAGAGAATACGCCACGATTGGTTTAATGAAAATGACCCGGCAATCAATGTACTCGTCGATGATAAACTTGCTGCTTTAACTGACAGGCAGAACAACCCTCGGTCTCGGACCAAATCCGATACCTTCCCCAAGAAGAAAGCGGCGGTCCAGCGGGAACTTCGCAATATACAGAATGACTGGTTTAAAAATAAAGCAAGTAAAACACAAAAATTTGCAGATCAGTACAAGATGCGTGAATTTTTCATTTCACTGAAACATTTTATGGGACAATCACTCATGGAACAGCCCTCCGCTGCTCATCCAACGGTAACTCTATAATTAAAGGCGATGAAGGCCTCCTTCAGCACTGGAAAGAGCACTACCATTCACTGCTCAACCGAAACACCGATGTGAATGTCCTGACTACCCAGCAGGTCCCTCAGCACCCAGAGCTGACACACCTCAGCTATCCTCCATCCCTGGATGAGGTAGTTGCTGCCATCAAACAGGTGAAAAATAACAAAGCCACAGGGCATGATGGAATCAAAACCGAGGTGTATAAAGCAGGAGGACCTCTGCTTACCAGCCGTCTCCACTCTCTCTTGGAGAATATATGTGAAAAGGAGGGAATCCCCCAAGCTCTTAAAGAAGCCTCCATCGTTAATATCTATAAGAACAAGAGAGACCGGTTAGACTGTGGCAACTACCACAGGATCTCTCTGCTGTTCGTAGCTGGCAAGATTATCGCCCGACTCCTCCTAAACAGACTTCTTCCTAAGGCGAAAAAACTTCCTCCTGGAATCTCAATGTGGCTTTAGACCCTCACGTGGCACCACTGACATGATCTTTGCTCCTCGTCACACACACACACACACACACACACACACACACACACACACACACACACACACACACACACACACACACACACTTATGGAATTACGTGGATGACTGCACTGTGGGGGTTACTGTGGACAACACCTCACCGGATTACTCATCGTTACAAGGCACCCTGGACAGGCTACAGGCATGGACTACGGAGAACAAGGTCACCATCAACCACACCAAAGCCGTAATCATGCACACCAATACCGCCACCACTCCAGTGCAAGCTCCAGCAGGCAGAGTGGGTGCCCATCCTCTCCAGTTAGTGCAGTCTGCCAAACTCCTGGATGTTACCATAGACCACAAACTGGACTGAAAAGCCCATGTAAACAACACAATCAAGGCAGCCTCGTACAGACTCTACATGCTCAGGTCACTTGGGGCACCCACGCCAGAGCTGATGACTATCTACAACGCCTTTATTCTCCCCAAACTAACGTATGTATCACCAGCCTGGTCGTCTTCTCTCAACTCTACCCAACAACGTCAGCTAGAGAAGGTACAGCAGAGAGCCTGCAGAATCATGCTTGGCGCAGACTACTCCGGCTATAACAATGCTCTCTCCACCCTGGAAATGCCATCCCTCAGTGACCTCCACCACCAATCATTAGCAAGGTTTGGCAGTGGACTACTGCATCATCCTCGTCATCGCCACCTCCTGCCACCGGCAGTCCCCTGCCTACCTTGCCAGTCCGCCACTACAACAAAATTCAGCCCATAAGAGCCCGCACTGATAGATATAAGAATAGCACCATCCCATCTATTGTTAAAATAATAAACAACTCCTGATTTATGTACTGTACAGCCCTGTAAATGTATTCAACGCATATCATTATGTCTAAATCAAATGTAAGTTTGTATATTTTCAGCCACCGGCTGCAACTCTATTAATAAACCGTTTATTATTATTATTATTATTATTATTATCATTATTATTATTATTATTATTATTATTATTATTATTATTATTGCACTTCAAACATACATTCACACAATTGCTAACAAATATAACAAATATAGCAATTGATTCTATGATACAACATGACCATAATATTTCTTACCAGTGGTGCCAACAAGAGCTATAATGAAGGCAAACACAGTCAAGCACAAGTAATGACCATGAGTATAAGGATCTGGGGTAATGTCTGTGGTGATGAGGGTCCGCGGTGTGGGCGTGGTAATGTTCATCTCGGTCATCTGAAGAAATAGAATCACAAAGAAAATAAGTAAATAAGGAAAAAATAGAAACAAAATATTGTCTTAAATGGCATGTAAAAAATTTCAGTGTGATCTTTTGTTTAACACACAAAAAATAATGAAATATAAAACAAAACTTAAATAAATATGTTATATCTTTAATAATGAGTAAGACATTTTCTGTTTGGTTTTTTGTTACAGTAAAATCATTTTCTTTAAGGTAGAAGTATCGTTTATGTATGTCTATATAAAAATATGTGTTCACGTATTGGACCTATTCCTTGGTATCTGAGTTCAGCAGCATAACCACACTTACAACGGCAAAGGGCTTATAGGGTGGCTCACTAACAGAATTCGTGGTGGGAACTGGAGCTTTACCCGGAGCGGGGAAGGGGGGGGCTAGTCAATTTTCTGTACACTAGGCCCTGGGGGTCCGCGAAAATTTTTGAAAAATAGTGTGTTTAACGTTTGTGAGAGATTTGGCGATTCCAATTCGCAGGATATTTTGGATATGGGTTGAAATGAACAAATGCTCTGGACTATGATATATTCTTTGATTATTGACAATATTTGTATGCGTCATGGTATATAAGGGGTCCTTGGTTGAAAAAAGTTTGAGAACCCCTGCACTAGGGACCCAGGGACGTCCATCACACAGGATCTGGGACACATCTTTTCCACCAACATCTCAACAACTCCACCAGCATCTTCCTCTCCATCTCCAATTCTCTTCTTTGGCCTCTACTGAACAGTCTTATGGCAGCTAACAGCTCACAAGTGGTCTGGGCGTTGCAAGCGCTGACTGTAGCCAACACGTTGACCGCGTACCAACACAATTAAAATCAGCCTCTTCCTACCCAACCAATGAAGGCAAGGCCCCTGGGTCAAAGAGAGACACCAAGTCGACTCTGTCGCCTCTAGGTATCTATCTGCTTCTCTCCCAACGATGACTTAACATGATGGTGTCGTCAGGCTGGCGGCCTGGCTGGAACAATGATGGCAGGATTCCAGCTGGGGACATCTCTGCGTCCGGCACACCCAAATTGACGAAAGGCGTTGTTAGCAGCGACACTAAATCACCCTCTCTATTGGTGTTTTACTGCGTCCAGCACCACAGGAATCAGCCGGCACGTTTGAATGTTTGTCATCATCATGGAGAGGTTTGCTGCTCAGGTATCTGCTTCAACTGTCTACTGGTCGTCATGGTCGTCTGGTGTGTGAATGATAGAGGCATGACTCAAGACTCAAGTGGGTAAGTCTAGTGACCTAAACGTCACACTCACTAGCAGCTATAGGTGGTCCTGTCATGGAACAGGTGTCATTAACTTTTAACAAGCTTCTGATGTAATAGCAGTTTACAGGTTACTCGGGAAGGTCCTTACAGAAATGCATCTCTACTGTAAATGTCAACTACACTAAGCTCTAATAACTAAAAAAAAAAAAAAAAAAAAAGGGGGGGCAAGGGTAAGGGAGGAGGTAGAGTAAGCGTGTGGTGAAGGGGTGGGAGAGACAGCTGGTAGTGAGGGGAAGTGAGGATCGGGAGGGTGAGGGACCAGGTGGGCGCACCATGTCGGATGGGCCGGTGAGGATAGGGTGGCCGCGCAAGCCTATGACGTCACACTCACAGGTCACTGTGATTGGGTAATAACCTGTCTTATTCAAGACATCTTCAGATGTCTTGAATAAAGACGAAAGCTAAGGTCCTTTGTTGTTTCCCTTTTTCCCGTGTGATTATATATATATATATATATATATATATATATATATATATATATATATATATATATATATATATATATATATATATACGTACAGTAGTGGCTGGTTCGCTGACCAGGTTAAATGGGGAAAAATGTGGTGCGTGAATATGTTTGTGTTACAATTATTTTATGCTCATTTATTGGAATTTTCGTTCGTAAATAATGACGTTTAAGATCAAGTTCATAAAATAAATAATTACATATGGAAGAGGATAATAAATGGTAAATGTTATACGTGTAGCAGCGAGATGGATGTACGTACTGTACAATACTTCAGGCAACACTTTGTTCTCTCTCAAGACTACAGTATCTCTCGAGAGATAATAGAATCTATAAAACTAATTAAGCATTTTGTATTATACAGAATATTCTTGTGGGCTATAGTGACTGAACATGTTTTATGTATACCGCAATCAAATTTATTCAGAGGTGGGTAGTTTGTCTTTTAACGTTAAATTATTACCTAAGTTATGACAAGCATTCCATTATCTGTCCAGTTTATAACCTTCAATGAATGAAAAGAGCCTGATCATCTGAATATTTCTAGCGGTCGTTCTCTCTAACAGCATTCTCTTATTAATTTTTACGTCGTTTAGCTCAAACATTATTAAAAAACTACTGAAAAGTTTCAAACTTTACGTCAGCCGTAATGATATTAGTATCCATTTTGATATATAGATCCTGTATTTTAAAGATAATTGCATCATGGCCAAGATTTCAATATATTTCCGAATGTACCGTAACGGACAAAATTCTCTTAACAATTAGCAATATCGACTTTTGGTTCATATATTTAGTTGGTTTATGTTTAATAACGCTGTTTTTTCACCTATTATGATGGAACCACTAAATGGAACATAACTCTCCCTAAATCAAAGAAAATCTGAACGAATGCTTAAAATTACAATCCCTTTCACCTACTGATCCTCAAGCACTTACAGGCCAGATATTACCAAGTGCCCAGGGAACTTTGTCCACAAATGTACAGAGGATCAGTAATGTAATTCAGTGAAAATGGTACAGACCCAAGTGAACATGAACACAACTAACCTAACCTAACCTAACCTATGCCAACATACACTAAGTATAGTTCAGTATAGATGATAAAGACTCCTAAAATGAAATGGAGATTATTTGACTAAATTTACACAAATTTTTTCAGAGTTAACAAAAACACAAAATTATCTCTATATTATGAGCTTCTATTGTGTGGTATGAGTGAATATATTATCTCCAAAACGGATGAATTGCATAACTCATCGCTGAAGTTATCGTTTGTATGGAAGTTATTGATCGTATAAAGCAGGGGTTCTCAACCAGGGGGGAATTCAGGTTTTCAGGGGGGGGGGGGGGGGGCGGAAACTGATTCGGGAGCAAGAGATATGTTCGATGAGAAATCAATCACAGAATTTTGGCCCTTGATATGCGATTCCTACCCAAAAGTGGTAGAAAGAGCTATCCGTGCATTGTTTCCGTTTGTGTCGACGTATCTTTGTGAGTCAGGCTTTTCAACTCTGTTGCAAATTAAAACGAAGCAACGTAGTAGATTAGAGGTAGAAAATGACTTGCGCTGTGCCCTTTCAAGCACTCCTCCGCGTATCCCAGAATTGGCGAAGAAAAAACAATCACAGGTTTCTCATTGACTGTAATCTTCATCTGAATAAAATTAATTACAAATTTACAATATCCTGGTATTCTATTGAACTTTTTGTTATTGCATTATGCTTCAGTTTGGTCTGTTAAGTAATTCATTATAAATAAAAAAAAAACTATTTTACTTTTATTCAAGTTTTATAAATCCATCAACATTTTCAATTGGCATTTAATTTGTAAAACTCCACTATAAAAATAATCCATGTAAAATTGTAAATGTATATGTACTAATATGGCAAAAATAAAGGATTTTCAGTATTATATGCATATTATTTGGAATGCACTTTTTGAGGCAGACAATCTTGGAAAGGAGGGGGGAATGACATTCTGACATATGGTGAAAGGGGTGCATGGGGCAAACAAGGTTGAGAACCACTGATATAAAGATTACTTACAGTTATTTCACCTAATGATGAAGCAGCCTAACACTACCTGGTGGATTATAGTTAGTGAGGTTAGGTTAATGTTAAGGTGGTTAATCGTAAGATGAATTAACTGGGGGACTATTCTTCATGTGAACAGAAAATATGAATATATGTTTAGATATATGGATAGTTAACCAATGCAAAAATATACCCCCAAAAATATATATAAGCATAGAAGCAATAAATAATGAGAGAAGAAATAATCTTAGGTGTTTTGTCTATAGTATGTATATTTGTGCTTTAAAACCTAAGGTCTTTCAGTACGTACAATAAATATGGCACCACACTACACAATAACTATGTTGAGAATTATAAAAAAATAAATGGTTTTCCCTGACTCACATACTAAGACTATGTGTCTGCTCTCCTTCCTTCTCATCCTCACTCTCACTCACTCTCGCTTTCACTCGCTCTCACTCACTCATCCTCTCTTTCAATCACTCGCCCTCGCTTTCAATTACTCTCACTGTCACAATCGCTTTTACTCGCTCTCACTCCCTCACATTCAGTCTCTCTCTCTCTCTCTCTCTCTCTCTCTCTCTCTCTCTCTCTCTCTCTCTCTCTCTCGTATTTCTAATACTTAATTTTACACTATATCGTAGCTCACTGAAAGTATCCGAATATTTGTTTTAACTAGTCTGAAAGATCATACATGCAGTGCATGAACATATACATAAACATACACATATACATGTACATATACACATAACTGCTATATCTCGTAATCGTATAAGACTAAGCACTTATTATAAGTTGTGTAAGAATAGAAACTGATTATTAAGTTACAAATAACCCACAACAGTTAGAAACTTCACCTAGACAAGGAAGCAAAGTTGAATAACAGAGTTTCACAACAAAGTCGTCACCTGTTTTCTTCACATATATGTAATGGTTGAGAGGGAACAATTCTCTCGTTGAGTGATTGTTCATATTATTCAGTAGAATCAATGAATATATTGGCATAATGCATTTGTTGAGGCATTGTTTGGACCACTGGACGAAATTGGAAAGTTGTTGTGGCTGAAAATTGGTTGTAGTATGTTGACAATTGGTTGGGGTGAGTCGAAAACTGTTTGGAGTCTGTTGGAAATCGATTGAAATGTTGTGAATATCGTTGAGCCGTGTTGAAACAGAATAGATTATATTGACATAGGTTTGGGTGTTTTAAATTGTAGTGTAGTGTTGGAGAGAGAGAGGGTGAGGTAATCAGATGAAATAAATCGCCCAGAAAAAAATTGAGAAAATAAGAGAGAATGACAGTTATAGAGACCAAGGAAGAAGAGACAAACAAAAAAAGAGAGAAATGGATACAAAAGTAAAAAAAAAAGCATAGAAAACGGGATAATGGCGTTTGAAACAAGAGAGCGAGGGAGAGGAGTTAAAGAAAAACAAAGGAACAATATTTGAGAACAAACAAAGAGGGAGATAACAGCAATTAATATTTGACCTTCTCGTTGAGATATCCGAGATAAATGGGGTGTGAGTGTGTGCTTACCTGTGAGACAAGAACTTCGAGTTGTATTTCTCTGTGTGTCTGTCTGTCTGTTTATCTCTCTCCCTCTCTATTTTTCTTTTCTTTTCTTTTTTTTAAGCGTGTGTCGGGTGGGGTAGGTGTGCCTCTGTCCTCCGTGGTTGGATATACTGAGCTAGTAGGAACAGGAATTTAACAGTGTGTTGGTAAACATTGGGTGTAACTCCTATCAGTGTTACTCAAGCTTCACCTTAAACTGTGTGGCAATAATTGAAAAATTTGTTGCTTGTACACCAGTGACCTGTAGTGAGGCGTGGGTTGCAGGAGTGCCTGTGCCTCTCTTCCCTCGGCTAGGCCTACCTCACTGGCCTGAACTCACCCATGTGGTCAGGGTTAGAAGGTCTGTTATTCCTCACACTCTTGTTAACGGCTCCAGTAGTGCCAACACCTCTCCCCTACACCTGATCAAGCAAGACTTTATCTCTTCATCGGTGTGTGATAGAGATTGTTGGTGATAGTGACCATTCTTATTCCCTGAGTATTTAATTCCGTGCCTGGTGATGCTCCTTGCCACCCCCCGCCGGTTGGCAAACAACTCAGCCCACTAAGTCCCTGTTACCCGGTAGTGATAGTGTCAGTGGGGCTTCTGCAGTAGCTGGTGCAGCCTCTCATTATTTAGAAAACCTGCCTGATGTGAGTATGATTGAGGTCCATAATGATGTGAGTATGAGGCTGACTTGAGGGCGAGTGAGGAGAGAGAGAATGGTAATGATAGAAGTATGAATAGGGAGAATGGGGCCCAGACTGCCAGCGTGGTCACTACCATAACCCCATCATTCTCGGAGGAGGAGCTCTTGAATCTAGTGAGGGAAGATGTGTATAAAAGACTATTGGAATAACGGTGGTCAGACGCTTTCTACAGAACTCCAAGAGCGATGAATATGAGAGGAGTAACTTTTTGATCAGGGTGATCAATGAAACCAACTCACAACTCTTGCAACTCAGTTCAAGATGGCAGGTGTAACACGTATCATGGAACATCCGGAGTGTTAACAGCAGAATTAATGACCTACACTGGCTTATTAAAGTTTATAACATTGATGTTATTGGCTTACAAGAGCCTTACACGTCCAGCACCCGGAAGAAAGTTGCACCCAGGACAGCAGGATTTACAGCATACCATAGTGGAGCAGGAAGTGGCCTGCTCACTTATGTAAAGAATGGTCTGGTCTGTAAATGGATCAAAACCCACAATGATGATGAAAGTATTCACCATCAACAATTTTCAGTAACGACAGCAAACAGTCAATTCTCGCTATAAAACATCCATGGTCTATGTAATGCGCTGCGAGCGGACGTGTTACCAAAACCATCAGGAAACAATGCTATGTTGTGTATGGGTGACTTTAACTAGCGTCACACTGTCCTCAGTGATGTCCAGTGTAACTCTAATTGGAGGGTGTTCGTGAATTGCATCGATTGTCATAATATCACAGTATACGACACAGATGAAGTGACACATCTGATGGGGGGCAGACTTGATTATGTGACTGGGTATAACCTAGTAGACAGTAATGCCAAGGCTAAGGTCATCTCAGACCACCTAGTCAGTGATCAATATGCAATGCTTACTGAATACACTGTTACTGATGCCAAGTGTGAACCCCATCCTAAGCTTAGAATTAACATCCCAGATAATCTTAAACTGCACTTCAAGGCCTACATCCACAGATGGTCTGCTGGATATACACCTGGGTCAGTGGATGAATTTGTTTGTGATCTTGTAAATGTCATTACTAAATATTATACCACCTGGGTTAAGTCAAGGGGGCGGCACTAAACCACCTCTATGGACACATGACCCCATCTTATTCAAAGAAGGAGAGAAGGTAGAACAGTGTGCCAACACTTATAAGCAAAATAAAACAAGTGATAACCTCCTGGCATTCCTCAAAGCTTCAAATATGGGCTTCAGTATTGAAAAAGCTTGTTCCTCACCATACTTTACTGACCGGTTTCCTATATCTCCCCTGGTGAGGTAGGCATAATCTATAACAACCTTAAGATTGTTGAATGAGATCCATAACCACCCACTGCTTAACCTGTATCGAATGAGCTTCACACAGGGTACTCTGCCAAAGACCTGGACTCAAGGAAACATAGAACCAATCCCTAAAGCTAACTCTCCAATCTTCAGGTCCATTTCACTCACATCTTGTATGTGTAGAAACCTTGAAAGAGTTGTTCTCAATCGTCTCATGTTTCAAGTCAAAGACAAACTGGCCCCTAATCAATAAGGGTTTATGCCCGGCACAGAACACAGACATGCTTTGCGGAATAGCTTGTTCACACTCAAAAGATAAGACACAAACAGCCTTCATAGATCTTAAATCAGCCTTTGATGTAGCTAATCGACACATTATACTTGAGCAACTAGCTAATTTTGGCATCCAAGGTAACCACATGACAGGGATAAAGGGTATATCTGTCCAACAGGTATGCCAGTGTTCTGTATACAGGAGTCAAACCAGAATGCGAGCATTTGGGCTTGGCACACCTCATGGAGGAGTGCTAAGCCCTATGCTCTTTAATATACTGATGCACAAGCTTATTGCTGACATTCCAGCTCAGCCAAACGAGGCTGTTATATGTTTTGTTAATTATATCTGCATTATGACACAGACCAAGCCCAGTCTCCAAGCCTCACTGGATGCATTTGCACCAGAGGACTGTTGAATGTGATCTCATAATATCTGTCGACAAGATAAGGGTCCTCAATCCTCATGCTGCTCACCCTCTGCCTCCTAACTTTAACATTAATAGCATGCCCTTGAAACTTTGTAGCCCCTATAAATATTTTGGAATTAATGTGAATGATACGAACTTCGTCAGCAACATTCGTGCCTAACTATTGTAGCACATTAAACCTCAAAGAACCCTTATTGGTAAGAGCTATGGAATTAACATTACCTATGCATGTATTTTCTATCTTCACTTCATTCAATATGCAGTTGATTATCATGCTTTCCATATTGTAATTGTGTCCTTTAAACAACTAAACAGCCTGGAGGTAGCACAAAATGAAGCCATGCACATCATTCTAGGATACCCAAAATCTACCAGAATTGTAAACATAAAGAAAGAGCTCGGGCTGCCCTCCCTATCTGAGAGGATAGCTCTACTTAATACCATGTTTTGTGTCAAAGTTTTGAAGAACAATGGTCCCCAAACTACAGCTCAAACTGAGTTGATGTTCTATCTAAATAATCCTGACTATCTCGCCAACCTTCCACAAGAGACACTATATGGAGCTTGGCTTCATAAAAGTGTTGCAGATCTCTTGAAAGTGAATGTCCCGATCACCCTACCAGACGAAGCCTTTAATCCCATTCCTTCTTAGCTAGACATAAGAGTTCCTTTTAATTACACTCCTGTTTGTAGTAAGCCAATGTTAGACACCTATGTGGTGAGATGTGTTACACAAGAAACTATCAACAGTCACAAAGAGAGTATTAAATCAAGTGAATAATATGCCTTTACTGATGGTTCTCTGCAGACAAACACAGGTAGAACAGGCTGCGCATTAGGGGGCAGGGAAAAAACACTTTTATTTGAGTTGCAGGCTGCACTTTTCAGGCATCGTTTGTATAGCTGTAACAAACACCTGTGCAAAATTTCATGCCATTTCATGCATACTTACCCTGCCGCATCGCGAACGACTTTTTGTCAACTTTTAGTGTATACCAAAAATTAGGTGTCATTTAATGTTTTCCAGGATAATGATAAATTTTACATGGGTGACATCGATTTAATTCACATGTTATTTTACAGGTACACCGTATAGAAAATCATTACAAGTTCATATTGAAATTCTTTTTTGTGCGGAACCTTGGCATCATTTTCCTAGACAATAATGTTTGCCTAATATATCCATCTCTCGATTCGTATCCCGTCACTTCAGTGCAAGCTTCAGTCATCACTTTTATGCCTCTCTCGACCGCCTGAGTGCTCTTTGGCCACTTGGGCACCACTAATGGTGTCTCAAGAATGTCATTAACCTGTAGATTTGACAGAGAAGCAATGTAAGGAGGCTCAGTCTTGAGTTCATTCCTCCAGTTAATCATGGAATGATAGTTTTTTGCTTGCCACTTTAGTTTCGGAGTCACCACCTTTCTCATGTTGACTACAGGAGGCACATCCTCATTCCCATCTCCATCTTTACCCTCCTCATCAGTATAGTTTAACAAATTCTCAACAGCAGCATCAGAATCTTCCTCCTCCTCTTCAGATCTGCCAGTGCATTCTTCCTTTTGCTGATTCTCCTCTCTAATTTTTCTTATCATTGAGACAGCTTTTTCTCTAACAGTCATGTCCTCATCTGCACACATACCAAGAAGAAGTTGATCTGTGTGGGCGAAGTATGCATTTCTCTGGACAGCCTTCTTCACTATCATCTCCTCACTATTCCGGTGTTTCATATATAGCAGGGACTGGAATACGTTCCTTGAGCCGTGTGTTACGTAAGGGTGTATCTTGATGTAATACCACATTGGAGCACTGAACTTTATTATTGTAATGACAATTCTTTTCAACTCATGGCTGGGTCTTGATGTTGCTACATACAGCCTGAGGATTCTACTCCATAAGGTGTTCCACCTTGACACACAGGGAGGACCTGGCTCAATAGCAGCCAAGTCATCTACAACAACACCTGTGATAACTCCTTTACAAATCCTATACAGGTATTTCTGATCCCAGGACAGATCTTTCTCCACTTCATCATTAAACACAGGGAAATCAGGGAAACTGACTGGCTGGAAGGCGACAACTGGAAGCTCAGACAAAGACTCCTTGATCTGCTTTCCAATGGGACCACGCCAATGCTCAGGACCACTTGGTTTACCATCATAGTGATAAAAAACTGCGCGGAAAGGCAGCTCATTTCCGTGAAGCTGACATATGAAATAATGGAGCGGGTGACCAAGTAACATTTCAAGATGATGAATGACTCCATTTTCTGATCCTACATTTACATTGGTTCCATCACAACCAACACACACAATGGGCTGCTGGGTTAGATTTTTCTCCACCAGAAACTCGTGAATAGTTTTGGCAATCTCCTTTCCGTGTCCAGTCTTGGGAGTCACATGTGTGAGATATTCATTGCCAGGCTCATCCATGATGACATAATGATCTTTCACCATCATCCTCGAACTCCATTTCTCGGTCTTCTCATTCTTTATCATCACACGAGTGGCGGTCTTCTTACCATCAAAATAGAGTGACGTCAAATTATTTAAACTAGCCATCTCAATTTCTTGCCTCTTAAATCGGTATTTTTGTCTCGCATCCCGCAGCTTATGTGGTCCAATAACCTGACTCTTGTCATCCTTTGTGATAATGCCGTAGTCAGTTAAGGTGGCAGTAGCAATGGCAGCTCCAGCATAATCACTAATCAAGTATCGGTCACAAGCGGCAGCCAGTGTAGGGAGTCTTGTCCGGTTCTGTGAACTGGTGTCTGTCAGAGCCCTTGGATCAGGGACAAAATCAGTATCAGTATTGACGAGAGGAATATCTCTTGAATCATCTGAATTATCCTCAACATGAGGAATATCTCCAGCTACAAGATATCTATGTTTTTGCTCAAGCTGTCTCCTAACTCTGTCCGCACCATGCTTCTCTCTTGCTGTCACTCTGTCCCACATCTTCGTCACTTTCATGTCAACCCCTGCAATCTTCATCTTCCTATCACCTCGCTGGTCAAGGAGAAACTGCACCTCACGTTTGGGAACTTTTATTTGAATAATTTCAAGTGCGCCAACTTACCCAGGTCTCCCCTACATTACAGTACAGTAACACAACATTGAGAAATGAAATGAGAAAAGGCTGATAATCAATATAGACATAGCACCATACTCATCTGCAACAAGACAACTTAAATGAAATAAGAGATATGAAAAAAAAGTTGATAAACACTGAACAGAACATTGCACCGCCACAGCGGCTGTTTGGCTAGTACTGTAGGTAAATATTAAAAATTTCAGTAGAAAATGCGGCAGACTAAACCTCGACATATCAGCTTCAAATTTGGCATGGAGTCTTAGAGATGTATAAGGAACAATGCCTGAAGAGTGCAGCTTTGAGCAAAATTTCACTGCCCCCTACTGTGCATGTGTAATATATAAAGAAAATGGGATGATAGTGTCAAACAGGTAAAAACTGAACAACTGGGCCAGCACAATGCAAACTGAATTAATGAGAATTTACTTAGCTACAGACTGCCTTAAAGAAAATGGAGGTGGGGTGACTTTCTGTGACTCCCAAAGTGCTTTGAAATCAGTGAAAAGTCTATCAATCTCTATGTTTAAAGCTGTCTGTGAAATAAAAAGAAATTCGATAATTGCCAAAGAGAACAACTTTTGTATTGAATTTGTGTGGATTCCGTCCCATGTTGGAATTAGGAATCATGACCGTGCTGATAGACTGGCCAATGAGGCATGTAAAAAAGGAAATGTGAACCGTGACCTTGGCCTGTCTAATGCTGTACTTAAAAACACACAAGTCAACATGAACTCTGATCTAGAAGAACTGAAAAATGCAGAGAGACCTGGCAGTTGTACCATTAGTAAATTTGACAAATTTTGTGACAAGAGGTACCGGTATTGTTAGGTTCTGAATAATAAGTTCTATATACAGGAGAGAACACAAACACCTGTATAGTTTTGTAGGTTCGGTTTACTGGATAAGAGTATGTACACAAAGGAGAGCAGCACTCTCTCTTGACTAGGCTCCCGGTCAACTGCTATAGGCGACGTATGGCAAGTGATACATTAGCAGCTTCCATACGTCGCCAGGCACATTAATTAAGCGTGTGGGATATGGTAATAACATTGCCACACGCTGCTAGCTAGGCTGAATAAATAATACATAAATGGAGCACATACATAATATACATACATGATATATAATCCAGCATACATAATATACATACACCTCCCTCCCCCCTATACGCTCATAGCAAAGTCCTGAGCGGACCTTTTCTTTTGGATCCGTTCTGAGCGTCGAGGGACTTCATCACTGGGAAGGGTATGGGACTCAACACTGGTGGCGGGGCCAGCAGAAGGCATTGTTACGGGTCGGAGAAAACGGCGGTTCCTCCACCACACACGACCACTGGGTAACCGCACCTGGTAGTCCCGTGACCTGCCGAGACCCATAACTACGCCTACTTTGTCCCAACGTAGGGAGGTCGGGTCCTGAACACGGACTTGGGTGCCGACACTCAACCTGGGGAGAGAACGGGCGTGGTCATTGTAGCGGGCGGCGACGTCCTGAACACGTTCGGCGGCTCGGCGATCACAATCCTCTGTCTTGGCCTGCCACTCCTTGGAGAAGGATTGAGGGTGAGCAGGGACACAAGAACGAAGGGGGCGTCCATACAAAACCTGGGCAGGGGAGCGTCCGGTGTAGTTAGGTGTGTTGCGGAGTTCAAGAAGACCCCTGTCGAAGGCCTCGCAGTCAATGTTCCCAGAAGGGGCCACCTTAAGGATGAGGTGCTTCAGGGATTTGACAGCAGCCTCAGCGTGGCCGTTGGACTGCGGGTAATGGGGCGATGACAACACATGCCGGACTCCCCATCGGTCAAGGAACACAGCAAAGTCCCGGCTTGTAAACTGAGGCCCTCCGTCGGTTCGCAGGCGTGCAGGAACGCCCACGTCACGGAAGTAGTGGCGGAACTTGCTGATGGTGGCGGCAGACGTCGTGTCAGTACCGCACTTGATGACAACCGGCCAACCAGAGAGACGGTCGACGATAACGAGGAAGGACTTTCCTGACACACAGAAAAAGTCGGCCGACACAGACTCAAAGGGGCGGGTGGGGTTGTCGTCACTCATAAAGGATTCCTGCTGCTGGCTGGGTTGTAATACGCGGCGAGGCTTACACACCCGGACAGCATTGGAGATGTCGGGGTTGATGCCAGGCCGGAACACAGTCTGTCTTGCACGCCGTTTGGTGGCCTCGGCTCCACAGTGACTGTCGTGGAGGCGAGCCAAGGCGTGGAGACTTGAAGCAGCAGGGACAACTACCGAAGGAGAGGTGTCACTGGCCAGAGGTAGGGGCAGGGCGGCAGCAGGGTAGTTGCTGCTCCCTTCGTGCACCCTGTTGGCGTGTTTTACCTCGAGAATCGGTGTTGGGAAGTCCTGGGAGATGATGGCCAACTCTTGGCAGTGTCTGTAGGACAGCAAAGGAGTCGGGACGCCATTATGCACGTCAATCCAGGCTTGACACGACCTGTTGCCAAAGGTGACGTGTGCATAGAGTGAACCTAGGGCCGGGGTCATCTGTGAACCATCTGCCATAAAGCGGAGATCCTTGGGGGGCGGTCCTAGATCACTTGGAGAGAGCCCCAAGCATTGCAAATGCTGGGGACCGATGACTGTCGGGCAACATCTGAAGACGGGATGACACACCGCCGTAGGTCACGATGACGCTGATGTACTGGGGAACTTTGGTCCTGGGACGCTGGGGGGAGCACACATTCCTAATGTGGCTCGAGCGTTGTCAGGAGTCGTCGTACCTCTGATTGGAAGGCTGTGGGCGGCCCTCTCTGGTGGAGGGGGGCTGAAGCTTCCGCCGACGCGGTCCCTTGGGTATGTTGGAAGGGCAACACTTGTCATAGTGGCCCAGACGACCACACACATTGCACTGGACGCGTTTGGCTGGGCACCGTACTGTGAGTGACCAGTGGCCCTTACGGTCACAACTGTTGCAGGTAGACTGAGCAGCTGGACACACCTGTGTTCCGTGCTGCTTACCACAGTTGTTGCAAAATAAACCGGGCGTGGACGTGGTGGGCGAAGGCGTAGGAACAGACTTCTTGTCCTTCTTGTACCGAGACACAGCGCGTACAGCTGTAGGGGGAGCGCGGATGGCAGAGGTAGCACACCTGGCAGCCTCATAGGAGCGACATATCGTCAACACATCCTTAAGAGAAGAGGAAGAGTCGAGGGAGGTGAGGCGTTGGACAAGTTCCTCGTCCTTAACACCCATCAGGATCACCTGCTTCAACTGGGTCTCCTCGCACTGCTGGTGGTGGCCTGGACATATATCTACCTCTTCCGAGGCTCTCTTAAGACGCACGTAAAAGGCATCAAAAGACTCACCCTCCATCTGTCTGCAGCTAAACAATTCCCTCCTGCGCAGAGCTTCATTCTGCTGTCCTTTGATGTGCCGTTGTAGGACGTCCAGTACCTCCTCTACAGACAGCGAAGAGGTTGGGGGTACCTGCAACGTATGTTCCAAGACACGCTGAATTTCCAAGGACAGGCACATGCGCAGCTGGATGAGTTGTTTAGGCTGTGACAAACTCTGGAGATCCACCATTGTAGAATAATCAGTCCACCGTCGCCGCCATTCACGAAAAGTCTGGAAAGTCTCATCAGGCTTCAAGATGGGCGGCGTTTGAGCTGCTGCTTTAGGTGGGGCTGGGGGGTGTGAAGGAAGCATGGATGAGGTATCTGAACCAGTCAGTACCGAGGCAGTGTTAGAGCCAGGGGCTTGGTTAACAATGAGGCGAGATATCAAGGCTTCAAACCGTTCACTGTCTTCCAATCTCCGTTGGTTGTCTCGTTCTGCCTCTGCTTGCCTTCTGTGCTCATCCGCCAAACGTCTGTGGGCTTCATCCTCGCGTTTCTCATCTCTCATAAACTTCAGTAAAGCAATTATCTCTGGAGACAACGCTGAATATTGAGGTGAGGGACTGCGCGATGTGGGGGCTGGAGCGTCGTGGCCGGCCTGGTCATCCATCTCTGCGGGGCTATCACCCGCCTGAGTCATCCAGACGCTGGGTCCACGGCTACGTAAGGCGTGAGACATAACTACTTCCTCTGTGTACTATGTCTTAAATCAGTGTTGACCGGTCAGCCCGTCGTATCAACAAGATTTCAGACAAAATATTAATTAAATACACAGATAAGTAGGTTATATATATAAAATATATATAAGGAAGCCGCGCGGTCAGCGAGTGTTAGTACGTGTATGTGTGTGAGTGTGTCCCGGGCCGGCAAAGCGTCTCGCCCCAGCCGTGAGGGGGGGGTGGAGGCGGCGCTGTGAGGGGGGTGGAGGGAGAGGCGCGGCGACTCCCAGTCAGTCTAGTTACCCTCAGGACGCGGTCAGAGACGGGTGCACTGAACTTTACTCCTTACAAATGCCCAGAACGTGCCGTATACCTTGGGAATCCTTTAGAACAAGGTCACACATGAATGGCACGAACACACAATGCACTAAACACTTCACAGAAAATCACTGTCACTGACACTGCTCAAAGTTGCTGAGATTCTTCGAGGAGAGCTGACGCGCGGGAGTTGACCCAAGCGAGAGAGGAGTCCGTACGCCGCTTTTCACAAACTTTGCACTATCACTCGTAATTATCCAGTAAGATCGGATCACTGCGCCATGTTAGGTTCTGAATAATAAGTTCTATATACAGGAGAGAACACAAACACCTGTATAGTTTTGTAGGTTCGGTTTACTGGATAAGAGTATGTACACAAAGGAGAGCAGCACTCTCTCTTGACTAGGCTCCCGGTCAACTGCTATAGGCGACGTATGGCAAGTGATACATTAGCAGCTTCCATACGTCGCCAGGCACATTAATTAAGCGTGTGGGATATGGTAATAACATTGCCACACGCTGCTAGCTAGGCTGAATAAATAATACATAAATGGAGCACATACATAATATACATACATGATATATAATCCAGCATACATAATATACATACAGGTATGGCCAGAACAAGGACAGAACCAGACAATGGGATGTAGTCATGGCCAGAATTAGGCTAGGATACAGATACATCTGGCAAGTTCATGGCACTGTACCCATACCGGAACACTCAGCATATAACTTTGTGAAATCATACACTTGAACATTATATTATTGAACGTGACACTGTCAAAGACTTCAAGCCACCTGGCTTATTGTATCCTGAACTATGTAGTTACTACATTGTATCAGGAGTGCTTGAGGACATTCTTGCTGTCTATTCAAAATTTTCTAGCTCACCCTAATTAGTCCTCAAATAGAATATGACTTCTACTGTCCTACGTGGCAGTGATCAGTAATATCACCCACATGATTATGATCTATGTATACTGTTATTGAATATGATCTCTATCTTTGTGTATGAACCTCTGTCCTACGCGACAGTGAGAAGTGATAGCACCTTCAGTGTCAGGACCTGACTGAATTACTCAGAATAGGCAAACTGTACTCAAAGCTTTGCCAATAAATTTGTTAATCGATAACACTGCCCTGCATAGTTTTTGAGGTTTGTGTATTATTAAGCTTTTCTGGGTGTATTTTGCATGCTGATCTCAAAAATGTTATCCATTTTGCTCAATCAGGTCAGAATTTTGTGCTATAGCATTTTAAGCGGAGATTCAGGTAAAATATTAGCATTTTTCGCTCAAAATGGGGTCCTCATATTCGTTCATTAAAAAAATCATCCGAGACATTGGCAAGCCTCACAGAAAAGATTTCGGTCAGTTTTAATGCCCTTACGATGCATTTAAATACACCCACGTGCTCGCCGGCCATTTAAATGTCCGCCGTGACGCAAAGGAAAAGAGTATATGTCCGTGTTTTTTTACATATATTTTTTCACAATTAAATTTCTTTTTCATCTGGTGGTACATGGCATGTACTAGCAACCACCCCGATGTCTTAGCACCAGGAACAACATTTGCCTGGTACCGTAACCGTGACAAGGAACTTCGCAAGTTCTTCAGTTTTGACAAGGAAACTTCATTGGTGTATTGCAACAATATCAGTGGACTCATTACAGCTATGGGAATATCATGCAATATATCAGAGTGGCGGCTCTTCATTGACTCATCAAAAAGAAGCTTGAAAGCTGTGTTGTTGTTCAATGGAAACCAGGTCGCGTCTGTTCCGGTGGGACATTCATTGCAGATGGATGAGAACTACAACAACATGGAGTATCTGTTAACTGCTCTGAAGTATAAAGACCACAATTGGAAGATCTGTGGAGACTTGAAGGTAATTTAATACACCAAAAACAGTTGCTTTCAAAAATTGATATTTTGTTGACAGTTTTTCTAATAGGTAATTATGTCTGCCGACATACTGTCATATTATGAAGTGTTAATATTTTTTAATAATAAAACTATTCAGCTAAATATATTTTTAATCTGTTTTTTCCACAGGTTGTGTCCATGGTGCTGGGCCTACAAGGTGGTTACACCAAGTTTCCAGGTTTCCTCTGTCTGTGGGATAGTCGAGCAGACAAGCAGCACTACATGCAACGTGACTGGCCTGCAAGAAGTGGACTTACTCCAAGTTCTCACAATGTTGTTGCCCATGCTCTGGTGAATCCGCAGAACATTCTTCTTCCGCCACTGCACATCAAGCTCGGTCTGTTCAAAAACTTTGTAAAGGCACTGGACAAAAAAAGCCAGGCTTTCAATTTTCTGAAAGAAAATTTCCAAAAGTCAGTGAGGCAAAGCTGAATGCAGGAATTTTTGATGGCCCTCAGATCAGAGAGCTTTTCAAAGATCCCAAGTTTGATTGCAGCATGGATGTAAATGAGAAGAAAGCCTGGCATGCCTTTAAGTCTATTGTCTCCAATTTTCTTGTCAACTACAGAAGTCCAGAGTATGGACGAGTTGTTGAGGACCTACTTCTGAGCTACAAAGTTCTTGGTGCACGCATGTCCATCAAGATGCACTTCCTCAGCTCCCACTTGGACTACTTTCCAGAGAACTGTGGTAATGTGAGTGAGGAACAAGGAGAACGCCTCCATCAAGATATCCGTGTAATGGAGGAGCGGTACCAGGGTCGCTGGGATATCAACATGCTCGCCGACTACTGTTGGTGTCTGAAACGGGACGCCCCAGACACCAACCACCAAAGAAATTCTCTGCGACAGCCATTTATGCATGTCTAACTGTAAAGGCGTCTATGTAGTTGACATATTTTGGTCCTATGTGTTGTGGTTACATTTCTTATGATATATTTTGTATAAAAATTTTGACCATATTTAAGAATTTCGATTTTTTCCTAATTCCCATAGCATAAAAATCTGACCTGATTGGGCAAAATGAATGGCATTTTTGGAATCAGCACGCAAAATACATAAAGAATCAGCTAAGAAACCCCGCACCTCATGAATTTTTTTTTCAAATGCAGCCCAGTGTAATCTCTATTTATCTAGTTTTCAGTTCCCACTTCTCAAAAATTCTCTCTCTCTCTCTTAAAAATCCTATCATTTATTCGAGACTTGGGAACACTGAAGTTTTTGGAGATATGTTAAGTAGTACCCTCGAGTTTTACCGTGGAGGAACATTTCATTAAACTACAGTAAGTCAATAGTGAGAAATTGCATTAAGAAATCACATTACTTACCTGGCTCACAGTGTTAACACCGAAGGAATCAAAGTGGAGGCACCTGACAGGTTAGCAGACCAGACACCACAATAATTTCCCGGTGTAATAGTTATAACTGACTGTGCTGGATTTACGACCTTTCTACTTGTTACTCAGTAAGACACTCAGTATAGTGTTGTAATTTCGAGAGCTTGCGAGGTACGCTTCTAGTACATGAGATCCCCTGACAGTGACTAAACTCACTCCCAGCCCCGGAGTGAGTACAGATAATAATTTAACGTATTTGATGCAACGAAACAGGATGTGAGATAAGAAATTAGATAGGTTAAAGGTGAGAGAAAGATATAGAGAAGGAGAGCCAAAGAAAACGGGGACATTTGGAAAGACAGAGTCAGTCAATGACAAAGAGAGAGAAAGTGAAAAACGATAGTAAAAGGAAAGTAGATAGGGAAAGTCAGAAAGGAAGAGAATTTATAAAATTCTCATGGATGACTTTTTTCCTCCAAGAAACCTCGCTTTCCCAACTCCAGTTTAGAAAAAAAATACTTTACAAACCTCTGATTATGCAGGTCTAGGCGGCATTTAGCAGTCATTGTTGCTTGTCACCTGGAATATGTATGAAAATTCACCTAATCCTTTTAGGACCAAGAACCACAGGACCAATCACAACTTCATAATCCCTGAGCTGAATCTTAATCCTCAGTTTTATCTCTTGGTCGGATTTAGTCGGTAGGGATAACCTCGTTTCTTGATAAATGATGATACCCGGGGAATTTTGTAAACATTATGATGATAATAATTATAAGATGAAATAATAATAATAATAATAATAATAATTATGATGATGATGATGATGATGATGATGATGATGATGATGATGATTTTTTTTTTTTTTTAATTATATAGCTGAAAAGATAATATTATTTTACAAATAATATCATCAATAAAATTTGGAAATTCGTAAGAGGAAAAAGGAACAGTTGTAACACCAATCTCATCTAACTGTTGACGACATGGAGACAAACTATAGAATACGTCAGCGCCAAGTAGTCTTCCCAACACACTCCACCGATTTAGCCATCCTTACGCGGCAATCAAGTGGACACACACACACACACACACACACACACACACACACACACACACATACACATCTGGCCTTGTGCATAATCCAGTCTCACTAAAGATCCGTTCTTTCTTCATATATGATGAAGACAATAACAGGTCTCAGGATAATTTCCGGCCGGTGAGGGGAGAATCGCCCCTCACTGTCAGGGAGGCCAGAGGGGAAGAGGAGAAGGAAATCCTAGGGGACTGGCTGATTAAGATAGGCTGAGGCATACCTACTCGTTTAAGGCTTATAAGAGGAAATTGTGACTTACCTACTGCGGCTCAAAGTAGACACATGAAGTTATGGATGGAAAGAAGCTGACGTGTGTGTGAGCTTGGTGTGTGACTGAGGTATTCGCCGTGAGATTATGGCTAGAGAATAAAACACAAAGACATGTCTATACTTGTCATTTGGGTGTGATCATAACTATCGTGGGAACCTGCCTGGGAGTGGACCTACGTTGACATTGGAGTAGCACATTGACCAACACACTACCTAAGCTTTAATGGGAATCGTAGATATTATAATGAATTACTACACCTTAATATATCAGTTGGTCCTTAAGCGCATATTCTAGATTATCATACAGTATATAGTCATCAGCAATTTAAAATGAAGATACACCTTTCTGCTTATAATGGTAATGAATGTGACAACTGAGGTAAAGTGATGGTGATCTGCTCACACGAGGCCTCACTGTAAACACATACTGAACCCCATCTAGAAACTTGAAATATACTGTATAAACATCTTCAAGTTTTACTCCAGCTGCTTCCACAATGGTGAGTGAATCCTTTACAATATTCTGATAGTTAAATCACTATGTGTCCAAAGGAAAAAAGAGAAAGAGATTGATAAAAACAAAGAGGGAGACAGATGCAGAGAAAATCAGAGAGAGAGAAACTAAATGCAGTATACATATATACAAGTTTTGGAGGGAGGTTGAGGTTAGTTGGCCAGCCTACAACGGAGGCTTTACTGAGGCGGTGTTCTTCCAACTACATTGAGATGCTTATCATAGTACAGCCTAGCGTGTGCCTCGCTCCCTCCTCCTCTACCCCAACAAAAACTTAGTCTGGTAGATTGTTTTCATATTTTTAACCACATTTCTAGACCATTGTTTTTCCTTATCAAAATGTTATGGGGTAGAGAGAGACAGAGAGAGAGGGGGTTTAATGTCCAAAAGTCTGGTGACCCGAAGAAAGATAATGATAAAGCAGACGAAAATCACAAAGAAAATTAAGTTAATTATTTTTATCGAAGAATTTAAATCTGTCACACATGAGGCTACGACATTAAGTTTAGGAACCAAAACCAACACCACAACACCGATTCAACTGGTCCTGGTGAAACTCGTCGAAAATGCGTAAGTTATAATTTTCCATGTTAACTGAAACAGAGAGAACCGCCTCACGTTTTTGGTACTGTTTCATACACCTATCAGCAAGAAATTAACAAAACCAACAAATGAAAAAGGATCTCTTGAAAGATTTCTCATCAGTCAAGTTAGTCAAGAGAGTCGAGCATTTAGGGATGAATAAATAAAGCAGGCAAGGAAATACTGTACAAATGTTAGGAGAGTTACAGCCAAACTACTGGGTTGGGACACGCGCTCTGAGAAGTTATTGTACCGATCCGTAAATGATTGGCTCATCTCCCGACCCCCGACTATACCCCCCCCCCCCCCTCCTCCTCCTTCCCTATAAGAAAAAACATAAAGCTCTCTAAAAAAGGAGAGAATTGGGTCTTAGAAGCCAATTAATGAGGGATTTGCGGAGGCCTGGTGGGGAAGGAGGATGGTAGTGACAATTCGGTTAAGGCCCACATAGTTACACTGCCGGCGGAGTTAAGACAAGAAGTTCATTGGTATCAAGTTACTTTCTTCCTTCCTCCCCCATCTCGGTATCTTTTGATACACAGATAGAAAGACAGCTATATAGATTAATATATTTGGTACCACTCTATAGGTCAGTGGTTTCCAAACCCGTGGTCGCAACCCAAATGAGGGTCGCGAGGGTGTTCCTGAGGGTCGCGGGATGGTGTCAAAAAAAAAAGCAAACCTATGATATATTACAATATCATAATTGGATCACGTCACTGGCACAATATGAAGAAAAACAAATTGAAGCGTCATTTGCATTCAGTTCATCCAAAGTTTGTCGAAGGGCCACTGAGTTACTGGAAGGACTAAGAATAGCAGATAAAACGAAGTCGGATTGATGCTCCCTCGAGTTCAGCTTTTTCCTCTGGAGAAAGCTTCCTTTGCATTCTTTGAAGTTGTATGGTATACAGTATTGCAAGATGCAAAAAGCCTCATAACACTGAATAGGAGCTGGTGAAGCCAACAGCAGTGGCAATAGTGAAAACTGTTTGCAGAGCAGATGTTGCCAAAAGGTTGAATCGGTACCACTTTCTGACAATAGCATCAAACGTCGAATTGATCTCATTTCAGAAGATATTTTGGCTGAACTGATTGTGGCGCTGAAAAAATCAGGAAAATTGTCGTTGCAGACGGATGAATCTGTGGACATTGCAGGTGATCCTCAGCTCATGTTTTTGTGAGGTACAGAGAAGACAAAATTCTGGAAGAATTTATCTTCTGCAATGCTCTGTCAAGTACCACCACTGGAGGAGACATCTTTAATATGATGAATAGTTTTTTGAAGATACATGAGCTTGACTGGTTGAATTGTTTGGCTGTGTTCAATGACGGAGCTCCCTCTATGATAGGAAGTCGCGTGGGTTTTGTTACTCGCGCTAAAGCAGAAAACCTTGCCACTCAACATTTGCCATCAGACCTCCATGTAGAAATTTGCAAGTTTTAGACTGGCCAAGGAAAGGTTGTGACATGAACCCTAGAGAGGACGCTTGGACCAATTGTAAACGTGTGGGAGCCAGCTGAAGAGAGAACCAGGGTGCAGCTACAGGAGCATACACACCGTGACTGGGATGTCGTGAGGCGGAAACCGCAACTAATACACAATCACGTCGCCTCCGTTCCCAACAGGCTACAGCAAGTTTTTTAGTTTAACAAATTTTTGACAAAG
The DNA here is from genome assembly GCA_958450375.1 of Homarus gammarus. Lineage (NCBI taxonomy): Eukaryota > Metazoa > Arthropoda > Malacostraca > Decapoda > Nephropidae > Homarus > Homarus gammarus. The sequence continues at coordinate 1,669,406 of CAUDMG010002478.1, read as the reverse complement.
CTTGGAGTACAGTTTGCCTATTCTGAGTAATTCAATCAGGTCTTGACACTGAGGGTGGTATCACTTCTCACTGCCACGCAATCTGGATTGGATACAAACTATAGCCTCCCTGGAGCCGGCACATAGGCGCTCTCTTGCACGCTATTGCACGCACTGGGTACACACACACACACACACACACACACACACACACACACACACACACGCACGCACGCAAGCACAAAACCAACGCACGTAATATGCATACACGCCACGCACAAACGCACGCAAAACAATAAAGCAAGCAAAATGTATACACGACACCTGCACGCACACAACCAACAACTCAAACAATATGTAAACACGACGCCATGCACGCACTACAACGCAACCCCCCCCCCCCCCCAAAACAACGCACACATCACCACTATCATCACCGCAACCATCATCACCATCACCACCACACGTAACACACGCCGGAAATCGATTGCGTGCAGTGAATGATATATATACTGTATACTGCATAACACGTATCAGATACTGTATATCCAGCTATGTAAGGGTTGTGTTACGGCCTTGGGTGATCTGCTGGACACACACACACACACACACACACTTACCTTTAGCGTGTGAGGTTAGGTTAGGTTACTTTAGGTTTGGTTAAGTTAGGTTTTGTGATCCGTACTAACGAGCCTCACTTTAAATGTAAATAATGGACCTCGCTATTAACATGTCACCAACTTAACCTAACCTAACCATACCATTAGAGCTGGCGACCATTATCACGAGACCATTAAAGCCATAGGAACCCATTATTGGCTACAGCCCATTAAAATTGTACCCGACCCAATTCTTAAATAGTTAAGTTTTGATTAGGTTAGGTTGCGTTAGTTTAGGTTAGGTTAGGTTAGGTAAGGTTAGGTTAGGTTAGGTTAGGTTAGGTAAGGTAAGGTTAGGTTAGGTGAACGTTATGCTAGGTGAACGTTAGGTTAGGTGAACGTTACGTTAGGCGAACGTTATGTTAGGTGAACGTTAGGTTAGGTGAACGTTAGGTTAGGTGAACGTTAGGTTAGGTGAACGTTAGGTTAGGTGAATGCTTGGTCAGGTCAGGTGAACGTTAGGTCAGGTTATAGTAGAGTAGGTTAGGTTAGAAGCTAGATGAACTTTAGGTCAGGTCAGGTTAGGTAAGGTTAGGTTAGATGAACTTTAGGTCAGGTCAGGTCAAGTCAGGTCAGGTTAGGTAAGGTTAGGTTAGATGAACTTTAGGTCAAGTCAGGTCAGGTCAGGTTAGGTTAGGTAAGGTTAAGTAAGGTTAGGTTAGATGAACTTTAGGTCAGGTCAGGTTAGATTAGGTTAGATGAAATTTACGTTAGGTTAAAATTGAAAGCTTGTCAGCAGATCGTCACTCATCCATCCTACTTACTTCACAAACAGCAAGCAGAAATAAAAGTCCCCCGTCCCACTTTGCCCCTCCCGTTCCTGCACGTCTCTACCCCGCCCCGTCCCAACCACCCCCTACCCCACCCCGTCCCTACCCCGGAAATCGAGGTCAGGTAGACGCCCAGGTAATGGAACTGTTCACATAGTTACGAGTGTGACGGGAGAACAGCGTCATATGCGAGTATGACGAGAGAGCAGCGTCATCTAGGAGTGTGACGGGAGAACAGCGTCATATACGAGTGTGACGGGAGAACAGCGTCATCTACGAGTGTGACGGGAGAACAGCGTCATATACAAGTGTGACAGGAGAACAGCGTCATATACGAGTGTGACAGTAGAACAGCGTCATCTAGGAGTGTGACGGGAGAACAGCGTCATATACGAGTGTGACGGGAGAACAGCGTCATATACGAGTGTGACAGTAGAACAGCGTCATCTAGGAGTGTGACGGGAGAACAGCGTCATCTAGGAGTGTGACGGGAGAACAGCGTCATCTACGAGTGTAACGGGAGAACAGCGTCATCTAGGAGTGTGACGGGAGAACAGCGTCATCTAGGAGTGTGACGGGAGAACAGCGTCATCTAGGAATCTGACGGGAGAACAGCGTCATCTTCGAGTGTGACGGGGAACTGCGTCATCTACGAGTGTGACGGGAGAACAGCGTCATCTAGGAGTGTGACGGGAGAACAGCGTCATCTACGAGTGTGACGGCAGAACAGCGTCATCTAGGAGTGTGACAGGAGAACAGCGTCATATACGAATGTGACGGGAGAACAGCGTCATCTAGGAGTGTGATGGGCGAACATAAATTCATATAGGTTGGCCCATTACTCTATCCATTTTAAAATCAAATTAACAGTATATACCAGCAGAAAGGTATAATACAATACGAAACAACAAAGCCCAACCACTAATTAAGCAACTGGGAACTAAGTAACCAATCACCGATCTCATTTACCTTCATTCATAATTTTTACCACGTTGTATAGTAAACAAACGGCCTTGAGTTGCCAGCTGTCTCCAGCAGTGTTCGAAGAATCTTGAACGAGACTGTACTCAACAGTCCATATACACACAGACCTCCATACACACACACACACACACCCACACACACATAAACACACAAACTCTTGAAATTATGTAGATAGATATATTGCTGTACATTGAAGTCTTTTATGCATCTGATATTATATATTTCAGTTTAATCATTTATTACATTCTAAGTTTACACAATATATTATGCTACCCAAAGGTGTAGTGAGAGGAAGAGATGGGGACGTGCGTGATGGAGAGGGCCGGAGTGGAGTGTACTGGGGGCGGAGCGAGTGCGAGAAGACAGTAAAAGTAACATCCAGTTTTTCCAGAATTTAGCTTGAGATTAAATATACCGCCTTTCACCATAAAATACCTTTTCATGGCATTAAACGTCATTTTTGTTTACACTTTGTGCCGGTATTACTTACTCAACCAGATATATTGTTTCAAAGAGCAGGTAATGATCATAATAGTGCCATGTGGTGAGATGTAGTCACGGTAGGTATGGTTGTCATTTGGTGAAATACAGTACCATGGTAAATAAAGTTGCTAAGTAAAATAAGAAGTGAGAAAGTAAGAATACAAAATTCTGGTGAAAATGGGATTTTTTTTTTTTTTTGTGAGGGGTTCCAAATAATGTTCCCCCCCCCCCCCCTTACGACACCAGACAACTTCACTAAACCATCGACGCTGCCATATTCGGTGTTCATGTCTTTACAGTGATAATATATTTAACACTCAATGTATATACCGTAATGGACATTATATACGTGGGGTTGAGGCTTTATGGAGATTAAACTACGGCATCAGTGTAGTAAGTACAGTACATTAAAGGGTCCGGAAGCAACACGAAAGCTACCAGTCAGTGCCGTGTGGCATAACATTTGTGATGATGAGAAGCATGAATGATGATGGTGATGGTGGCTGCTAGTGTGGTGATGAAGGATGGTAGTGTTGGGGAATAGAGTCAGTGTATAGAGGACATTAGTGATGGTGAGATGATGTAGTGAAGGAAATAATAAAAGAATGAGCGAAGACATGGAGAGAGAAGAAATGAAAGAGGAGTGAAAGGAAAAAGAAGAAAATGAAACAAGAATGAAAGGAAAAAGAAGAAATGATAGACGAATGAAAGGAAAAAGAAGTAGCTGAATATCGAATGAAAGGAGAATCAAAAGGAAACGAGAAAAACAGGAGAAAGGAAATGGAAGAAGAATGAAAGGATTATGAAGACTTCAAAGAAGAATGAAAGCAGAAAATGAGGAGAAAGAATGAAATATAAATTATGTTTGTTATACCACAATAAAAAAGGCTACTACGTCAGTCTGTTTATATAAGCTGTATTTATTTTCGCCTTGAGGGGTAACTTTATTTTACCATATTTTCATCGGTCATTGGAGGGGTTGGGAAAGAAAACGAGACGTTGGGAAATCAAAACATATACCGTAAGAACTTTGTTGTCGGCCGATGTTGTATATTTACTGGGAAAAAATAGTGTTCAAGGGAAAATAGAAAGCTATGGGGAAGAGATGAGAAAAAAGGGATATATTAAACAAGAGAATAAATGAAGGCCAATCCAGCTCAAGTTGCAGATATAGTCAAGTGAGATAACACGGACATCACAGCCTCAGTGTGTTCATCTTCGTTATATAGAAGAAATAAAAATATTCCTAAGACTGTAGATGGTTACAGGTTAATGGAAAAGTAATTTGTAGAAAATTTTTCGTCAGTCAGTGGATGTTGTAATATATCTGTAACAGTACCTAGCCTTTGGATTCCCCTTCCATTTCCCAGGGAGGGGTGACTGAGCCTCTTATCCGGTCACGAGGAAGTGGACCCGAGCGGCAGAGGGCAAACGGCAAACAGCAGCCTATGCACACCGGCTTATAGTATTACCTCCAGCTTATAAGTAAATGCCCTCTAATGTTCCACCCCTAGCCGCAGTTTTGTTATTGTAGTTTGACGGAGGTTGAGGGTTGGGTATTGGAGCAGAGGAAGACCATCATTCGGTATTAATATATGAGAACGTACTCGAATATTTCTTTAGTGAAGGATGGTATTTGTCTTGTTATTGTACTTATGACTGGCTAGCGCACAGTATTATTGCTTACATATCCATCTGTGTTAAAGGTCATTAAGTCCTCATACTAACTCAGTTCATGGAACAACTTTTAAGAATTAAGAGATTTGCGTGTGTCTGACTAATAACTTATATGTTGATGTTACATTGTATTACTGAGCTTCAACAACTGAGGGCTTTAGGGGAGAACTCTTCACTGGCCGTTGACTATTACCAATCAACCGAGGTACATCAGTAACAAGAGAAAGCAATGTGTTGTAAGTTAATGTTTCATTTCTTAATTGGATCACATTTTGATCTTAATACAAACACAAAAAATTATCTTAAAGTAAAAGGCTGATTCTTAAAACAATACAGACAATATAGAAATAGATTAACCTCATTTCGTTCAATGGATGTCAATTTTATTAACCGGAAGAGTAATTGTCTCTAACTCAAGCATGTCTAGTCACTCAGACATGTTTCATTAATTATTCTAAAGTTACCCAGTTAGAAAAGTTGTTACTGTGGCCTCGGGAGAACACCTCGCTGTCTCCTGGAGGCGAGTTACTTAACTACGTAAATCACCTGCAGGTGGTCAGTCCTTGTTGATGTGCTGCCCTCTGTCCTCTGTGTCAGTCAAGGATAGAGGGTTATGATTATTAATTGTTGGTGGAATAGTGTGTCTCTCTTATTTTCGTATTGTTGGTGACTAGTGGAACTAATCACTTATCTATTGTACTTGAAAACCTTAGTTGTTGAAGGGCAGCAATACATAATGCCATCAACGTCAACATATTGTTTCGTCAGTGACGCTGATATTATGATGCATTATTGCGTTTTAACAACTAAGGCCTTTCAGTGAGTGGTCTACAGTAGGTTAGTAAATATACTACCTGTAGTCTTTAACACCTAAGAATTCATAGAGATTGACCCTCGGCATCGTCAATGAAAATTTGAATCCAGCATTAGTGGACTTCCATCCTAGTACTCCAGGGTGAGCATAAAGTCTTTCCCTGATTACAAACATTTATTACACAAAACATATGCTAGGTACAAACATACAGTTTTTTGCAGCTTAAAATATGCATGAAAAAATCTATGAATTCGTCTACACAATGCTACAACATTCATGTTTCTATCTAGAATGGTCTTTGAGATATGATTTTTCATAATCGGGGAAAGACTTATGCTCACCCTGTATATCAACCCCCACTTGAACAAACACATCGCTCGCAAAGAAAAACATCTATCAGTCACGTTTATTGTTTAATAATACAATAAGGAATATATTCGTGAAACAAAAGGAATAATCTTATTACTTAATAAAAGTTATTGTCTAATAATAAATGAACACTAATGATAAAAATAGCTATTAAACACTTAAACAATATTATATTAATACTTAATATCATAATGGGTGTATAACTTGTAAACAATTATATATTAACACTGATAATAAGATGTGCAAAACTGGGCGAAGATAGACACCAAACTGACGTAATGTAAACCTTAGAAGTTTGTGGTAAATGAAGAATAACAGAGGAACGTATATGAACCAACATTAAGAACTAGATCTGTATCTTAAGATTTACGGCACAACTCTGTCATCGAGAAGACTTCTAGAAGGTAATTTCACACACACACACACACACACACACACACACACACACACACACACACACACACACACACACACACACTACTACTACTACTACTACTACTACTACTACTGCTACTACTATTTTGCTGTTACTCGGAATCGAGTATGACGATCATCCATTTATGATACAATGATATGAGTTATTAAGGATGTCACCTAGGTTGGAGAGTGCTGAGGTTACCGGCAGGGTCGGTCACAGATGTTGCACATGTGGGGGGCTATATCTAGTGCGGGAGGGGCGGCAGCAGAATCTTTCCTGCACTGGCCCTTGTCTGCCTCGTTATGCAGTCGGGCTAACTCGAAAGTTTGACACCTTTTTGTATGGTGATCCTTCAAGCGTTAATGTGTGGAGTAATCGTCTCCCAGGTGAGGGGGTCGATTTGGCACTTTTTCAGGTTTGCCATTAGACTATCCTTATACCTTTCCAGTTGTTCGCCAGCGTTACGTTTACTATTCGTTGGTGACTCTAAAGTAGTTGCTTTGGCAATCTACTGTCGTCCATGTGGGTAACATTGCCAGTCCAGCGTAGTTGTTCATAGATAATGGTAGCCTCGATGTTTCTAAAGTTGGTGTTAGCAAGAATACAGGCATCTGTTCTCTTGTCTTCCCAGCGAACTCGAACGTTGGTGAAAGTTTTCAAGTGCTTTGAAGTACTTCCTGTATGTGACCCATGTCTCACTGCTGAAGACACGGTTTCGGAGTCTGACAAAGGTTTGAGATGCACATCTGATCCGATAATGAATCTCTTCATCGACGTCCGCGGTGGTGGACAAGTGGGAGCCGAGATACTGAATGCGGGTAACGTAAGAGAAGGTTGTGCCATTAAGCTGGACTGATGGTGGAGGTGTAGCTGAACCGAGGGCAGGCTGAAAGAGAATATGCATCTTGCGCACATTGAACTTAAGGCCGATGTGTGCATACTCGTCTGCGTAGGTGTTCAGGATTTCCTGGAGGCCGCGTTCAATGTGAGCGATAGGGGTGAGGTCGTTTGCATACTGAAGCTCAGTAATGGAAGCTGTCGACACCTTTGTTCCTGCCTGGAGTCATCTTATGTTGAAAAGACTCTTCATCCGGTACTCGATTCCACCCCGCTGGCTAAATTGGCGCTGTAAGGAAAGCAGCCAAGAAAATGGAAAAGACAGTTGGTGTCAGTACACACCCTTGTTTAACCCCCGTTTGGATGGGGAAGAATTCAGACTGGGTGCCATTGTGCAGGACACTGCCGTTCATGCCATCGTGGAGTTGCCTCACAATGGCGATGAATTTTAGTGAGCAGCCAAAACAGCTGAGGGTTCACCAGAGTTCTTCCTTGTTGACCGAGTCAAAGGCCTTGGTTAGGTCGATGGAAAGCCATGTACATGGCACAACGCTGTTCTAAACCTACATTGAGATTCCGGGAGGGAGTTTTACGCCTCAGGAATAAGTCTGTTTAGGAGGACTCGGACGATAATCTTGCCAGCTACGGACAGCAGCGAGATCATACTGTTGTTGCCACAGTCCTTGTTCTTATAAATTGACGATGGAGGCATCTTTAAGAGCTCGGGGGATTTCCTCCTTTTTCAATATATTTTCCAGGAGAGAGTGGACACGGCTGGTAAGCAGAGGTCCTCCTGCTTTACACTCCTCAGCTGGGATTCTATCAGGCCCTGGTGCCTTGTTATTTTTCATCTGTTTGATGGCAGCAGCTACCTCATCCAGGGAAGGAGGATAGCTGAGATGGGGCAGCTCTGGATGCTAAGGGACCTGCTGGGTAGTCAAGACATCCACATCAATGTTTCGATTGAGCAGTGAACGGCAGTGCTCTTTCCTGTACTGAAGGAGGCCTTCATGGTCTTAATTATGGAGTTTCCGTCGGATGAGCGGAGGGGGGTTGCGACACGAGTGATTAGACAATAAAATGTTTTTGTGGAATTGAAAATTCTCGTATCTTGTGCTGAGCTGCAAATTTTTGTATTTCACATGCTTTATTTTCCAATCAGTCGTTCTTTAGATAGAGAAGTTCCAACTGCAACGCCCCTTTCTTCTTGCGGAAGGTATCAGCTTTGGTCTGAGACTGAGGGTTGTTCTGCCAGTCAGTTAAATCAGCACGTTTATCATCGACGAGTACATTGATTGCCAGGTCATTTTCATCAAACCAGTCCTGGTGTATTCTTTCGATCTGGCCGGGGGTCTCTCTGCAGGTTTTGTCATGACAGTGTCGAGAGCATCCCATGCGACACTGGGATTTGGGTTGTTTGTTGTTGGGCTGTTTATCAGCCCATGTTAGAGCTGCTCTCTGAAAGCATGTGCTCCCACTGAATCCTCCAGATGCTGAGTGTTAAAACCTCTTCTGGAGGCGTGCTGACTTCGCCGTTTTGGTGCGACGTAGAGTGAGAGCTTGGCTCTGACGAGCCGATGATCAGCGTCGTAGTAGTCTTAGCCACGCATGGCACGGGTGATGGGGACATCTCAGCTATCTCTTTCTCTGACAATGATGTAGTCAATGAGATGCCAGTGTTTGGATCGTGGGTGTTGCCACAAACCCTTGAACTTCTCTGCCTGGCCTGAACAAGGATTTGGTGATAGTGAGGTTGTGTGCAGCACAGTTGCTGAGGAGGAGTAGGCCGTTGGGATTACACTTGCCTAGTCCATTTCTCCCTATGATTCCCTGTCAAATGTCAGCATCTCTGCCAACTCTGGCACTGAAGTTAGCCTATCTACGATGCAATGAAGGATGGCAAAGCCAACTCCGTAAATAAGGTTTCTCTCTACAGCAGGCTTACCCTTCCAAAAGAAGGTAGAGCCAGACCCCCGTTCTGTGAGTCCACCCTTGTCTGGGAGCCGGGACTCACTAATGGGTGCCACAAGGGCACTTCTTCTTTCAGGACGCTCATGTGTGCCAGTTTCCAGAAGGGTCCTGGCATTCCATGCAGCGACCATAAGAGGTTATACAGTTTGTTTTTCTTTTAATCTGTGATTATGATTGTGTTTTCGACCGCATAAGGATGACCTTACTGGGTGCGGTTGCCCAGTCAGATTGGTTCTTTAGACAGTCTATGTTTAAGGCACCTTTTCTAGCCCCCTCCCCATGTGGGGTGAGCAGATTGGATCCTCGACAGGTCTACTCAGTCGCATAGACGGGACTGGATTGCACCACTGCCTAGATCCCAGTGTATAAACAACCATACTATCGATGCCGACCATGTGCAGAGTTGTGACTAGAGACTCCCGGCAGTCATCTCTACCTATCCCCGTCGCCATAGCACTTTTGGGGGTGTCGGGGTTTTGATGATAATGAGGAGTATGATGAGCCGGATGATGACTGCACGTGAATTGATTTACGTGGTGAGGTAGCAACCACACATCTTGGCTCTCCCTTTTCCTGATCCAGTGGTGCAAGTGTTTTGCACACACACACACACACACACACACACACACACACACACACACACACACACACACACATACACACACACATACACACACACACACACACACACACACGCTACTACTACTACTACTAGTGTGCTGTCAATCGGAATCGGGTATGACGTCCATCCAGTTATGATACAATGAAATGAGTTGTTAAGGATGTCACCTTCATTGGTGAGTTTTGAGGTGACTAAAGAGGCCGATACGGGACCGACAGGGTCGATCACAGAAGTTGCATATGTGGGAATCTACATCTAGTGCGGGAGGGGCGGCTTGTCTGCCTCATTATGTAGTCGGGCTAACTCGAAAGAATTGACACCTTCTGGTATGGTGCTCCTCCCGCCAAGCGTTTTGGTGTGGAGTAATCGTCTCCCAGGTGAGGGGATCGATTTGGCACTTTTCCAGGTTTGTCTTAAGACTATCTTTATACCTCTTCAGTTGCCCTCCAGCATTACGTTAACTATTCGTTAGATGTCTGTAAGGTAGCCACCCACACACACACACACACGGGCATCAGAGCCTGGCTTATGTGCGTCTATATTAAATTATACACTGTTTGTCCACTATTAATCTATTTTTTTTAATAACAGCGAGGAAGAGTTTTACAAAATCCAGATAACAATGGAAACCGGTTGTTATTGTTGCTGTTTATTAAAGCATTTCCGCGAAACAACTATTGTATCCTCAAAACAGTTTTAGCATAAATCTATAAAATAGATCACAGAAACAACACGTGTTATCACATTAAGACGATAATGTTGAGAACTTGACTCCTGAGATCGCGAGTATTTTTATAATATCTGTACTACCACTGTGTTTCTGTGTATACATCTTGCAAGTGTTTCTAGCTACTGTCACTTATTTTTCTTGTAAATGCTTGTTTGTTGATGATTCACTTAAAGTACCACATACGTCACTGGAACTGCTTGTTTTATTGTTTCTCAGTGTTTCCCTGGTTTTCGAATCTGTATCTCACTCGGTTGCCACCAGTGTGATCGTCAGTATTTTATATCACACACAATTGTTTGAAATTAGTTCTGGGACTCTTAAGTGGCAGGGCTGATGTAAACACTTATTCTGGATTTTCTTTGTTACAGAAGCGACTTTATACACAGATACTTAGTTTGGGAGAAAATGTATTGTGAATTCTCTCCAGGGGAAGTGTTTTGAGTTCACTTTTATAGGAACACTTAAGTGAGGTGTTCACGCGGTTTACTAGTGGTAGGAGTCTAGCCTCAGTGACCGCCAGGCTGCTGTGATTAATAAGCTTGACCTCGCTCGACTGCTGATGAATTTATAGACTCAGCATGTATAACATGAACAACTACTGAGTCATTGTTGAATAACTTGGTGTTATACATTTGGGTGAATATTTATATAATGCCAAAGGTGCTGTTACAAAGCTATGATATAAGGACATTAAGGCTATGATATAAGGACAGGAAATTAAGGCTATGATATAAGGACAGGAAATTAAGGCTATGATATAAGGACAGGAAATTAAGGCTATGATATAAGGACAGGAAATTAAGGCTATGATATAAGGACATTAAGGCTATGATATAAGGACAGGAAATTAAGGCTATGATATAAGGACATTAAGGCTATGATATAAGGACATAAAGGCTATGATGTAAGGACATTAAGGCTATGATATAAGGACATTAAGGCTATGATGTAAAAACATTAAGGCTATGACATAAGGACATTAAGGCTATGATATAAGGACACTAAGGCTATGATATAAGGACATTAAGGCTATGATATAAGGACATTAAGGCTATGATATAAGGACATTAAGGCTATGATATAAGGACATTAAGGCTATGATATAAGGACACTAAGGCTATGATATAAGGACATTAAGGCTATGATATAAGGACATTAAGGCTATGATATAAGGACATTAAGGCTATGATATAAGGACACTAAGGCTATGATGTAAGGACATTAAGGCTATGATATAAGGACATTAAGGCTATGATATAAGGACACTAAGGCTATAATATAAGGACATTAAGGCTATGATATAAGGACACTAAGGCTATGATATAAGGACATTAAGGCTATGATATAAGGACATTAAGGCTATGATATAAGGACATTAAGGCTATGATATAAGGACATTAAGGCTATGATATAAGGACATTAAGGCTATGATGTAAAAACATTAAGGCTATGATATAAGGACATTAAGGCTATGATATAAGGACATTAAGGCTATGATATAAGGACATTAAGGCTATGATATAAGGACATAAAGGCTATGATATAAGGACATTAAGGCTATGATATAAGGACATTAAGGCTATGATATAAGGACATTAAGGCTATGATATAAGGACATTAAGGCTATGATATAAGGACATTAAGGCTATGATATAAGAACATTAAGGCTATGATATAAGGACATAAAGGCTATGATATAAGAACATTAAGGCTATGATATAAGGACATAAAGGCTATGATATAAGGACATAAAGGCTATGATATAAGAACATTAAGGCTATGATATAAGAACATTAAAGCTATGATATAAGGACATTAAGGCTATGATATAAGGACATTAAGGCTATGATATAAGGACATTAAGGCTATGATATAAGGACATTAAGGCTATGATATAAGGACATTAAGGCTATGATGTAAAAACATTAAGGCTATGATATAAGACATTAAGGCTATGATATAAGGACATTAAGGCTATGATATAAGGACACTAAGGCTATGATATAAGGACATTAAGGCTATGATATAAGGACATAAAGGCTATGATATAAGACATTAAGGCTATGATATAAGGACATTAAGGCTATGATATAAGGACACTAAGGCTATGATATAAGGACATTAAAGCTGTGATATAAGGACATTAAAGCTGTGATATAAGGACATTAAAGCTGTGATATAAGGACATTAAGGCTATGATATAAGGACATTAAGGCTATGATATAAGGACATTAAGGCTATGATATAAGGACATTAAGGCTATGATATAAGGACATTAAGGCTATGATATAAGGACATTAAGGCTATGATATAAGGACATTAAGGCTATGATGTAAAAACATTAAGGCTTTGATATAAGACATTAAGGCTATGATATAAGGACATTAAGGCTATGATATAAGGACACTAAGGCTATGATATAAGGACATTAAGGCTATGATATAAGGACATAAAGGCTATGATATAAGACATTAAGGCTATGATATAAGGACATTAAGGCTATGATATAAGGACACTAAGGCTATGATATAAGGACATTAAAGCTGTGATATAAGGACATTAAAGCTGTGATATAAGGACATTAAAGCTGTGATATAAGGACATTAAGGCATAGATTACAAGGAATTAAAAGCTAAGATACAGATGTAATGCTTCTCACAAACATTATAAGGGGATTTTTGAGTAACACATTGTGGACCAAATACAGTAGGTGACGTTTAACACAATACTGAGGTGTCACAACCCCCCCCCCCCCCCCCATTACCTCCCTCCCTCTCATCCGCCCCCTCCATCCCTTCCGCCCCCCCCATCCCTTTTACCTCCACCCCCCCCCCTGTCTCCCTTCCTCCCCTCCCTTGCTACGTGATAATGAACACCTGGAGTCATGTTACCGTAGAATATACAGGTAATGACATGACGCTGAACACCTGTGAGTAATATAGTGTAGGAAAAAAAGAGAGTAATATATTGACAGCAGCGAAAACAGTCACTTCTTAAAACAGAATCAGTTTGAGTTTAGCGATGGTTAATTGTTAACCCATCCTTCACTCTCAAAAAATCCCTAATCCGCCCTGGTAATGAAATCAAGGACAGTTACTAGTATTGTATGTTGGTTGTATTGTATTTCTTATGCTTCAGCAGCTACTGTATGGAACCACTACACTAATACAGTTCTTACATTAAACATCCATTAAAGAGAGATATTATCGTTGTTGTTCTTCTTATTGGTCGTTTTTGTTGTTGATGTCTGTACCTCAGTAACATAAATGTGGTCTTGTTTATTACGTCCACTTTGTCTCATTGGTGGTATATCCTTCCTCAGACAGGATATTATATACAGTATTATTAAGTTATTTTATTGAAGGGGTTAATTTATCGTTTCAAGAAGTTAAGTTATCGTATTCAATGGGTTAAGTTATCGTTTCAAGAAGTTAAGTTGTCGTACTTAAGGGGTTAAGGTGTTGTGTGCTAAGCCACCAAGATTTTCTCCATTGCTCTTATAATTTACATATTTACATCCTTAGAACCCCCCCCCCGAAAAAAAAATTATTTTTGAAGAGGGGAGAGGGCAAGGGACTTAGCTTACCCCCTTCTCTCTCTCTCTCTCTCTCTCTCTCTCTCTCTCTCTCTCTCTCTCTCTCTCTCTCAGCCGTAGGTCGCAGTATCAGATTGGTTCAAGGCCCGACAGCCACAATATTGGTGGAGGCGTAATATCGTCGGGCAGCAGACGAGGGGATTAGTGGGAGTAACCCAGCGTGGATAATCCCCAGGTGTGGTGTGGGGGAAGAGGAGGAGGAAGGGGACTATGACGCTCTGCAGGAGGGAGATGTTTAGAGAAAGGGAGGGGATGTGTAGAGGAAGGGAGAGACAGGGAGGGGATGTGTAGAGGAAGGGAGAGACAGGGAGGGGATGTGTAGAGGAAGGGAGAGACAGGGAGGGGATGTGCAGAGGGAGGGAGGGAGGGAGGGGATGTGTAGAGGGAGGGAGGGAGGGAGGGGATGTGTAGAGGAAGGGAGAGACAGGGAGGGGATGAGCAGAGGGAGGGAGGGAGGGAGGGGATGTGTAGAGGAAGGGAGAGACAGGGAGGGGATGTGCAGAGGGAGGGAGGGAGGGAGGGGATGTGTAGAGGGAGGGAGGGAGGGAGGGGATGTGTAGAGGAAGGGAGAGACAGGGAGGGGATGTGCAGAGGGAGGGAGGGAGGGAGGGGATGTGTAGAGGAAGGGAGAGACAGGGAGGGGATGTGCAGAGGGAGGGAGGGAGGGAGGGGATGTGTAGAGGAAGGGAGAGACAGGGAGGGGATGTGTAGAGGAAGGGAGAGACAGGGAGGGGATGTGTAGAGGAAGGGAGAGACAGGGAGGGGATGTGTAGAGGAAGGGAGAGACAGGGAGGGGATGTGCAGAGGGAGGGAGGGAGGGAGGGGATGTGTAGAGGGAGGGAGGGAGGGAGGGGATGTGTAGAGGAAGGGAGAGACAGGGAGGGGATGTGCAGAGGGAGGGAGGGAGGGAGGGGATGTGTAGAGGAAGGGAGAGACAGGGAGGGGATGTGCAGAGGGAGGGAGGGAGGGAGGGGATGTGTAGAGGAAGGGAGAGACAGGGAGGGGATGTGTAGAGGAAGGGAGAGACAGGGAGGGGATGTGTAGAGGAAGGGAGAGACAGGGAGGAGATGTGTAGAGGGAGGGAGGGAGGGAGGGAGGGGATGTGTAGAGGAAGGGAGAGACAGGGAGGGGATGTGTAGAGGAAGGGATTGACAGGGAGGGGATGTGCAGAGGGAGGGAGGGAGGGGATGTGTAGAGGAAGGGAGAGACAGGGAGGGGATGTGTAGAGGGAGGGAGGGAGGGAGGGAGGGGATGTGTAGAGGAAGGGAGAGACAGGGAGGGGATGTGTAGAGGAAGGGAGAGACAGGGAGGGGATGTGTAGAGGGAGGGAGGGAGGGAGGGAGGGGATGTGTAGAGGAAGGGAGAGACAGGGAGGGGATGTGTAGAGGAAGGAGAGACAGGGAGGGGAGTGTAGTGGAAGGGAGAGACAGGGAGGGGATGTGTAGAGGAAGGGAGAGACAGGGAGGGGATGTGTAGAGGGAGGGAGGGAGACAAGGAGGGGATGTGTAGAGGAAGGGAGAGACAGGGAGGGGATGTGTAGAGGAAGGGAGAGACAGGGAGGGGATGTGTAGAGGGAGGGAGGGAGAGAGGGGATGTGTAGAGGAAGGGAGAGACAGGGAGGGAGGGAGGGGATGTGTAGAGGAAGGGAGAGACAGGGAGGGGATGTATAGAGGAAGGGAGAGACAGGGAGGGGATGTGTAGAGGGAGGGATGGAGGGAGGGGATGTGTAGAGGGAGGGAGGGAGGGAGAGAGGGGATGTGTAGAGGAAGGGAGAGACAGGGAGGGAGGGAGGGGATGTTTAGAGGAAGGGAGAGACAGGGAGGGGATGTGTAGAGGAAGGGAGAGACAGGGAGGGGATGTGTAGAGGAAGGGAGAGACAGGGAGGGGATGTGTAGAGGGAGGGAGGGAGGGAGGGGATGTGTAGAGGAAGGGATTGACAGGGAGGGGATGTGTAGAGGAAGGGATTGACAGGGAGGGGATGTGTAGAGGAAGGGATTGACAGGGAGGGGATGTGTAGAGGGAGGGAGGGAGGGAGAGAGGGAGGGGATGTGTAGAGGAAGGGAGGGAGGGAGGGGATGTGTAGAGGAAGGGAGAGACAGGGAGGGGATGTGTAGAGGAAGGGAGAGACAGGGAGGGGATGTGTAGAGGAAGGGAGAGACAGGGAGGGGATGTGTAGAGGGAGGGAGAGACAGGGAGGGGATGTGTAGAGGGAGGGAGGGAGGGAGGGAGGGGATGTGTAGAGGGAGGGAGGGAGAGAGGGAGGGGATGTGTAGAGGAAGGGAGAGACAGGGAGGGGATGTGTAGAGGAAGGGAGAGACAGGGAGGGGATGTGTAGAGGAAGGGATTGACAGGGAGGGGATGTGTAGAGGAAGGGAGGGAGGGAGGGAGGGGATGTGTAGAGGAAGGGAGAGACAGGGAGGGGATGTGTAGAGGGAGGGAGAGACAGGGAGGGGATGTGTAGAGGAAGGGATTGACAGGGAGGGGATGTGTAGAGGAAGGGATTGACAGGGAGGGGATGTGTAGAGGAAGGGATTGACAGGGAGGGGATGTGTAGAGGGAGGGAGGGAGGGAGAGAGGGAGGGGATGTGTAGAGGAAGGGAGGGAGGGAGGGGATGTGTAGAGGAAGGGAGAGACAGGGAGGGGATGTGTAGAGGAAGGGAGAGACAGGGAGGGGATGTGTAGAGGAAGGGAGAGACAGGGAGGGGATGTGTAGAGGGAGGGAGAGACAGGGAGGGGATGTGTAGAGGGAGGGAGGGAGGGAGGGAGGGGATGTGTAGAGGAAGGGAGAGACAGGGAGGGGATGTGTAGAGGGAGGGAGGGAGGGAGAGAGGGAGGGGATGTGTAGAGGAAGGGAGAGACAGGGAGGGGATGTGTAGAGGGAGGGAGGGAGAGAGGGAGGGGATGTGTAGAGGAAGGGAGAGACAGGGAGGGGATGTGTAGAGGAAGGGAGAGACAGGGAGGGGATGTGTAGAGGGAGGGAGAGACAGGGAGGGGATGTGTAGAGGGAGGGAGAGACAGGGAGGGGATGTGTAGAGGGAGGGAGGGAGGGAGAGAGGGGATGTGTAGAGGAAGGGAGAGACAGGGAGGGGATGTGTAGAGGAAGGGAGGGAGGGAGGGAGGGGATGTGTAGAGGAAGGGAGAGACAGGGAGGGGATGTGTAGAGGAAGGGAGAGACAGGGAGGGGATGTGTAGAGGGAGGGAGGGAGGGGATGTGTAGAGGAAGGGAGAGACAGGGAGGGAGGGAGGGGATGTGTAGAGGAAGGGAGGGAGGGAGGGGATGTGTAGAGGGAGGGAGGGAGGGAGGGAGGGGATGTGTAGAGGAAGGGAGAGGCAGGGAGGGGATGTGTAGAGGGAGGGAGGGAGGGAGGGGATGTGTAGAGGGAGGGAGAGACAGGGAGGGGATGTGTAGAGGGAGGGAGAGACAGGGAGGGGATGTGTAGAGGGAGGGAGAGACAGGGAGGGGATGTGTAGAGGGAGGGAGAGACAGGGAGGGGATGTGTAGAGGAGGGAGAGACAGGGGGGGGATGTGTAGAGGGAGGGAGAGACAGGGAGGGGATGTGTAGAGGGAGGGAGAGACAGGGAGGGGATGTGTAGAGGAAGGGAGAGACAGGGAGGGGATGTGTAGAGGAAGGGAGAGACAGGGAGGGGATGTGTAGAGGAAGGGAGAGACAGGGAGGGGATGTGTAGAGGAAGGGAGGGAGGGAGGGGATGTGTAGAGGAAGGGAGGGAGGGAGGGAGGGAGGGGATGTGTAGAGGAAGGGAGAGACAGGGAGGGGATGTGTAGAGGAAGGGAGAGTACAGGGAGGGGATGTGTAGAGGAAGGGAGAGACAGGGAGGGGATGTGTAGAGGGAGGGAGAGACAGGGAGGGGATGTGTAGAGGGAGGGAGGGAGGGAGGGGATGTGTAGAGGAAGGGAGAGACAGGGAGGGGATGTGTAGAGGGAGGGAGGGAGGGAGGGGATGTGTAGAGGAAGGGAGAGACAGGGAGGGGATGTGTAGAGGAAGGGAGAGACAGGGAGGGGATGTGTAGAGGGAGGGAGAGACAGGGAGGGGATGTGTAGAGGGAGGGAGGGAGGGAGGGGATGTGTAGAGGAAGGGAGAGACAGGGAGGGGATGTGTAGAGGGAGGGAGGAGATGTGTAGAGGAAGGGAGAGACGGGGAGGGGATGTGTAGAGGAAGGGAGAGACAGGGAGGGGATGTGTAGAGGAAGGGAGAGACAGGGAGGGGATGTGTAGAGGAAGGGAGGATGTTTAAGGGAACTGTGGTAATATTTAAAGGGAGGGAGTAGAGAGGAGGGATGGAGGGAAGGAAGGAAAGGGGTAGAAAGGGTGGGAGGGAGGGAATATGGTATGGGACAGTTAGGAGGGAAAGACTGAAAAATGGGTAGAGATGAAGAGAGAAAGAGACAGAGAAGGACCGAGAGAGAGAGATAGAGAGAGAAAAAGAAGGAAATACAGAAAGAGAGAGAAGAGAAAGAGAGAAGTAGAGAAGACTTGAGAAAAACATAACACCAAAGAGGAAGAGAAGGAATAGAATAAAAAGAAAGAGAGCGAAACAAAAAATATTACACAGGTTAAAGAGAGTAAAACGAAAATAGGGAATGAGAGAGCAGGAAAATATAACACCCCCCCCCCCACCCCCCCACCCCCCGCCACAACACAACACACCTCAGAGCAGAGCGAGAATAATTTGGTCATTAAACTACGTGACGAAGACCCACAAGACCCGAAAGACCAACAAGAGGTTCGTACGTGTTAATTTTCTCATATAACTTGATGTGTACGAATACCTCTAATTGTCTCGCTTACGCAGCTATTACACGAAAATGGCTTCTCAAAAGTCTTCGTACGCTGGTCCCCCCCCCCCCCCCCATTCCACTGAACCGGAGACGAGGGAGTATATAATATACTGTATATATAAAACCACTTCACATTAATTTACGACGTAAAATAAAACTACAGGCAAAATGTTACCCAAATTGCTACAGAGACTCTGGTAACTTGGTGTTTACCTTAGTTAATCCGAGCATAAGAAAGAAAACATTACAGTATAATCCAAATATATAACAGCTGAAATATCCCCGTCCCCCCCGCCTTTCCTCTCATCCCCTCCTCTCCCCCCTCCATTCCCGGCCCTCACTTCTCGTCTTGTCTAAGGGACTGGGGGTTGGGGGGGGGGGGGGGGGGGCGGTAGGCAGCTGGTCAAGAGCAGAGACCGCGAGCCTAAAGTGCTTCTGCCCGCCCGAACACAGAGGGGTCGAGAACCTAAACTAAAGTGTATCAACACTTGTGGATATTTTTACTCCCGGGGTGATGGGGCGTCTGGCTGGGTTACCGAGCTGCTGTAGAGAGAGAAAATGTGGACATATTTATGTATGACCAAGTACTAACTCAAAAGACATATTTCCACACACACACACACACACACACACATTCATAACAACGTGCTAAGCAAGATTGATGACAAAATTAATTAAATCTTTCCTGACAGATGTGTGGAGAAGATTCTTCCACGTTTAAGGCAGGAACGTGACCTTGGACCCTTGAACCTCCTCCCCTGGGGCAAATTCTAAGATTCTTCTAGCACCCTCTCCCCCCCCCCCCCCCCCCTCCACGGGACCATTTACGTATGCCGCCTCCCACCCACCCACCCCAATACACACACACACATACACATACCTCCTGCTTGCCGCTCACGTAAGCGTTTGTGTCAAGAGTAATGAAGACATCTTGATATCGTGTTTTATGATCTACAGAAAACTTTCCTAAATTAAATTCTTGTTTTTAATTGACGATGATAAATGTATTTCTGGCCTGGCTCTAACACAGTGTTGTGTTCCCGCGTTAGGTAATGGCTCTAACACAGTGTTGTGTTCCCGCGTGAGGTAATGGCTCTAACACAGTGTTGTGTTCCCGCGTGAGGTCATGGCTCTAACACAGTGTTGTGCTCCCGCGTGAGGTCATGGCTCTAACACAGTGTTGTGTTCCCGCGTGAGGTCATGGCTCTAACACAGTGTTGTGCTCCCGCGTGAGGTAATGGCTCTAACACAGTGTTGTGTTCCCGCGTGAGGTAATGGCTCTAACACAGTGTTGTGCTCCCGCGTGAGGTAATGGCTCTAACACAGTGTTGTGCTCCCGCGTTAGGTCATGGCTCTAACACAGTGTTGTGTTCCCGCGTGAGGTCATGGCTCTAACACAGTGTTGTGCTCCCACGTGAGGTCATGGCTCTAACACAGTGTTGTGCTCCCGCGTGAGGTCATGGCTCTAACACAGTGTTGTGCTCCCGCGTGAGGTCATGGCTCTAACACAGTGTTGTGCTCCCGCGTGAGGTCATGGCTCTAACACAGTGTTGTGTTCCCGCGTGAGGTCATGGCTCTAGCACAGTGTTGTGCTCCCACGTGAGGTCATGGCTCTAACACAGTGTTGTGCTCCCGCGTGAGGTCATGGCTCTAACACAGTGTTGTGCTCCCGCGTGAGGTCATGGCTCTAACACAGTGTTGTGCTCCCGCGTGAGGTAATGGCTCTAACACAGTGTTGTGTTCCCGCGTGAGGTCATGGCTCTAACACAGTGTTGTGCTCCCGCGTGAGGTCATGGCTCTAACACAGTGTTGTGTTCCCGCGTGAGGTCATGGCTCTAACACAGTGTTGTGTTCCCGCGTGAGGTCATGGCTCTAACACAGTGTTGTGCTCCCGCGTTAGGTCATGTCAGATATTTTTGTTAAATGTATTTGAGATAAAGTACCTAGGATATGAGGGAGAAGTACCTCGAGGAAGTGTAAGAAACTGCCACCAGGATAATGTCAGAAAACGCACAGTACCTGGAGGATATGGGAGAGAAATTACATGAAGAAATACGTTGGAGAAAATACCATGAATATGTGGGAGAAAGTAGCTGGAGGATATGGGTAGAAAGTAATGCGCGAGAAAGTAATGTTGGCTCCACTTTCGCGTTACCTCTTACCTTGCCAGTCCTCTCTATCCCTGAGGTGTGAACCCAGAGCTCTGAAGTGTGAACTCGAAGCATTTTTAGTGACTTTTTTCCTGTAACTTTATTTCCGTTCACCTATCCCAGTACCCCGTCAACCCCCAACAGTCAGACACCTACCCCCAGTACCCCGTCAACCCCCAACAGTCAGACACCTACCCCCAGTACCCCGTCAACCCCCAACAGTCAGACACCTACCCCCAGTACCCCGTCAACCCCCAACAGTCAGACACCTACCCCCAGTGCCCCGTCAACCCCCAACAGTCAGACACCTACCCCCAGTGCCCCGTCAACCCCCAACAGTCAGACACCTACCCCCAGTGCCCCGTCAACCCCCAACAGTCAGACACCTACCCCCAGTGCCCCGTCAACCCCTACAGTCAGACACCTACCCCCAGTACCCCGTCAACCCCCAACAGTCAGACACCTACCCCCAGTGCCCCGTCAACCCCCAACAGTCAGACACCTACCCCCAGTACCCCGTCAACCCCCAACAGTCAGACACCTACCCCCAGTACCCCGTCAACCCCCAACAGTCAGACACCTACCCCCAGTGCCCCGTCAACCCCCAACAGTCAGACACCTACCCCCAGTACCCCGTCAACCCCCAACAGTCAGACACCTACCCCCAGTACCCCGTCAACCCCCAACAGTCAGACACCTACCCCCAGTGCCCCGTCAACCCCCAACAGTCAGACACCTACCCCCAGTGCCCCGTCAACGCCCAACAGTCAGACACCTACCCCCAGTACCCCGTCAACCCCCAACAGTCAGACACCTACCCCCAGTACCCCGTCAACCCCCAACAGTCAGACACCTACCCCCAGTGCCCCGTCAACCCCCAACAGTCAGACACTTACCCCCAGTGCCCCGTCAACCCCCAACAGTCAGACACTTACCCCCAGTGCCCCGTCAACCCCCAACAGTCAGACACTTACCCCCAGTACCCCGTCAACCCCCAACAGTCAGACACCTACCCCCAGTACCCCGTCAACCCCCAACAGTCAGACACCTACCCCCAGTGCCCCGTCAACCCCCAACAGTCAGACACCTACCCCCAGTGCCCCGTCAACCCCCAACAGTCAGACACCTACCCCCAGTACCCCGTCAACCCCCAACAGTCAGACACCTACCCCCAGTACCCCGTCAACCCCCAACAGTCAGACACCTACCCCAGTACCCCGTCAACCCCCAACAGTCAGACACCTACCCCCAGTGCCCCGTCAACCCCCAACAGTCAGACACCTACCCCCAGTACCCCGTCAACCCCCAACAGTCAGACACCTACCCCCAGTGCCCCGTCAACCCCCAACAGTCAGACACCTACCCCCAGTACCCCGTCAACCCCCAACAGTCAGACACCTACCCCCAGTACCCCGTTAACCCCCAACAGTCAGACACCTACCCCCAGTACCCCGTCAACCCCCAACAGTCAGACACCTACCCCCAGTACCCCGTCAACCCCCAACAGTCAGACACCTACCCCCAGTGCCCCGTCAACCCCCAACAGTCAGACACCTACCCCAGTACCCCGTCAACCCCCAACAGTCAGACACCTACCCCCAGTACCCCGTCAACCCCCAACAGTCAGACACCTACCCCCAGTACCCCGTCAACCCCCAACAGTCAGACACCTACCCGCAGTACCCCGTCAACCCCCAACAGTCAGACACCTAACCCCAGTACCCCGTCAACCCCCAACAGTCAGACACCTACCCTCCAGTGCCCCGTCAACCCCCAACAGTCAGACACCTTCCCCCAGTACCCCGTCAACCCCCAACAGTTAGACACCTACCCCGACACACCCCTCCCCCCTTACCTCTCCTTCCCGCTCACTAAAAAATGGTTCGAGTCCACACTTCAGAGTTCAGGGTTCACACCTCAGTCATAGAGAGGATTGGCAAGGTAAGAGGTAACGCGAGAGTGGAGCCAACTGTACCTGGATGATGTGGGAGGAAGAAGTGGAAGGGAGTTAAGAAGGCATAAAGGGAGTGTAAGAAAATTTAAGGGAGTATAGGTAGGTATTAAGATAGTATAAGCCAGTATAAGGGAGTATAATGAGGTACAAGGGAGTATACTGAGGTATAAGGAAATATAATGAGGTATAAGAGAGTATAAGGGAGTATAAGGAATATAAGGGAGTATAGGGGAAATATAAAGGAGTCGGGATTTTCTTCATTAAGCCACAAACGTTATATTAAGACTTATAGTTAGTAAGTGATGTGACTTTATTGCCTGGATGTACATTATGAAGGAGGGGAGAGGGAGGGCGAGTGTTGTGAGGGAGACGAGAGGATGAAAGGTAGCAGAGAGAGGGAGAGAAAGAATAAGGAATAATGAGAGACAGGAGGGGAAAGGGGATAAGAGATACAAGTAGAGGGGGGAAACATGAGAAGAGGTAAGGTCGAGGAGAGAGAAAGAGGGGATATGAGTAACAGAGGAAGGAAGGAAGGAAGGAAGTGAAAGGTTGAGGAAATATGAAACAGAGATGATAGGGAGGAAGCGATTTGAAAGGAAAGACAGAAAGAGAGAGAGGGAGAGAGAGAGAGAGAGAGAGAGAGAGAGAGAGAGAGAGAGAGAGAGAGAGACCATATTAGAGTCATTGACGGTTTAGTATCGCTCAACACTTCAACAACTAAGGTCTTTAACGCCAATAAATTCCAGAACTCTGTTTATAGTTATAGAGAGAACGAGAGAGAGAGGAAGGGTCAAAAAGGAGAAGGGAGAGGACGGCAGTATTAGAGAGAGAGAGAGAGAGAGAGAGAGAGAGAGAGAGAGAGAGAGAGAGAGAGAGAGAGAATGGTAGAAGGAGATAGAAAGAGCGGTGGAGGGAGAGATGGAGGGGAGGGAATGCCTCTCAGTATGAACTCTACACTCCACCATTACGAAAACATCACCACCTGGCATAACATAATACGAGGTCCTGCTACTAGTGCCGTACCCATATCTCTCTCTCTCTCTCTCTCTCTCTCTCTCTCTCTCTCTCTCTCTCTCTCTCTCTCTCACACAAGAACCACCCTGTGTCTTATAAGAAACAAGAATCACCACTCGTACGGCCATCAGGACACGGGATTTCCTCTGGTCCACAATTTGATACGAAGAGGCTGACCATCTGGGGGAGGAGAGAGGAGGAAGGAGGATGAGGCTGGAGGAGGATAAGGGAGAGAGGAAAGATGAGGGACGGAGAGGGATGGGGGAGGGAGAGGGATGAGGGAGGGAGAGGGATGAGGGAGGGAGGGGGGAGAGCAGCTGTCGTCAGATGGTGCTCATAGAGGAGATGGTCACCAACTGTGGCAGTACTTATGACCTCACCAGCTGTGAGTTACGATCTCCAGGGAGGGATCGTCTGACCACTGAGATATACAGTAGAGGTTGTGTTGCCTATGTGTGCGTAGAGTACATGTTTAAAGAATGACTAGATTATTTTTGGTTTGTGTTTGTTCCATTCTTACTCGTGTGCTTGTTGCCTTTCTTCCGTGTTGTTATTGTCGTTTGTGGTAGTGGTAGTTATGGTAGTAGTGGTGATGGTTATGGTAATGGTGATGATGGTGGTCGTGGTGGTGCCGATGATAGGGCTTATGGTAGTGGTGGTGGTGATGATAATAGTGATGGTTATGGCAGTAGTGGTGGTGATGGTGTTGGCGGGTGAGACAGACAGGTGTTGAGGGTCAGAAGTTAGTGTACGACCATCTCCTAGGCCAGCTCACCCCCCCCCCCCCCCCCCTCCTACCAAATTTCAGCTCCATCTTCAAAACTGTAAAAGTGCATAAGGAATACACTAAGACACGCGCATATACAGGATATATTAGATAGATAGATAGATAGATAGATAGATATATAATATTAGTAAAAAATTATGAGACCAATAAAAGGAGCCCCAGACATAAGGTGTATAATACCTGCATGTAATTAACGTCACCTGTCACACCGAGCTGGGTCTGGCTGCCTCACAAACCTGGTGTACATCTAATTAAAACTTACCGCGACACACCTGCCTCGCCATCAAATACCGCCCTGAACTTGATCCAGCATCGAGTAATTGCAAGTTGGTAATAGTGGTGGTGATGGTGGTGGAGATAGTGAAGGTAATGGTGCCAGAGATGGTGGTGGAGGGCAAGAGTGGTGGTGGTGGTAGAGGTGTTAGTGGCAGCGTAACTGAGTTATATACAGCAATTTGTTCACGAATAATGAGATTTTCATTTCTTGTATAAATATTTATTATTATTATTATTATTATTATTATTATTATTATTATTATTATTATTATTATTATTATAAGTAGTAGTAGTAGTAGTAGTAGTAGAAGTCATATTATGAACAAATTAAACACCTTCTGTCTGCTATGGCAACTAATCCCCCAGTTCATCTGCCAGGTCATCTTCGCCTATCTATAAGGCAAGCAGTAGGCCCCTTTTTACTCCTCTATGGCAACTTCTCGGTCGTCTCATGGCGTTATTTCATTTATGGTACGTCATGGTCATTGATTTTACCATAAACATCACCGCTAGGGTCAGTTCGCTAATTACAGGTTGTGAGCGCTGGGTTGTGGTTAAGAGCAAGACTCGCATTATCAAAATATCTCTATTTAAAAGATAATATTAAACTACCGACCTTTGAGAATCCATCATTGTGGCATAACTTAAGTTAACCAGGTTGATACAACTTTTTACCTCCAGTTAGGAAGAAATTATAATGCATGAGAAACCATTTTATATTCAGAATTCTTAATGAGAGAAATTATAAATAACAATGAAGGAATAAATGCTAAATATAAAGTAATATTAAATATACCCTATATAGATAATGCTGCTCTTATCACGGATAGTGAAGGGGAAATACAAAATCTCGTTAACAGATTACTGGGAAAGGTGAATAATGTGGGTTAAGAGTTAATGCTGTTAAGCCGAAACTAATGATTGTTTTCAAATTGCAAATAAATCCATAGCAAGAATAGGTCAATAAAAACGCCTTTTAATAATCTAAACGACTTAATGAAAAAGACATTATCTTCAATTTGAGAAAAAACTGCTCAAAGTCTTTATATGGCAAGGACCGATGTATGGGTGAGAATCCTGGACACTTACAGCAGACACCAGAAAGAGGTTGGAGTCTTTTGAAATGTGGTGTTATAGGCGATTGTTAAGAATAAGCTACACTGACAGGAAAAAAATTTAAATACTAAGGTTAACCAGAAATTCAAGAGAAATATTTGAAATATACAGAAAAAAGACAAATTAGATACTTTGGTAATATAACTATGAATGAGGGGATAATAACATAAATATTAATGGGCAAAGTTAAGGGTAGGAGGGCCAAGGGAAGGCAGAGACCGGGGTAGATGAAGGAAATTAAAAACTGGGTCCTCAGTATCACGGCCACTACTGAACAATTCTTCTCTTTCAGCAGTGTTTCAACTCTTAGGCCCTTTATTCTATTCAGACTTATATTCTGAAATAACAGCTTTGGTTAACAAACCAGAATCATATATATACAATCTTTTGCTACCTCCAGCTGACAGTTGAAGATGACATTTAGTATAGTGACTGTGAGAATACTTCCAACGAAACCATTCATTAAACTGCATGAAATGAACCAGGAAACGAATAAACACCAGCTTATGACAATTATCACTTATTATATTTATAGCAAACAATAGTACAGACGATAACACTGCATGATCCTGTGACCCAACTAATTTAGTAGTTTATTTATCTTAATCCCACAATTTAGCTCTTCCTCCATTCACAAAAGTATCACCTAATATTCACCCCTAATATTGGTGAATAAATTAATATCAAAATATTTGATAAACGATGGATGATATAATATTATCGTCACTTTCCTGGTCTCACATCCACACCCTGTATTCACCTTGTGGGAAGAGAACTCCACAACGTCAACAAACAGTACATTTTAACTATATTCTGGAAAATTATCATTAGGGAGGTAACTTGGATTATTCATTTATTTATTTTAGTGCTGCTAATGATCCAGGAAGAAGGAAAAAAATTTGATGTGTAAGAGAGGTAATGATGGGAAACTGTGTTTTACAGAGATAGAGAGAGTGAGAGGATATGTATACAAAAACTATCCTCATGATTAGTACGTGTTAGAGAGAGAGAGAGAGAGAGAGAGAGAGAGAGAGATTTATCAATATAAAGAAAGAAAA
Source organism: Homarus gammarus (assembly GCA_958450375.1). Classification (NCBI taxonomy): domain Eukaryota; kingdom Metazoa; phylum Arthropoda; class Malacostraca; order Decapoda; family Nephropidae; genus Homarus; species Homarus gammarus. Next base: position 1,642,346 of record CAUDMG010002478.1, on the reverse strand, counting down.
CCTTTTATGATGTATGTATGTTCTTGTGTGTGAGAGAGGCAACTTATGTGTAGAAAGAAAGAAAGGTATAGACTTACAAACAAAAATACTACAAATAAGACAATAATTTTACAGACGGATTGAGAGAGAAACAAATAGTACAGAGATTAATGGATGAAGAGAAGAAACAGACGGACAGAGGCAGGAGGACGCAGGGTACAACATCTAATATAAAGGGTCACGCCAAGGTGGGCTGGGGTGGGGTAAGTTACACACGCAAGAGACCACAACACTTTTTTACCTCACATGAAACTGTCAACCATTCCTACCAGGCTTTTACTAAATTAAATATTCATCATTATGCACTTCTTAGTGTGTGTGTGTGTGTGTGTGTGTGTGTGTGTGTGTGTGTGTGTGTGTGTGTGTGAGTGTGTGTGTGTGTGTGTGTGTGTGTGTGTGTGTGTTCGATAACAATAATTGTCTTTGTGCGGTAATCCCCACTCTACACACACTCACTTATTACTTTCTACGTCACACTATCATTATCGCCCCCCCCCCTCTCTCTCTCTCTCTCTCTCTCTCTCTCTCTCTCTCTCTCTCTCTCTCTCTCTCTCTCTGTCGTTCCGTCGTGTTTTCATTTCGGGTGCGTCAATAACCTAGAGTTTTTGGTCCACTTCTGAGTACATGTGCAAACTTGGATCTTCTGGGCCCTATCTTTGTCCAGAGCGCCACTCTTTACCCATCCAATCTACTCAAATCCACTTTCAATCCAAACAAAAGGTCATAAACTGAACAGCTAGAGAGGTAAGAGATGCATCTATACACTAGAAGTTGAGGTAGGTGGCACGCGGGTCAAGTTTGATGGATGAAGTCGTTCTTAGCGAGGTTGGTCTTAAGGGATGAAGGGTGGGTGAGGTGCATTGGCCTATGAGGTAGTGTGATGAGGATTGAGAGTGTTGACGATGACTCATAGTGAGGGATACGTCTGGGAATGGTGATAGCGGTTTGGTGTTGGTGGTATGTGATGATAGTTGTGTATCAGGGTAAGTATATGCCTGTGAGCCGTTAGGATGGGTGACACAAATTGTATTTTAGAAGAGTTATGTTCCTACGTTAACTATCCTTAAGTTTTCGGATTCTCTCTGAAGATGTATTGAATAAAGACGAAAGCTAAGGTGCTCCATTGTTTCCCATTTCCCTGTGTAATTTTATCAAGATTTTTCTTATCCACGTTTTCATTGTGGATCTATATATATATATATATATATATATATATATATATATATATATATATATATATATATATATATATATATATATATATATATATATATATACTGTATATATATATATATATATTTATTTATTTTTTTATTATTATTATTATTATTATTATTATTATTATTATTATTATTATTATTATTATTATTATTATTATTATTATTATTATTATTACTATTACTATTACTATTACTATTACTATTACTATTACTATTACTATTACTATTATTCTTACTCTTGCTCTTGCTCTTACTATTACTATTACTATTACTATTATTATTATTATTATTATTATTATTATTATTATTATTATTATTATTATTATTATTATTATTACTATTACTATTACTATTACTATTACTATTACTATTACTATTACTATTACTATTACTCTTACTCTTGCTCTTGCTCTTGCTCTTACTATTACTATTACTATTACTATTATTATTATTATTATTATTATTATTATTATTATTATTATTATTATTATTATTATTATTATTATTATTATTATTTTTATTATTGCACTTCAATAATCAAGATCTTCAGGCACATAACGAGGTATGTACGAGTAATTATACTAGCCCAGCTTTATGTGAGATACAACCTTCTCTTGTGTTATCAGAGTTGGTAATATACATTTGCAGTAACCAACACTGTAGCACTTTTATCTTTATTGTAAAAAAATCAAATTTGGTATATTATTTTTCTGTATTAAAAAGAATAATTTTTTCTTTAGATTATCTGACAACACTCACTTAAAAAATACCCTGATTTATGAGCAGCAATTATTGTTATAGTTGAATACAAACAAAACAAAGAGAGTCTGAGTTGGTATCAGTCATCAGATCGAGAACTATTAAGAGAAAATCTGGCGTCTTGCTCTTGTCAGACACCCCCCAGGGCAGCTCTTTAAGAAAGCCTCCAGAAATTTCTTGTTAAAAGTTGATGAAATCTGCTTTTGACGCTGCCCTGCCAATCTTGTTTGTGAAGACTAGTTCTGCAGACGACATTTTCTGCCGCTAATACGAGAACGTGAAAGAATAATAAAATAAATAATAGACAATTATTTATGTAACTTTTATCACAGAAAGGGTTAAGTAATAAAAATAATAATAATAATAATAATAATAATAATAATGGTAATGATAATGATAATGATAATGATAACAATAATATGTGTATTTTCTATAAAAAGAATAATAGCAACTTCGGAGATTCCTAATAGTGACAATTGTTTATAAAAAGAAAAGGAAAAAACGAAAATGAAGAAAATAAAAAAGAAGAGGAGGAAGATGGTGGAGGAGGCAACCCGAAAAACAAGAAAGGAGAGAAATACGGCCCAAGATTCTCAAAGCTTTACAAGTTGAACATTTCCCAGACTCTGAGAACAATCTAACTAATGACTTAATGTTATGATATAATGATGACGGCCAATATGACGCCGAAACAAGGCTGAGACTCCAGACTTAAGCAAGCCTTGATTCTTAAAAGTCTTTGTTAAATCTTTCCCTTAAATGGTAATGTCACAAACTAACTTTCACTAATGGCGTCTTAACAATGGCAGCAAAATTACACCGAGACTCAACTTTCGGTCCTGAATGGATTTGAAGCATAACCTAACTTTTAACCTAACCGAATATATATTAACCTTCCATTACTCTGACCATATACTAACCATTCCTCATCTAACCTTACCTAAACAACTCCGATACTAACCTTCTCCAAACCTAACGTAATTAAACTAAACCAAACCAAATCTTACTTAACCTAACCTAACCTAACATAACCTAACTTAACCTAAACTAACCTAAACTAGCCCCGACACTAATCCTCTCCAAACCTAACTTAATGAAAGCTAACCTATCCTATATTATCCTAGCCTAGCCAAACCTACCCTACTAGGATACTAAACGTCCCGTAGCTTAGCCGTAATGAAACCTAACCTAACCTAACCAACCCAAAATTAACCCTAACAAAAGAAAACCAAACTTAACCTAATCAAAACAAAGCTGCCATTCTCTTACCAAATCAAACTTTCACTAACTAGAGCAAACCAAACCTACCACACCATAACCTAACATAAATTAACCAAACCAAACCTGCAATAACCTAACCTAACCTAACATAACTGAACCAAACCAAACTTGTCCTAACCAAACTAAACCTACCATAAACTAACCAAATGAAACCTGTCATAACCTAACCAAACCAAGCCTGCTCTAACAAAACATACCCAGCTCTACCCTACCCTACCCTAATCAAACCAAAAATCAATGCTGGTACTCCGAAAACTAGCCTTGGTAGGTCGGAAGGCAATACAACATGGCGGAATAGGAGAAAAAATAATCGCAAACTTTAACGTAACATTCTATGAGAAACTCAACCCAGAAATGCAGTTGGAAGACAAGGGGGACCCTAATGCTCAGGAACATGCATATGCAAGCAACTGCGTCAAGGATACATGAATATATTCATTCCCATTAACAAGTGTTGAGGCGGGATACCGTGTAAATAGAGTGAGATAACGAAGTTGATTCTATTCACCTTCTACCAACTACTACTACTACTACTACTACCATCTATATATATATATATATATATATATATATATATATATATATATATATATATATATATATATATATATATATATATATATATATATAGAGGGAGAAAATGACCTGACCTCTGACACAGTGACACCTGATGTTGTTCCCTGCTTGAGGGGTCAAGGTCATGAACACTCACCCCAAGCGAGTTACATGACTCGTTGTGTTTTGTGCCTTTGTGTATGTGTGCGTGTGTGTGCGTGTTAAATATGTAAAAATATCTCCTAAAACCTTCAGATACTGTATAATACGGTATATTCTCTCTGTCTGTCTCTCTCTCTACTTGAAAACTCCTTTGTCTATATTTGAGGACGTAATCCACCCCTACTACGCACTTCCAGTCGAAAATTGACAAAACACACACACACACACACACACACACACACACACACACACACACACACACACACACACACACACAAAACAACAACAACAATAATAATCAACAACATTGTATTCATTCATTCAACCCACAATAAACAGTGGCTCTTCCTCTAGTACGTCCTGCGGGAGCCCTCACGGCCTCTGGGTCTGGACAAAGCCACCGAGGTTATGTGTGGTGGCAGCAGAAGAGAGGGCGGGAGAGGGGAGAGTCATCCCAGAAAGAGCTTTTTCCATGATTATTTTCCCGGAGTTTCTATTTCGTGATTGCGAGGATATTCGTCACTGGTTCTGGGATGTGTAAACACGGTGTCGCCACCTACTGGCACGATGTACTTGATATACAGCAAGATATACAACAGGATGTTTCGACTACGTACGTCAACGAAGAGAGATAAGAAATCTATGTCGCCGCTCCAAAATCAAGGTCGCCCCTACAAAATCCGGCAATATTAATGAAGCGTCCTGCCAAAATCGTAACTAAGATTGCACCACACTGACTTTCTACTGACACTAGTTACGTGAGTTGTCATGATTTGCCGTAAGGATGAGATACTTTGCTCATATAATTAGGGATGAGGGGATAATAACAAATAATAATGGGCAAATTTGAGGGTAAGAGGGCCAGGGGAAGGCAGAGACCGGAGTAGATGAAGGAAATTAAAAACTGGGTCCTCAAAGAGATGCAAGACTTTCGCGGATTGGTAAAAACAGCCCGAAAGCGTTTAGAGTGGAGGACTGTATTTGCCAACCCTTACTCACATATGAGGACGATACTCTGACCGTACGAATGTTTGAGACTCCAAATTCGGAGTTACATGAGACATGCTCACTCGCTCTCAACTATAACATATAGTAACGACATTCTACCTTAAATAGACACTTTTAATTATGGGAAAAAAATCATAATATCCTGTAGCTTCACAAGAGAACTGAATTAATCTACATACGAGTCTAGGAATTCGGTCAGGGCCACTGGTCCATGGGCCAGTCACATGAGTCATAAAATCTTGCACTATCAACGAGCAGGTCTTATTCTTTAACCTCATGAGAAAAATGTCTTATCCTGTTTGAATACAATGGAATCGTACTTAAGGTAATATGTCATCATATTCAAAGAGCTAAGACATTGTATTATGTCATCGTGCCCAAGGGATTAATTCATTGTGCTCAAGGGATTGTTATTATAATCAAGGGATTAATTTACTGTACTTATGGGATTAACACATTGTACTCGAAATGTAAATATATTTTACTCACGGAGTCTATATTTTACTCGGTGGGCCGGCATAGTATTGAAGGGGTCTGGTGTCCTCTTCCTTTATTTCTCTCTCTCTGTCTACCTTAACTCAGTGTTTTATCAACAAACACACACACAAATACCTGAAGGTCCTCGATCAATTATATGATGTACATGAAGACATAAAGTCCCTGATTATTGACCACCAGCGAAAAGCTAACCGAATCATATTTTTATTTACTCTCTCTCTCTCTCTCTCTCTCTCTCTCTCTCTCTCTCTCTCTCTCTCTCTCTCTCTCTCTCTCGTGCGCGCTATATTAATTCATTGGTTTATTAACGGGTAATAAACCCAAAACACACAGACACCACCTGAAGCTCCAGGGTGGATAAAACCCCTTGACTGATGGCAACTCTTGGTTCAGTGTGGAACAATTCCTCCCCTTGTGTGTCTGTGTGTGGTGATGGTATTCCAGTGATGTTGTGGTGGATGTTCTGGGTTGTGGTGTAGATTTATATTATGTTGGTGTTGGTAGTGTCAAATATATCACCTGCCTTACAAGAAGAAATTTCAAGAGGATTCTAAGGTAGCTTCAAAATTTCAGTGGGCGGAAAGGAAAAGTAGCAGATCAGGGAAAGGGAAGTGGCGGGGAAGTAGCTGAGAAGGAAAGGAGATGTGAGAGTGAGTGAGGGAGTGGTATATGGTGGAGAGAAAACACAAGAGACTCATATTTGACTCTCAACATCAGAGGACTCTTCTATACACCACGTGAACTGAAATACGTAAATACTCTCTCTCTCTCTCTCTCTCTCTCTCTCTCTCTCTCTCTCTCTCTCTCTCTCTCTCTCTCTCTCTCTCTCTCTCTCTCTCTCTGTCCTGCCACGCGTATTACCGACATTAAATAGATATTATCTGCTGTTTCATATACTGGACATAACGACCAATCAGTCAGAGGTAATTACAGGTGTGGGCGAGGAAGTGTTGGAGGGGAAGGAGGGGGAGGGTAGGGCCTAAGACCTCAACACCTCGTTCGTCAAGTTAGTGTGATATCGTGTGGAGGAGAGAGAGCCGAGTGATCACGCCCTTTGTACACGCAAGAGTCTTGGTGGTCGGTGGTAATTCATGGTCCAGGTAACATAAGATGATTATGACTCAGATTCGTGGTGATGTTGATAAGTTCTTTAGACGGTTCCTACTGTTACTGATAGCTCGTACGTGGCACAATCTATCCTTAGTGTTAAAAAAATTAAACAATAGAAAACGAGTCTCAAAGATTCACCTCAATTTCACTGTCATTTTTGTCTACAGTCTTCCTATCGTATATATTACCCACCGACACAGATTATCACATAGAAAACACAAAGGCTTAACAACCAACATGGCGCCATTACACCAGTGAGACTCAATTTCTTATGCGTTACACTATTTGCATTTGTCAATAAGCATTCATCTCCTTCGGGATCACCTGCGCCGTCCACTCATCACCGGTAATTACGGGTAAGGGAAGGCTTAACACAGAGGTACATAATGAACAAATGTAGGATGTAATTATAGATTGTGGGTGTGTGAGTGTACGAGTGGACGTATAACTGCATGTTTTAGTGTGAGTGGGTGTGTGAGTGGGTGTGTGGGTATGTGAATGTGTGAGTGTGTGAGAAGGTGAGTAATGTGGCGACCTATGGTGTAATGGTCAGCATTCTCGCCTCGCAAGCGAGCGGACCCGGGTTCCATCACCGGGTAGGGTGAAACTATGGGCAAGTTTCTTTGCGCCATTTTCCTCTGTCTACCCAGCAGTAATTGGGAACCTGGATGTTAATCGATTTGCGGATCGTATTCCGGGGTAAATGGTTAGCCAGTGCAGTTGGCGAGTTGTCCGGTCTTCTCGGACTATTCCTTGACACTGGGTCATGCAGTTCGTTAACTTAGGGTGTGGTTGTTGTGTTGGCGACGTGATCCAACAAACTCACCGCTGCAGTGGGAAGTAGTATACAAGGATGGCCTCTTCAGACCCAAATGCCACGTTCAGGTATGTTTTAAGGTTGTTTCTTATGGTCTAAGTCATGGATATTTCGTAAGTGAAGAAATGTGCCATAAAGAGCAGCTTATGGACATAAAAAACTCCCATTTTCACACCAGCTCAGCTGTCATGTATTCTTACCTGGTAGACTTTCTCTTTTTTCCCCAGTGCATCTACAGAGTATATCAGTACTAGATGGAGATAAGAGTCAAATTAGAAGTAATGACATTGTCTGGACTTTGTTTTGAGGATGCCTGATGCTAGGTAAACATGACAACATGGTGCTGTTATTGTTTTGATGATTCACTCATGAACCACTGGGATATATCATTTTTATTAATTAATGGGTAAAATTTTACTTCAAGTACTATGAGCATTTGGATGTTTAGATTCGAGATAGGCTATACAGTATTGGGTAAATTTTATGTTTTGGCCATCCCTATACTTAGACATGCAGAAAATGGTTTTTTTTTCTGATGTAAGTATTATGCAACATTTAGCATCAGATATGAGAGCAGTACTCCAAGTTAGAACGAATAAATCCCTTATAAACCTGCAGCAACTACTCAGAAGTGAAGTAGCTACGACATCTGTACAACATCCTCAGCTTTAGGGAGGCAGTTTTAAAATGTTGTGGCTGTGTGACTTTCATGACATATTAGAGGAAATGGTGAGGCCTGGCTTATCTATTTTAGAATTTGGCAAAATGATTGCATCCTGAAATGTGATTGGTGGGAGATCTTTTATTTTACAAAGTGTGATTGGTAAATACTAAGTTTTCTTATTATTGAAATTAACCAAATTTCTTCACAAAGGAAAAATTGGATCTTAGGCCACGAATGTTTGAAAATTGCTGAGCAAAAAAAAACCATCCTCCCGCAACCGTGGTGACACCAGTTAAGGCTCCAGTAGTTTGATGATGGTCTGGTCGGCCCTGGGGTCCACAACCTTTAATAATATTGTGAAATGACGACATAAATAAATACAGAAATAGAAAAAATAAAATAAATCACGAGTGAGAAAAATAAATATGTTGTGTTTTCAAAGTAAGAAAGTCAGATTAGTAACCTAGGAGTTTGTCACAATTTTTTGGATGCCATATGGCAGCAGGGTCTAACATTGGACAACACTTATGTTTCCAATATTTTTCCAGGCGGAAGTACTGTACTTACAGGTGTACGTGTTTTATACCTGTGTGTGTGTGTGTGTGTGTGTAATAATAATGATAATAATAATAATTAACGGTTTATTGAAAAAATTCTGCAGCCCGAAGGTGTGTGTGTGTGTGTGTGTGTGTGTGTGTGTGTGTTTAATAATAATAATAATAATAATAATAATAATAATAATAATAATAATTACTAGTTTATTACATGAGAACATAAGAACATAAGAAAATAAGGAGTCTACAATAGGCAGGTTGCCCTGTGCATGGCAGCTCCTGTCGAGAGTTAATACCACTCTCTATCATCCAAGAATCTATCTAGCCTCCAGCACTTACTACAAAGTTGCTAAGTTTGTTCCACTCGTCCACCACCCTATTTGTGAACCAGTTCCTTCCTATCTCCCTCCTAAACCTAAACTTATCCAACTTAATTCCGTTGCTACGAGTCCTGTCCTGCTCGGATATTATAAGAACTTTATCTATATCCCCTTTATTGATTCCTTTCACCCACTTAAATACTTCTATCATATCTCCCCGCACTCTTCGTATTTCTAGGGAATGCAAGTTTAGTTTCTTTATCCTATCTTGATATGGAAGGTTTCTAAGTCCCGGAATCATTTTCGTCATTCTTCACTGCACCGACTCAGTGAATTGATATCCATTCTATAATAAGGGCACCAGAAATGAACCGCATAATCGAGGTGCGGCCTGACTAGCGCAAGATATAGTTGCAATAAGACCTCTGCACCCCTGGGGAACCCCACTGGCTACACAGCCCCACTCAGATTTAACACCATCTACGCTGACCCTCTGCGTTCTATCGGTGAGCCATGATTTTATCCAATTTAAAACTTTCCCCTCGATACCATAAGCCTTAACTTTTCTCAGAAGCCTCTGATGTGGTACTCGGTCAAATGCTTTGCTAAAGTCTAAGTAAATAACATCGTAATTTTCGTCGTTATCTACTGCCTCGAAGACTTTCCTAAAAAAAACATCAGCTGATTTGTTAGACAAGATTTTCCATTTGTAAACCCATGTCGAGAGTCGTAGATTAATTTGCTTTTCTCTAAGTGCGATCGGATGCTATTTGCTATAATTGATTCAAGAAATTTCCCCACTACTGACGTCGAACTGATCGGCCGGTAATTTGACGCTGATGCTCTGTCTCCCTTTTTGAATATTGGTACTACATTTGCCTGTTTCCACAAGTCTGGCACAACTCCGGTGTCTAATGATTTTGTAAACAAATTTACGAGGGGTCCGCTAATCTGTTCCCTACACTCTTTCAGGACTCGAGGGAAAATTTCATCCGGCCCTGAGGATTTTGTCTTCTTTAATTTATTTATCCTCCTAAGAACTTCCTCTTTACTGATAGTGATATTCTTTAATTTCTCTTCTTCATTTCCCCTAAATATCAGTTCCACCTCTGGAATTTCCTCGTGAATTTCTTCTGTGAAAACTGATAAGAAGTAGCTGTTCATTGCTTTGTTTATTTTTTCACTGTCATCGATCATTTCCCCCCTCCCTGACTTTAAAGGCCCAACTTTGTCCTTGACCTTGGGATTCGCCTTGGATTCTCTTGCTATCCTGATTTCATAGTCCCTCTTTGCCTTCCTTACATTTTTCTTAACATTCCTAGCTAGTTCATTATACCTATTTCTGAGCTGCTCCTCCCCTCCCTTTAATTTCTTATAAATTCCTTTCTTTATTCTTATGTCATGTTTAAATTTTATGGTCATTCACCTTGGCTCATTCTTATTTGACCTAATTTTTCTGTATGGTATATTTTGTTCTTGTGCTTTACGTAGTATACGAGTGAATATATTATAGTCATTATCAATTGTGGTGTCACATGTGACCTCAACTGTTCCTACCGGGGACTGACCTGACTGTTCCCAGGTGACCTCACCTAGGTACCTTCGTAACCCCTGATAATCCGCCAATCGAATGTTTGGGACTCTGACCATTTTGTCATTGTTTTTCGTTTCCCAATTTAGGGTGAACCTGATTTCTCTGTGATCACTGTTACCTAGTTCTTCCCATATTGTGATATCTCTGATAATATTTTCTTTATTTGTTAATACTAGGTCTAATATATTGTCACCTCTAGTAGGTTCTGTAATTAGTTGTTTCAAAAAATTGTCCTGTAGTGCATCTAGGAAGTCTTCAGATTCATAGTCACCTACAATGTTGTCCCAGTCAATATTTCTGAAGTTGAAATCCCCCATAATGCACAGGTTGTTATATTTTGCTGCCCTACTCATTTCCTGCCATATGGGCTGAGCTGCTTCTTTCCCAAGACTTGGGGGCCTGTAAATCACTCCCATAATGAGTTTTTCTCTTCCTTCCGTAATTTCTACCCATACAGACTCGGTTTCAATTTCACCCTTTATTGAATTATTAATACAACATTTTAATGTGTCCCTGACGAAGAGTGCGACCCCTCCCCCCTTCTTACCTTCCCTGTCCTTGTGAAAAAGGTTGTACCCTTCTATGTGGTACTCTGATAAAAAAAGTTTTGCTCGCCAAATTCATCCAAGTTTCGGTGATTGCTATGATGTCTACATTCTCGGTACATACAACCGCTCTCAGCAAGTCTATTTTATTTCTAACGCTCCTACTGTTTGTATAGTATACATTTAAGCCTACCCTTCCCTGGTCCTGTTTTACCCCTTGTCCTGAGTAACCAATTTTACTTCCCAGGACCTGCTTGTTTTTTTGACTCCCACTTACCCCGACCTCTCTCCACCGGTGAACCCCCCCCCCCCCCCCCTTTGGAGTGACAGTTTCACGCTCCAGGGATACAGACAACGTCTTTACCCCAGCACGAGACAAGTGTACTCCGTCACCACTGTACAGGTAGTCGTTGCCATAGAATGGTTGTCAGTTATCAATGAATGCCCAACCATTTTTTGCACAATGTTTTTCAAGTCGGCAATTTATAGCAATTGCCCTGGACAGCCATTCACGACCAACCCCTCTTCTAGGCAAGACACCACATACTATCGGGATCCCTCCCCTATCTCTAATCTTCCCCAGCGCCTCCCTATACCTCTTAAAAAGTTCCTCCCTCCTAACCTTTCCTATGTCGTTTCCTCCCACACTAAGAGACACTACTGGATTGGTACCCTCCCCTGACAAAACCCTATCTATCCTCTCAGCTACATGCCCTATCCCAGTCCCAGGAAAACACACCCTAGTCCTACGTTTCCTATCTCTTGCACAAAAAGTCCTATCTAAAAACCTCACCTGGCTGTCCCCAACTACCACGACCTTACCACTGGGAAGGGTTTGAACAACTGCCCTTTTCTCTCCTGGCACCACAACGTCCTGCCTCTTCTCTTCCCCGCCAGCTTCCTCCAACACCTGGTAGGGGTTACTGCACTCCACACCCTGGTCAGCTTTCCTGAGTCTGACCCTAGTCCCCTTGGAAACAACCACTCTCCATGCCTGCTCCTCCTTCGCAGGTGTCCAGCTGACTTAACACGATGGCCAGGAGGTCGTCTTTCCTCACACTCCGCTCCTCTTCCCCCACAACACAACGATCCAAGGCGGCCATTTGCTCTTATGAAAGAAGTTCAGTCGCCCGAAGGCTAAAAAAATAAATTGGGCAAAAATTACTAATTACCTACAAAGACATGGGGTGGGTGGGTCGTTTAACTAAAGCTTTTATAACTTAAAGGAGAAGGAACATGAATTGAATATACAAATTATAGTTTACAGTTGATAACCCGGGCTGGTCTCTTGCCCTAATGTGAGGTCAGGTAGGTCACGTGATGCTGTAACTCGTCCGTAGGTGTTGACAAGAAGGACCTCACGTGATCATGCAGACACCGGGTGGTGTGGTGTTCACGTGGTGTAGCAACTCGTCCGTAGGTGTTGACAAGAAGGACCTCACGTGGTCATGCAGACACCGGGTGGTGTGTTGTTCACGTGGTGTAGTAATTCGTCCTCGGGTGTTGACATGAAGGACCTCACGTGGTCATGCAGACACCAGGTGGTGTGGTGTTCACGTGGTGAAGTAACTCATTCGTAAGTGCTGATATAATGAACCTCACGCGGTCATGGAAACACGGATGGTGTGATGTGGTGTGTGTGTGTGTGTGTGTGTGTTCGCACACAGGGTGGTGAAATGTTTCTAGTGTGGCAGCATTATGTCAGTGTTGAGATACAAGCACTGCTTGCTCCCTCTCGCTTTCAGCTACCACCGCTGGCTAACCCTCGAGGCGAACAGGGAAGCAAAATGCAAAAGTCTTCCCCAGCCAGTACACAGCCTCCTCACATTCAAGACTCCTGTTGTGCATCCTTGTGGCAACACACGGTAACTGGGTGTCTCGTGAGCCCAGGCTAGACCAGCAGGGGATCTCGGAGTAGCAGTGGGCCCCAGAGGGACAGCGCATTGACCCACAGTGGCATGTGGACACGTCCTGGCGCCTACCACCATTGCCCTGCTGCCTTGAAGATTAACCTTGGCAGGTATAAGCAGAAAAGATGACCACCATGGGAACCCAATGACTACACCGGCAGACGAAGGCAATGCCTGATGGACAAGCTACTAAGGCGAAACCCAACAAACTGGACTATCGGCAGTCCATTGCAATTCTCCCTCTCCCCAGTAGTTGCAACAATTGCACCACTGGATCAGGAAAAGGGATAGCCAAGATGTGTGGTTGCAGCCTGCGCTCCTGCCTCACATAATTCACCTCACGCTCAGCCATCATCCAGCTCATCTACCTCTCATCATCATCAAAACGCCTATACCCCGAAAGTCCTATGGCGACGGACGAGTGGCGACGGGGACAGGTAGAGTTGACTGCCAGGAGTGTCTAGTCACAACTCTACACATTGGCGGCACAGATAAGATGGTCGTTTATGCACTGGGATCTAGGCAGCAGTGCAATCCGGTTCTGTCTGTGCGACTGAGCGGCCCTTTCAAGGAGCCACTCTGCTCCTGAATGGGCAACTGCACCCAGTAAGGTCATCCTTATGCGGTCGAAAACACAATCAAAATCGCATATCCAAACAAAAACAAACTATACAACCTCTTATGGTCGCTGCATGGAATGTCAGGACCCTTCTGGATACTGGCACAAATGAGCGTCCTGAAAGAAGAACCGCCCTTCTGGCAAAAGAGCTGTCTAGGTACAGTATAACATCGACATAACAGCCATTAGTGAGTCTCAGATGAGGGTCAACTCCCAGAACGGGGCTCAGGCTATACCTTCTTCTGGAAGGGTAAGCCTGCCGCGGAGAGAAACCGCATTTATGAAGTAAGCTTTGCCATCCGCCAACGAATCCTACACAGACTAACTGAAATGCCTATTGAGATCAACGAGCATGTCATGATGCTTCGAGTCCCACTGAATTACTCACGTCATGCCATTTTCATCAGTGCATATGCCCAACACTGGATGCAGAGGATGACATAAAGGAGGCCTTTTATGCCGACCTCGACAGAGTGCTTACCTTTTTCCCAAAGAAGACAAGGTTGTGCTCCTTCCTTGGTGACTTCAATGCCAAAGTTGGCAGAGAAGCTGACATTTGGCAGGGAACCACAGGAAGAAATGGACTAAGCAAGTGTAATCCCAACGGCCTATTCCTCGTCAGCAAATGTTCCGCACACAACCTCACTATCACCAATACCATGTTAAGGCAGCCCGACAAATTCAAGGGTTCGTGACAACACCCACGATCCAAACACTGGCATCTCAATGACTCCATCATTGTCAGAGTAAGAGATCACCGAGATATCCTCATCACCCGAGCCATGCGTGGCTCAGACCACTGTGATAAAGTTCAGAGCCAAACTTTCCCTTCCTGTCGCCCCAAAACAGCGAAGGCAACAAGCCTTCAGAAGAGGCTTCAACACCAAGCGACTGGAGGATCCAACATTCCTTCATAGAGCAGCTCGATGATAACCTGATAAACAACCCAAAAAGCATCTAACCAAAATCTCACTGCTGATTGGGGTCCCATCAAAGCTATCATCACAAAAACTGATCCAAAAAAACCACCAGGATTGGTTTGCTGAAAACAACCCGAAAATCAAAGTATTCGTCAATAGTAAACATACTGCTCTCACTGACTGGCAGAACAACCCTAAATCTCAGACCAAAGCTGATACTTTCCACGAGAAGAAAGCAATGGTCCAGCATAATCTTCGCAAACTAGTGAACAAATGGTGGAAAAATATAGCTTGTGAAATGCAAAAATTTTTAAATCAGCACAAGAAGGATGAACGTTTCAATTCTGCTAAAAGAACATGTGGCCCAACTACTCATGACGTGGCTCCACTAAGCTCATCTTACGGTAACCCCCTAATTAAAGATGAAGAAAGCCCCGTCAACGGCGGAAAGAGCACCACCATTCACTGCTCACCCGAAACACCGATGTGGATGACCTGATTACCCAACAGACTCCTCAGCATCCAGAGCTAACCCACTTCAGCTATCCTCCATCCCTGGATGAGAGAGCTATTGCCTCAAGCAAATGAAAAATAACAAAGCCACAGGGTCTCATGGAATCTCAGCTGAAGTGTATAAAGCTGAAGGACCTCTGCTTACCAGCCGTCGTGGACTTCCCCGAGTGTTGATGTTGTCGTCCACACCTTCCCTGGTCGTAAATCCACCCAACTGAGGTATATGCTCAAACTTAACTGCCTTGAGCGGATTGATGATGTCGCCTCTTCTCTTACGACCTCCCTCCCTCCTATCCTCGTCTACTGTGATGGGTCTGTTACCACGCTGAGCAGCGCTGTGGCAGCTGTGTGGATTCCTGAGCGCCAGGCCCACAGGAAAATTAGGGTCCACGACTGGGCCTCCTCCACTGACACTGAAAGCATAGCCATCCTCGCGGGTATTCATGAGGGGGCGACCTGGGGCGACCTATGCTCGCACTGAACGCCGGAACCTCCTTATAATCAGTAACAGCTCTTCTGCGCTAGCGAGGCTCAAATTATCCTCCCCCCTCCTCCCCTGCAGCCCAACACACTCTAGCCGCCGTCGCCGGGCTAGAACAAACTGATGACATCCGTGTTAAATTTATTTGGATCCCGTCACACATAGGAATAACTGCCTGTGACACTGTTGATCTGCTTGCCAAAGAAGCGACACAAGAAGAAGATATTGAAGCCACCCTCGCCCTCTCCCTGAATCATCTCAAATCTCACATACACGCCGCACAACGAGAACATAAGAACATAAGAACATAAGAATGGAGGAAACTGCAGCGGGCCTATTGGCCCATACTGGGTTGTCCCGTTTACACCCAACCCCCATTGCTCATATGAGCATCCAACCCATGTTTGAAGCAATTCAGCGTATTCGAGTTAATGATGATATTTGGTAACTTGTTCCATTCATCCACTACTCTGTTTCCAAACCAGTGTTTACCTATTTCACGCCTAAATCTAAATTTGTCTAATTTAAAACCATTGTTACGAGTTCGCTGCTGGTTGAGCATTCGACGAACATTGGACACACCTAAAATAACGGGTTAGCGTCACACTACGCCACTATGACGCTGTAACCGGTGACGACAACCCCCACTACAAAGAGTATCAATCCCTGACTCGATCTCAACAGATTATGTACATGAGACTGCCCCTAGGGTACAGATGTAGTGGATTCCTCCTCTACAAGTACCGAACCTTCTCGAATTCCCCAGCCTACGCCTCCAGCGCCGCCCACGGAGCGGGGGTCAACTATCTACCCACGCCTACCCTCGCCTTATAAGGCCTGACACCGCTGTGACCACCCTCTTTCTACTCAGTGCCACCAGCAAGCAACACCTCCTCCTCCGCGCCAGCCTGGCGGCTCCCGCTTCCGCCAGCGACCTCGGCGTCCCTCAAGCAGCGTGCCCTCACTCTGTGCACCCTCACCACCCAGCTCTCTCTACTCAACGCTTATTACCATGTTACCTACCCAGCAACAAGCTGCACTGTGCATCCAATACAATATGTATACAGAGAGCACATTGTGAGTTTCCTTTCTCCATCCCATCCTGAGTGTGAACCAATATCTCTTAACCCCATACAGGTACCTATGGGAATACACTTGCAACCCTGAGCCTGGCCGCACTGTTTGTAAGCTTTGTGGCCAACCCGACTCTCACACCCTCCCTCACTACATCCTCACATGTCCTATGACCTCCACCTACAGGTCCCCAGCCGTTACCAACACCTCTTCCCTCCCTGACCAGATATCCCTCCTCCTAGTCACAGGCCTGGCACATGACATTATTAGGGACCTGCCACGCTTTGCCATAAACAGATGAAATGTACCGGGAACTTTCCCCCCCCCCCCCCCCCACACACACACTCATCATTCTGTCACTTTTTGTAACTTGCTGACAAAACCTATGACCCTTCAGGCTTCTACGCCCCTTAATGCATGAGTTATAAAGGCAAGCATGAACTTAGCATGCTTCCCGGTTGGGCACTGTACACGCTTCTGCGCTTCACCTTGCACAGGATGTAAGGGGATGCCCAATAAACTAGCCCCCTCCGGGGCAATCTGAAAAAAAAAGTAAGGGCTCCCTCGACGGGGTCACAACCACTTCCAACAGATTTATGTTAAAACCTTGATGACGAATATTGAACTCAGAAGTAATAGTTGGATCTAACCGAGTGATGCCAACTGAACATTGTCATTTTGTGAGTTTTGTACTGTACCGTTCTGTTTCGTACTCTCTCTACACTCCTGTTATCTGACTCACATCCTGTCTCTTTATCTTGTTATCACTTTTTTTTTTCAAACGAAACTGTAGATTAATTATTCGAATTTAGTATTTCGTCTTGTGTGACACAGACAACACCTACTTCGATTGTGGAAAGTAAGTAATGGTGTTGTTACACGTGAGGCTATTGTCCTAACTAGTGGTTAATCTCTGTTTAATCCCATTTTCCTTTATCAGTTCATAACGTCAGGTTAACTTCCACGACTTTTAGAAGGGCCAGATAAATATTTAATGTATAATCAAAAGTACTGATAATCAAAAGAAATAAATGCAGTGTGCATTGACCGATAATAATAATGACGAAAAGAAACCTTCAACATTCAAATTAAATAAAATAAATATTAAATCTGACCTAACCATTTAGTTAATTCGGGTAACATAATTTATACAATTGCTGCATGTTCTGTAGATAACCCACATTTATATATTACTATTGTCAATACTGTATGTTGACAGAGGCTATTATATAAAGATGCCGGATTTCTCAGCTTAGCAAAAGCACAAATTCATTATTACAAGGTTAGGTATTCAGAGGGATTATCTACATGGATACTATACAAGTACCGTGTGGAATCGGTAGGTACTGTAAGTGGCCGAGCAGTGTAATAGCCTGTGTCAATACATTGACGATAGTGTAAAATAAATATGACCTTTATGTATGTAGCAATTGTATAAATTGCACTACCCGAATTAACTAGAGAAACGGCAACTATGCCTAGCGATCACACCCTTCTTAGATGTAGGATGGCATTCTTATGCACCACTCATTAGCACATTTGCTTGCTTGGTTTGCTTTTCTGGCCGTCGACATCTTAGGTCATTACGGCAGTAGAGATTGTGGTATTTGTTGGTTCCTTGGCTTTTCAAGGTGTCACTTGACTTTCTCCTTCCCGCTTTTACTCGTCTCGTTACCAGACACTTAATCAAAGGACGTGGGTCGCACAGGCACACACTCTTCTCTTTTTAAGGGATATTTATTTGTAGACAGTGATGATGAATGGATCTGCATGAAGTATGAGTGAGGTAGTATCATACGCATGACTTGTGTGTCTTACTGGATGATGATATACTTATATATGTCAAGGAGGTGATTTTGTTCCTTGCTTTTTTTTTAAGATTTTTTAAAATTTTGAAGCTTTCATTGTTTTTGTTTTTTAGTTCATTTGTATTTTAAGATATTTCTTATTGGGCACATATGTGCATGGTATATATGTCCATTTAAATACACATATCTAAACTCAACCCTGGTATATATATATATATATATATATATATATATATATATATATATATATATATATATATATATATATATATATATATAGATATATATATATATAGATATATATATATATATATATATATATATATATATATATATATATATATATATATATATATATATATATCTGTACACTCACATACACAAGCTAACAACGTAAGCCTCTATCGCAGAATGCCTGTGCCAACTATGTGGTCGTAGTAACATTATACCGACTCCAGCTTTTCAAGTTTTTCAAGGCTGTTTCAAATCTTTTTGGAATGTTTGAAACCATTTTCTTATGCAAGACACATAAGAGAACATAAGAACATAAGAAAATAAGGAGTCTGCAATAGGCCGGTTGGCCTGTGCATGGCAGCTCCTGTCGAGAGTTACTACCACTCTCTATCATCCATGAATCTATCTAGCCTCCTTTTGAAACTTTCCAGAGTTCCAGCACTTACTACAAAGTTGCTAAGCTTGTTCCACTCGTCCACCACCCCATTTGTGAACCAGTTTCTTCCTATCTCCCTTCTAAACCTAAACTTATCCAACTTAAATCCGTTGCTCCGAGTCCTATCTTGCTCGGATATTACAAGAACTTTATCTACACTATGTATACAACCATTGGCAAGGGAAATATCTTTATTTGTAACTTCTGTCGACTTATTCTTTTCCAATTTGATGATACCTTTTGTAATAGTAAGGGGACTAAGGGTGCGCTGAGCAATAGAAAACTTCCTACCAAACCAAGCACAAGTTTCTCATTTGTCTGTAGCTCGTGAGATGAAAAGTTTATGAACAAATTTGGATGACTCAGTTTAGTGCTTGATATATTTCTCAAATTGACAGAGTTATGCATTACTGAAAATGTTTTTTAGGGCAAATGGAAATAGTTGGCATGAGTATGAGTAATTATCTTTCTGCTCCTTTAATCTGTATTTATATGGAGTTTTTGAGGCTAGACTACTACCCAATATAGGGGACTTTATTCCTCCATGGTATAGGTATGTAGATGACGTTCTTTGTCTATGACCTAAAAACAGGGACCCCATGAATTTCTGGACAATCTTAAGGACCTTGTCCCTAGTATTTTCTTCAAAATTGAAGGAGAAATAAATGGAATCCTTCCATTTCTTGATATACTTATGAGAAATGGTCACAACTATAAATTTAATGTGTACAGAAATCCTACACAGGTAAAGAATTTCATACATTTTTTATCGTCATCATGAGTCAACTAAATTGTCACTTTTTTCTCCTATGTTTTTGTGATACGTGCGAATTTGTGACACTGAAGTTATTGAAGAGGTACTGCAACACATTCAGTTCGTTGCACAAAAACTTGGTTACCCTTCATTGTTTGTTGATCGTTGTCTTAAAGGGTTAAAAAAATCCCTTTATTGTGCTCATAATAGACAAGTTCCTACATTTAAGAATACCATGACTCTACCTTATTGAAAGGAATTTCCCCATTAGTTCAATCCCTTAAACGTGACTAAACATTGAGTATGACTCAACTATTACTAATATTTTAATTAAGAACAGCCCAACCTTGAATGTAAATGGAAGTGTTTACTGTATTCCATGTACCAATTGCAATGAAAATTATGTAGGTCAGACTGGGAAAGCCTTATAACTTAGAATAAAACAACACAAGTATAATATTAGAACAGCATCTGAAAGCAATGCACTTTTCGTTAATATTAGGAACATTAATCATCCCATGGGATAGAAAAGAAATATAGAACTGTTTAATCAATATGTGTCACAGAAATACTTCTGGTTGAAGCAAGTCTGATTAGGGAAATGAATTCTATAAACCATAATGATGGTTTGAAGCATTTGATGTAGATGTCGGGTAAATGATTAGTGGGTCTCGTGTTTTTGACCTGACTTGACCTGTTTTATGTCACCCACTTTTATAAATTCTCCTTTCTTTTGCGGTGGAGGTGATGTGTGGATTAGTGGGTCTTATGTTATTGACCTGACTTGATGGCATGTAAGGTCACCCATTTTATATAAGCTTCTCTCAGTCCCTGTAAATTCAGTTGCCTCTGAAGATGTCTTGATTAAAGACGAAAGCTAAGGTGCTCCAGAGTTTCCCTTTTCCTGTGTGGTTTTATCAGCAACATTATAACATTACATAAGCGACCGATCATTATCGGTGTGTGGCACTACACAATAGACGAAACTCGGTATAGTAACTAACGTACGAAACAACACATTAAGGACATACAGCTACTTATAATGTTTCCCCCAAAAGAAAAGTTTTGGAATAAAAAATAAATAAATACAAGAGATAGACAACCAGCTACTATGTTATCCTTTCCTTTAACATAAGAACATAAGAAAATAAGGAGTCTGCAATAGGCCGGTTGGCCTGTGCATGGCAGCTCCTGTCGAGAGTTACTACCACTCTCTATCATCCATGAATCTATCCAGACTCCTTTTGAAACTTTCCAGCGTTCCAGGACTTACTACAAAGTTGCTAAGCTTGTTCCACTCGTCCACCACCCTATTTGTGAACCAGTTCCTTCCTATCTCCCTCCTAAACCTAAACTTATCCAACTTAAATCCATTGCTCCGAGTCCTATCCTGCTCGGATATTATAAGAACTTTATCTATATCCCCTTTATTGATTCCCTTCACCCACTTAAATACTTCTATCATATCTCCCCGCACTCTCCGTCGTTTATACACATATACACTATCCTGTTATATAAACACATACACTATCCTGTTATCCATACACACATACACTATCCTGTTGTATACATACACATACACTATCCTGTTATCTATACATACATACACTATACTGTTATATACACATACATACATTTCCTGCTGTATACACACATACACTATCCTGTTATCTATACACACACACACTATCCTGTTGTATACACACACATACACTGTCCTGTTATCTATACATACATGCACTATACTGTTATATACACATACATGCACTATCCTGTTGTATACACATACACTATCCTGTTGTATACACACACATACACTATCCTGTTATCTATACATACATGCACTATACTGTTATATACACATACATACACTATCCTGTTGTATACACATACACTATCCTGTTATCTATTCACACGTACACTATACTGTTATATACACATGCATACACTATACTGTTATATACACGCACATACACTATCCTGTTAAGTAAGACGAGCATTTAGCAGTTCTGAGTTATCATGTCAAGTATACTTAAAATTGTCTGATATAACGAAGACCAAAAAATTATCCCAAGTGAAAACAATTAATTAAACCTCCATATAACGGACTTCTCTCTTTATATAGTCCTTTAGATGGGAGTTTCATATATAACGGACCCTCGATATAATGGACTTTCATCTCTATTTACTTCGTTAGATGGGGGTTTCATATATAACGGACCCTCGATATAACGGATTTTTCTCTCAATGTAGTCCGTTAAATGGCAATGATATTTGTTGATGTGTACCTTGAGTTTGTGAGAGCTTGTCGTGGTGTGGGGTGGTTGTTGTCGTGCCAGAGTAAAGACCACCACTGCAACCTTTGTTTTGATTTTATCATATGAAGTACAAACTTAAGCGGTTTATCATTAATATATACTATCATATTAAAGGTGAAATACTCACATGTACATAGTATTTGTTTAAGGTTGATAGAACTCGACAGTAGCATAATTTATTTAATGTTTCTTAAATTTCACAAAGAAATAGAAACTTGGATATTTATGTCATCCTCTATCAATTGTAATAAAACAGCATTAACACCTGTATCACATTATTCTACTTGAATTATTAATGGCTTATCAAAGTTTGGAATTTGTAACGTTGGTTCACTTTCTAGCAATCCTCGAATTTTCTCAAATGATGCCTGACATTTGACAGGTTACTGACAAGTTTGAGCAAAGTTTGCACAGAACCTTTGGTAGAATTCTCTCATCCCAAAGATTCTTCTTAGCACCTTGCGATCCTCAGCAACTAAGATTTTGCGGAGATCAGTGACTTTTGGGTCCATCATCCATTGGCCCACTACATGACCAAGGAAAGTGGGAGTGGAATGACCAAATTCACTTTTGGACAGGTTGACTGTTGAGATGTTTCTCCTGTGTGTAATCTACTGTAGATACGAAGAGATTACGCCCAGACGTTATGGTGTTCATAGCACACTGAAACGTTGCAAGTCCTTTCTGGAAACTAAAAGCAATCACAGGATACTGTCACAGCTCTTCTGGTGTCATATGGTGTTCGATCAACGTACACGGTCGGGGCATATCACAGAACAGCAGCTCGAATTTTCTCAGAAGCTTGGTGAAATCTTTAAGTTGTTGCTCCGAAACACAAGATAATAGGAAAAGGAGTCTACTTGAATTGCAAAATTTTCTTGCCACCTCTATTTGAAAATCTTTTCCAGTCATAATCTTCATTACTTACTATTGTACACTCAACTATATCCTAATCTTGTTTTTTCTTATTCCATACAGTATTTCCCAATTATTGCCTTAAGTATCTAGTGGAATCTATCTAGGGCACATTGAGACTGATGGTGGTAGGTGTATGTATATTATGTATGCTGGATTATATATTATGTATGCATATTATGTATGTGCTCCATTTATGTAGCTAGCAGCGTGTGGCAATGTTATTACCATGTCCCACATGCTTAATTAATGTGCCTGGCGACGTATGGAAGCTGCTAATGTATCACTTGCCATACAGTTGGGGCGAGACGCTTTGCCGGCCCGGGACACACTCACACACATACACGTACTAACACTCGCTGACCGCGCGGCTTCCTTATATATATTTTATATATATAACCTACTTATCTGTGTATTTAATTAATTTTTTGTCTGAAATCTTGTTGATACGACGGGCTGACCGGTCAACACTGATTTAAGACATAGTACACAGAGGAAGTAGTTATGTCTCACGCCTTACGTAGCCGTGGACCCAGCGTCTGGATGACTCAGGCGGGTGATAGCCCCGCAGAGATGGATGACCAGGCCGGCCACGACGCTCCAGCCCCCACATCGCGCAGTCCCTCACCTCAATATTCAGCGTTGTCTCCAGAGATAATTGCTTTACTGAAGTTTATGAGAGATGAGAAACGCGAGGATGAAGCCCACAGACGTTTGGCGGATGAGCACAGAAGGCAAGCAGAGGCAGAGCGAGACCACCAACGGAGATTGGAAGACAGTGAACGGTTTGAAGCCTTGATATCTCGCCTCACTGTTAACCAAGCCCCTGGCTCTAACACTGCCTCGGTGCTGACTGGTTCAGATACCTCATCCATGCTTCCTTCACGCCCCCCAGCCCCACCTAAAGCAGCAGCTCAAACGCCGCCCATCTTGAAGCCTGATGAGACTTTCCAGACTTTTCGTGAATGGCGGCGACGGTGGACTGATTATTCTACAATGGTGGATCTCCAGAGTTTGTCACAGCCTAAACAACTCATCCAGCTGCGTATGTGCCTGTCCTTGGAAATTCAGCGTGTCTTGGAACATACGTTGCAGGTACCCCCAACCTCTTTGCTGTCTGTAGAGGAGGTACTGGACGTTCTACAACGGCACATCAAAGGACAGCAGAATGAAGCTCTGCGCAGGAGGGAATTGTTTAGCTGCAGACAGATGGAGGGTGAGTCTTTTGATGCCTTTTACGTGCGTCTTAAGAGAGCCTCGGAAGAGGTAGATATATGTCCAGGCCACCACCAGCAGTGCGAGGAGACCCAGTTGAAGCAGGTGATCCTGATGGGTGTTAAGGACGAGGAACTTGTCCAACGCCTCACCTCCCTCGACTCTTCCTCTTCTCTTAAGGATGTGTCGACGATATGTCGCTCCTATGAGGCTGCCAGGTGTGCCACCTCTGCCATCCGTGCTCCCCCTACAGCTGTACGCGCTGTGTCCCGGCACAAGAAGGACAAGAAGTCCGTTCCTACGCCTTCGCCCACCACGTCCACGCCCGGTTTATTTTGCAACAACTGTGGTAAGCAGCACGGAACACAGGTGTGTCCAGCTGCTCAGTCTACCTGCAACAGTTGTGACCGTAAGGGCCACTGGTCACTCACAGTATGGTGCCCAGCCAAACGCGTCCAGTGCAATGTGTGCGGTCGTCTGGGCCACTATGACAAGTGTTGCCCTTCCAACATACCCAAGGGACCGCGTCGGCGGAAGCTTCAGCCCCCCTCCACCAGAGAGGGCCGCCCACAGTCTTCCAATCAGAGGTACGACGACTCTTGACAACGCTCGAGCCACATTAGGAATGTGTGCTCCCCCCAGCGTCCCAGGACCAAAGTCCCCCAGTACATCAGTGTCATTGTGACCTACCGCAGTGCTTCATCCCGTCTTCAGATGTTGCCCGACACCGGCGCTGATGCTACAGTCATCGGTCCCCAGCATTTGCAATGCTTGGGGCTCTCTCCAAGTGATCTCGGACCGCCCCCCAAGGATCTCCGCTTTATGGCAGATGGTTCACAGATGACCCCGGCCCTGGGTTCACTCCAAGCACAAGTCACCTTTGGCAACAGGTCGTGTCAAGCCTGGATTGATGTGCATAACGGTGTCCAGACTCCTTTGCTGTCCTACAGACATTGTCAGGAGTTGGCCATCATCTCCCAGGACTTCCCCAAACCTATTCTTGAGGTAAAACACGCCAACAGGGTGCAAAAAGGGAGCAGCAACGACCCTGCTGCCGCCCTACCCCTGCCTCTTGCCAGTGACACCTCTCCTTCGGATGCTCGGAAGTACTTCCTGAAGGAATTCAGCGACGTTCTGGTGACCAAGTCCGCTCTGGAATCCAAGCCTCTCAAGAAGATGGCAGGTCCCCCCATGAGGATCCACCTGAGGGACGACGCGAAGCCATTCGCTATTTACACCCCTCGACTGGTTCCCCTGGCCTTCCGCGAGGCGGTCAAAAACGAGCTGGACTCCATGGTCGCCCAAGAAATTATAGTACCAACCGGCGATGACCCGTCTCCATGGTGTCACCCGATGGTTGTCGTCGCAAAACCTAAAGGTGGTGTTCGGATCACCACTGACCTTTCCAAGCTCAACAACCAGGTGTCTCGTCCTGCGCACCCTTCTCCCACGCCCTTTGCAGCTATACACAGTGTGAACCCGAAGGCGCGCTTCTTCACGACGATGGACGCCCTGTGTGGATACTGGCAGATAGAGCTTGCCGAAGAAGACCGACCACTCACAACGTTCATCACCCCGCATGGACGTTACAGTTATTGCCGTGGCCCCATGGGATTCGCCGCTACAGGAGACGCTTTCTGTCTTCGAGGTGATATGGCTCTACAAGGTCTGGCAAACTGCGTGAAAGTGGTCGACGACATACTCGTGTACGACGAGGATTATATGGATCACCTCTGCCGTATCTACGAGGTACTCAACAGGTGCCGGAAGCACGGCATTACCCTAAATGCCGACAAGTTTGTTCTGGCCAGCTCTTCAGTTGACTTTTGTGGGTACACCCTCTCAGGGAATGGTATCGCAGCTGACCCGGAAAAGGTCCGCGCCATTACGGATTTTCCCACCCCTGCTAACCTGACCGACTTGAGGTCCTTCATCGGTCTCGTCAACCAGTTAGCAGAGTTTTCGTCGGACATCTCCGCAGCTGCTCAACCACTTCGCCCCCTGATGAGCCCCAAGAGGACATTCCTGTGGACCCCCGACCACGACAAGGCCTTCCAGCAAGTGAAACAGGCCCTGTCTCGTCCACCTGTCCTCGCCACGTTTGACCCAGCCTTGCCGACAGTTCTGCAGACAGACGCCTCACGCTTGTATGGCGTGGGATACGCCCTACTGCAGGATCATGGTGGAGGGCAGTTCCGGCTCGTCCAGTGTGGCTCGCGTTTCCTCTCTGACACTGAGACGCGCTACGCCACTATTGAGTTAGAGCTGTTGGCCGTGGTTTGGGCGATGTCCAAGTGCAGGTTTTACCTCATAGGCCTGCAATACTTTCACCTAGTGACCGACCATCGCCCGCTTGTCCCGATCCTCAACCACTACACGCTAGACGCTGTTGAGAACCCTCGCCTCCAGCGTCTGAAAGAGAAGCTCTCGGCGTACATCTTCACTGCAGTGTGGCGTGCTGGTAAGGAGCTCTGCATCCCTGATGCCTTATCCCGCTCTCCTGTCAGCCGCCCTACTCCAGAAGACCATGTACTCGACGCCGACCTCGCTCTTTCCGTCAGGACTGTGGTCACTCTCCATGCCGTCCAATCCCTTCGTTCGGACCTGTCACCAGATGACGACAAGGCAATGGAGGACCTTCGAACAGCGGCCCGAGATGACCCTTCCTATGTCCGACTCGTCGAGTGTGTGAGGAATGGATTTCCTAGCAACCGCTACGATCTTCACAACACCCTGCTCCCGTATTGGAAACTCCGCGATGAACTCTACTGCGACGGAGACCTTGTTCTGTACGGAGCACGTGTAGTTGTCCCTGCTGCATCACGTCCCCACGCCTTGGCCCGCCTTCACGACAGTCACCGTGGAGCTGAGGCCACCAAACGACGTGCACGACAGACTGTGTTCTGGCCCGGCATCAACTCCGACATCTCCAATGTTGTCCGTGCGTGTGAGCCCTGCCAAGTATTACAACCCAGCCAGCAGCAGGAACCCTTTATGAGTGACGACAACCCCACCCGCCCCTTTGAGTCTGTGTCGGCCGACTTTTTCTGTGTGTCAGGAAAGTCCTTCCTCGTTATCGTCGACCGTCTCTCTGGTTGGCCGGTTGTCATCAAGTGCGGTAATGACACGACGTCTGCCGCCACCATCAGCAAGTTCCGCCACTACTTCCGTGACGTGGGCGTTCCTGTACGCCTGCGAACCGACGGAGGGCCTCAGTTCACAAGCCGGGACTTTGCTGTGTTCCTTGACCGATGGGGAGTCCGGCATGTGTTGTCATCGCCCCATTACCCGCAGTCCAACGGCCACGCTGAGGCTGCTGTCAAATCCCTGAAGCACCTCATCCTTAAGGTGGCCCCTTCTGGGAACATTGACTGCGAGGCCTTCGACAGGGGTCTTCTTGAACTCCGCAACACACCTAACTACACCGGACGCTCCCCTGCCCAGGTTTTGTATGGACGCCCCCTTCGTTCTTGTGTCCCTGCTCACCCTCAATCCTTCTCCAAGGAGTGGCAGGCCAAGACAGAGGATTGTGATCGCCAAGCCGCCGAACGTGTTCAGGACGTAGTCGCCCGCTACAATGACCACGCCCGTTCTCTCCCCAGGTTGAGTGTCGGCACCCAAGTCCGTGTTCAGGACCCGACCTCCCTACGTTGGGACAAAGTAGGCGTAGTCATGGGTCTCGGCAGGTCACGGGACTACCAGGTGCGGTTACCCAGTGGTCGTGTGTGGTGGAGGAACCGCCGTTTTCTCCGACCCGTAACAATGCCTTCTGCTGGCCCCGCCACCAGTGTTGAGTCCCATACCCTTCCCAGTGATGAAGTCCCTCGACGCTCAGAACGGATCCAAAAGAAAAGGTCCGCTCAAGACTTTGCTATGAGCGTATAGGGGGGAGGGAGGTGTATGTATATTATGTATGCTGGATTATATATTATGTATGCATATTATGTATGTGCTCCATTTATGTAGCTAGCAGCGTGTGGCAATGTTATTACCATGTCCCACATGCTTAATTAATGTGCCTGGCGACGTATGGAAGCTGCTAATGTATCACTTGCCATACGTCGTCTATAGCAGTTGACAAAGGAGCTTAGCCGGGGAGAGTGCTGCTTCCCTCTGTGTACATACTCTTATCCAGTAAACCGAACCTACAAAACTATACAGGTGTTTGTGTTCTCTCCTGTATATAGAACTTATTATTCAGAACCTAACAGTAGGCACGTGATATATATTGTTATATTACAAACATATATATAATCTGCTGGAAAAGAGAATTTAAGTTCGTATCCTGGTTAGATTGTACAATATATGGTATTTCATATTGGATGAATAAATTTACTAAAACTTTAACCGCATTCTTTAACGTAATGCGGCAAACATGATCGTAAGAACTTCTTTGGAGAGGTCCTACACAATCTATAGTTCCTTTACTGAATGTCTCATGAACAAATGGAAAAGTTGTGGAGGGACAGGTTTAATTGCATGGTCTGGCAGCCACTTGGCATTCTTTCACAAATTCTTACAGTACTTGGTCATGTCCTTTTTCATCCTCGGTCAGTAGAAATGTGACAAATTCTTCTGATAAGTTTTCCTCACTTCTAAGTGTCCTTCCAGGAAGTCGACTGATAATTTCATAATTTCACCTAGGAGAAACTTGGGGACCACAATTTGATGTAAAACAAGCCAAACCTCATCAGGAGGGACTGATAAAGCACGAAATTTCTTCATCAGATCTTCTGAGTAGCTTAGTCCTATATACTGCTTGGCTAATTATTTTCATTAGCTCAGGATCATTATTCTTATTCTGTATATTTTTTTTCCCCCGTTATAGATATTTACTCAAAAGCAATGTTATCCCTGGAGGAGAGAGAATCATTACCGCTGACATTACTTCCCCAGTCTCACCCGATGTTCTCTCACCAGTGTCACAAACATCAACCTTATACTTTTTATCATACAAATCATCTTGTCCATATTGATCGATATCAGAGTCAGATTAACCAAGTTCAGGGTCATCAACAACAGGAGCTGGAGGATTAACCTTCCTATGTCATACTCCTTGGAATTGCAGCATTATTTTCCACCTTCGGAGACATTGTCACAATTTGATCAGGTTCTATGATATATCCTGCAAGTCATTACCCATTAAAAACCTGGCACTATTACAGTTAAAAATTCTTAAAAAGCAACGAGTATCCAACCAGAAACCATCTTGGTCCTCAAATAAGTACCATATTACGCCCTGAAAGACTTTAGTTGTTGAAGCACAATAATAACATCATGACGCCAACAACATCAATGACCCCAAAAACATTTGTTTTCCATAATGTTGATAATGTCTGGTCTGAAATTCTTTTTATTAATTCTGTTTGTAAAACACTCAGTTTTCTTTCATATAATTTAATTTTCAGTCTTCCGGAAGGCAAGAATGGAAGAGGCTATGTCCACAGACTTGATCATCACTACGACGGAGGCAAATCTCCTCACCCTCGAGACAAACGTAACACGGGGAGTGATTGGTTTCATTGTAACTTTTGTTGGCGCCATTAGTAAGTCAGATAAGAATATGTTTATTTTATGAGTATATGTGCGTATGTATATGTCTTATGGGTGTATGTAATGGTCAGCATGTGCGTATATGTATGTTTTACGAGTGTACGTAATGGTTAGCATGTGCTTATGTGCACGCTTTATGGTTGTATGTAATGGTCAGCATGTACATATGTGTATGTTTTATGAGTTTATGTCATGGTTAGCATGTGCGAATGTGTATGTTTTATGGTTGTATGTAATGGCTATCATGTGCGTATGTGTATGTTTTATGGGTGTATGTCAGAGCTTTTGTGAGTGGTGAGCGCATTTGCTTTCGCACAAATGTAAAAGTTGTATGAAATACTCAAGTAGAACTACACCTTTGTGATGAATTTTAAGTTCTTGCTAGAGTGTATATATAGCAGCTGAATAGGGGGATATGCGCTACCTCTTTTGGATAAAACTTCTAAGTAAATGATTCTGTACAATCAATGCAATCAAGACAAACAAATACTTTTGATAAATACTATTTTTGCTTATATATACTATATATATATATATATATATATATATATATATATATATATATATATATATATATATATATATATATATATATATATATATATATATATATATATATGTAATATTCAGAAATTTCAGGGTAATTTCGAATGCCCGGCCATTGGCAACACTGAGCGTTCAAGGTCATGGGAGGGAAGAGAGCGCTTCCTGCTCATAGCGAGAGATGGTGGAACTAGGCCTATATGATATTAAATGTAATTTACCGAATTAATATTGATGCGATTCATGAAGTAAGGGACTATTATTGAATTTGAAATTATTATAGATCGTTTATCAGTCTGAATAATGTTACGGGTGTCCCAAGGAGTTATTAGTTAGGCGGAAAATATGTCACGTAGGCCTAAGCTAACGCCTTGAGAGACGCGACGCGGGGCCTCCCTCAGTCACGGAGAAGCATTCAGACATACAAGACGTCCCTGCGCGTCCGTCACAGAAATAGTCACGTGGCCTAGTCACCTGTGCTGCGCTATTGCAGTATAACAAGTAAGTCTCATTCGATCTCAGACAGGGTTAGATAGGGCAGTGGTAAAGTTAACAAGAGCTAACATTGAGTTCATTTCAGGGTTTCCGTCAGAACCCACTTGACCGGAGATGACCGGAGTTGACTGCGAGAGATTGACTGCCGTTTGAGACTGCCGTTGATGATTGAGGGTGGCGATTGTCGCCATTGGACCGATCAGTGTAGGCCTGTCACTGTTTAGCGGGGTAGCAAAGGATCTCTTGAGTGAACGAGTGCTCCCGACAACTAAAACGACACGGGACCAGCATCAGCAGTGGGTGATCAGTTCTTACCACTCGGGTGCACAACACCACGTGTCCTCGGTCAGCTAGAAGTGTTACCTACTGGCCATAGACACCTGCTGGCGTTCTCTCTTCCTGCCCATGGACGCACTGGGAGTACACTGAGGCTATCTGAGTAAATTAATGGTCACACACTGAGACCGTGAGTCTAGGACTCTAGGAGATACCTAGAGGAACATTTTATCTCCCTTATTACGGGTGTAGTTAATACCATTTCTCAGTTGCTGATGTTATCTTGACATGTGTAGTTTAATATTTCTTAAATAATTTTGATAGTAGTGTTTTAAGTTCAAGTTAAGAGGTGCGCATATTGGTGTACCATTGTTTGATTGTGTTTGTAGGGTTGGAGGGAATATAAGTGTCTAAATTTTACAGAGTGTCTCATTCATCCCAGTCACAGACGCTATCCTTCCACGGGTCACGGACAATTCATTTTGTTTAGTAGATTTAAATGTTCTTGTGCTGGTTCGGGATTTTTCTCAAAGGGGCGCTTCCACTGCCATTACCATCTATTAATTTTTAATAAACCCCAAGTCAAGTGAGAAATTAAAGTCCAGTATATTCCGACCGGTTGCAAATGGTAGCAGAGCGTAGTTTTTAATGTCGTGACTGATAGTTCTGTGGTTGGGATAATGAACGCCATCATGTGTTGGTTAGTAATGGTAGGGATTGAACTCGCACTGATGCTCATCCTTGTGCCCGGATTGAGTTGGTTAGGCTTGACAGTAGAGATAGAAGTGACAAGGAAGAGAGACAGCCACGAGACCTTGGTACAGCTGAGACAGGAGTTCGGAGACCTAAAGAGGGATTATCAAGCACAGGTAAACAGGTTCAAGTGGGAGTTTCAGGCACACATTCAACGGTTCAGGGAGGAAACCAGGGGTGAATGTCAGGCACACGTCCAGCAGTCAAGGAAGTGTGAGGTCCAAGTGGGAAATACAGGGGTACGTAAGTAGTTCAGAGAGGTTGATCGAGCCCTCCAGCTGAGAAAAAAGACGAAGCCGACAAATTACAGTTTAGGTTGCATGATAATGAGAAAAGGCAGGTTGTAGAGGGTGAGTTGGAGGAGTTGTGAGTAGGGCAGAGGGGATTGGAGAGATGGCTAGGTCAGAGATGTGCGTTGAGTAGTGGTTGCTGTCATGAGCGGGATTGAGAGTACGGTTGTAATGTCCAGGGCCTCACTAATATGGACTGGTACATTGTCAGAGGGTTGGTCTGCCGGCATGAGGTTCGGAGACGTGGACTGAGTATTGTTTTGACACTGGTTCCTCTTAGCTCAAGGGCCAGGCAAAGGAGAGCATGTTTGAAATGGACTGAGTAGTGTTTTGACACTGGTTCCTCTTAGCTCAAGGGCCAGGCAAAGGAGAGCATGTTTGAGATGGACTGAGTATTGTTTTGACACTGGTTCCTCTTAGTTCAAGGGCCAGGCCAAAGGGGAGCATGGTTGTTTTGGGCTGGTATTAATTTTGACATTGGTTCTCTAGTTAAGGGCCAGGCAAAAGGGGAGCGTGATGGTCTGGTTGGTTTTGAGTTGGGCTAGGCAAGAAATGGAGTTGCTGGCTGCGAGTTGGAATAGTACAGAGTTGAAGGTGGGTTCTAAGTTGTTCTCTCAGCACATGAGGGCAGTGCTGTTTTCTTTTAGGGGGGTCGAGTGTTAGCGGGAGAGAAAAGGAGAGAAGAGAAGACAAATGCTGCGTTTAGCACGTTCAAGGGGTGAGATGCAGTCCTTAGAACAAATTTTTAGGGGGGTCGTATGTATGTTTTTCTCAGCACATGAGGACAGTGCTGTCTTTTTTTAGGGGGGTCGATTGTAATATTCAGAAATTTCAGAGTAATTTCGAATGCCCCGCCATTGGCAACACTGAGCGTTCAAGGTCATGGGAGGGAAGAGAGCGCTTCCTGCTCATAGCGAGAGATGGTGGAACTAGGCCTATATGATATTAAATGTAATTTACCGAATTAATAATGATGTGATTCATGAAGTAAGGGACTATTATTGATTTTGAAATTATTATAGATCGTTTATCAGTCTGAATAATGTTACGGGTGTCCCAAGGAGTTATTAGTTAGGCGGAAAATATGTCACGTAGGCCTAAGCTAACGCCTTGAGAGACGCGACGCGGGGCCTCCCTCAGTCACGGAGAAGCATTCAGACATACAAGACGTCCCTGCGCGTCCGTCACAGAAATAGTCACGTGGCCTAGTCACCTGTGCTGCGCTATTGCAGTATAACAAGTAAGTCTCATTCGATCTCAGACAGGGTTAGATAGGGCAGTGGTAAAGTTAACAAGAGCTAACAGTGAGTTCATTTCAGGGTTTCCGTCAGAACCCACTTCACCGGAGTTGACCGGAGTTGACTGCGAGAGATTGACTGCCGTTTGAGACTGCCATTGATGATTGAGGGTGGCGATTGTCGCCATTGGACCGATCAGTGTAGGCCTGTCACTGTTTAGCGGGGTAGCAAAGGATCTCTTGAGTGAACGAGTGCTCCCGACAACTAAAACGACACGGGACCAGCATCAGCAGTGGGTGATCAGTTCTTACCACTCGGGTGCACAACACCACGTGTCCTCGGTCAGCTAGAAGTGTTACCTACTGGCCATAGACACCTGCTGGCGTTCTCTCTTCCTGCCCATGGATGCACTGGGAGTACACTGAGGCTATCTGAGTAAATTAATGGTCACACACTGAGACCGTGAGTCTAGGACTCTAGGAGATACCTAGAGGAACATTTTATCTCCCTTATTACGGGTGTAGTTAATACCATTTCTCAGTTGCTGATGTTATCTTGACATGTGTAGTTTAATATTTCTTAAATAATTTTGATAGTAGTGTTTTAAGTTCAAGTTAAGAGGTGCGCATATTGGTGTACCATTGTTTGATTGTGTTTGTAGGGTTGGAGGGAATATAAGTGTCTAAATTTTACAGAGTGTCTCATTCATCCCAGTCACAGACGCTATCCTTCCACGGGTCACGGACAATTCATTTTGTTTAGTAGATTTAAGTGTTCTTGTGCTGGTTCGGGATTTTTCTCAAAGGGGCGCTTCCACTGCCATTACCATCTATTAATTTTTAATAAACCCCAAGTCAAGTGAGAAATTAAAGTCCAGTATATTCCGACCGGTTACATATATATAGTGACAAACTTGGTGCAGGTACGTGCGTATGTTAGTGAATGTTCTTAAGTACATTTTTAAAGTCTGTGTGTCTCTTTGTATATTCAATATTTAAATCTACATTCCGAGGCTCAAATATATTACTGCTCTTCAACAATTAAGGTCGCTTAGAGCGAAACTAAATTAAGAATTACGCTAGTCATCTACCATTCAATATTTATAGAAATACACTCTTTTAGTATGAATGCGTAAGTAAAAAATCTGAACACCCACAAGTACATTAGAGTCAACAATAATACATCTCCATTTTTACAAACAATAATTATCTCCATAGAAAGATCACTTAGCCTCTACCGCGTATTTTGTTGACGAGGGTAAAGTATAACTCGTCTACTGTGCTACGTGATGTTAATCTTGGATAACACTAATTTTCCCTAATATTCTCACTCAAGATTTAAACAGAAATGTCTCTTATGATTGGAATAAAGATTGCAGATATAAGATTAGTTTAAAGTAATAATGTGGATTAATTTCTTCTCCTCCAGTCAGTGTCTTCGCTGCTGCTGCTATCCTGGTGGACAAAAAACTACGCCAGCAGCCTCCGACAGCCTTCATGATCAATCTTCTCTTATGTATTTCACTGTTCAACGCCTACACAGCGTCTGGGTGTGTGATTCGACTGTTCCTGGAAGTGTCAGAGAACCTGAAGATTCCTTCAAAGATCTTGATTTATATCCTCGCTCAAGTTCATAAACACAGCATCTGTGCTATCGCCTTCAACAGGTATATAGAACTATAGAGAAGATTTTGAACCAGCTGTTACCAGCAGTTACTCTATGTCAGGCGTTACTTTTGGTTATTTCCTGCATAGCTTGCAGCAGTCAATATCCCTAACACACAGGCATTTTCAGTTAAAATACTATGACAATATGTCCTGTACGTCTTATAAGCAAGACAGCACACACTAACACATCATTGTATGCGTCTGTCTTAGTGATTGGTAATGCTATTGAGATATTACTTTAACATGCGTCAAAAACTAATTTCATTAGACACAAAACTCTAAACAATTTATAACTATAGACAGTTATAAAAAACTCAAAATTATATATCAAGCCTTTATTGTGGTTAATATATTGATGTGTTTCATAGACGCGGGCAGAGCCAAGGGACGGGCCTCCCTGCAGGGCCCGCCGCCTACGTGTGCCCTGCGCCCTCCTTAGTAATAATTGTACAGTACAAATGCAACATATAAACTAGCAAAAGAAGTTTGTGCTAATTGGAAGCATTTTAGTGAAAGAGTCGCGATGTATGTATATACAGTATATATGACTGTAAATAAACTCTCTTTACTAAATATTAAATATTAAGTAGTAGATAATTTTATAAACCTCTTATAAAACTGGCAGGAAGTGGAAATTTATATCTTCTAAACTACACTTTGTGTGAATACCAAATTTAATGAAAAATTCACTAAGTAATTAAATAATAAGTTTACTGAATAAAAACAATTATACTTTATAATTTAGAAGATAATTCAAATTAAACAAGAGTTCCCACAATTTCACACGTGATACGCCGGCGAGACACTGGGGAGACGAGCGAACAGGCTTCATAGGAGATGGATGCATCCCAATCTCAGGCGAGAAAATCAATAATCCGCTAGATGTTTTAGCATCTTCTGACAACTAATCAATATATCAACTCAGTTTATTTAATATGTGTATCCCATGTAACTACGTATCCAAGGAATTTCCATGATGAACATCTTAAGCAAAGAAACCCCTTTTACTTGTTATATCATAGAGTTAATTTAGACTGTGAAGCCTGACTGTGTTGATTCGGGTGCCAATATGCACAGAAAATTGGTTCGGGATAATGTTTTGGCCAATGCAGTTATCAGGGTGGGCGTTAACTACATCTGACGTCATGACCGGTTAGTATCACGGTTTAAATTTTATAATCCCTTTGTGAAACACTTATACCAGGATATTCTCACGAATTAGTGCTCTGACTACTCCAAATAATTTAACTAAACAGTAATTATATTATTCTCACAATATTAACGAAGCTGAGTTGTTTTCAGAGCTTCGAGTATTACGAGAACTCACTCTCAAAGAAACAAAAAATGCACTTCAAGTCCTTCAGTTTCTAAAATTCCTCGATTATTCCTTCCCTAATGCAGAAATAGCGTGTAAGATTTTGTTAGCAGTTCCTGTCACACTGGCATCAGGGGAGCGAAATTTTTCCAAACTCAAATTGATAAAAAGCTGTCAAAGGGCAACTATGTCTCAAGAGAGGATGGTTAAGTGGACTGGCTAAACTCTCCATCGAAAAGGAACTGACAGCAAGTTTGTGATATTATGAACTGATAGAAGAGTTTGCTGGAAAGAAACAAAGGAAGGTTAATTTTCAAAAGCTGGGTGTTTCTGATACATCTCAAATGCTCTATGAGAAGTCATAGTAGATTAAATTAGTGTTTAGCTTATGTTACCATGAAAAGTTTCATTGCATCCAGACTGTCTTATGGTCTTATGGTATATACATATATTTAAATATATATATATATATATATATATATATATATATATATATATATATATATATATATATATATATATATATATATATATACACACAATAGCAAGCAGGCGTGAAATTAAAAATAATTAAATATCCTGGTTCATTTTAATAATTATATATATATATATATATATATATATATATATATATATATATATATATATATATATATATTGTTTGTATTTGGAAGTCTGCGTGTATACAGGGTATGTACTGTTGAGATATGTACAAGATGTAGCCCCATGTTTCCTAGCTGGAGTCTATAAAATGGCACTGGCAATCCCCGGTGGAGGTTCATGTTGCTTAAAAATAAGACGAATGAACAGGATATGTGTGTAATGGAACAAACTCTATGATTGCCTTCGTTGTCCTTGTGGCGTAGTGGTAGCAATCCTTGTGCACTTGCAGAGGTCCGGGGATCGATTCCCCCGCTAGTGAGGTTATATATATATATATATATATAATATATATATATATATATATATATATATATATATTGTTACGCGGTCTCTTAATTTACTTTAATATCCAGGTTCTAGGCGTAACCAAACAAAAAAAAGTGAAGTAAATCAAAAGGGAATAAAAATACATAGAGTAAAACTTTAAGAATTTAATTAAATTAAATACTAACACAATAAAACAATAAAGAGCCTCGGAGGCTGTCACAACAAATTGATTCACTATCGAAACTTTTAAGACACAATTGATACTAAAACATCGAAACATCAAAAGAACTGCTTAAACAATATAGAATAAAAATAAAACACTGGATTACGTTAACACTGCATATACATATAAAACAACTAACACTGAAATTAACTATAGTGAAACAACACTGAATTACTTAAATGTAGCTAAGCAAGCACTGATGGACACATAATACTCACCTAGATATACCACATTGGTGGCGACAGGAACAACACAGAAATAAAATAAAGTATCAGTAACAGGTGACGGGTGTCACTCAAAAGAACGTGAACTGAATGACAAGAGGACTGGACTGAACTCAGTCTGCTAGTGGAGTACTATATATAGGGTCGGCTCCCACCAATGCCACCCTCCTGTGAAACATGGGTCGTTTAACGATGCAGATGGTCGTTAGAGAAACAAAGAATGCTTGTTGCAATACTAAATGAAGAAATAAGATGGGCTTGAACAAATAATAACAGTTAAAACCTTAACAGCACATGATAAGGTGACTAGATTATATAATAGTAAATATAACACATCATTACAGGAATTATATGAAACAACATGGAAGCATGTTATAAAAAATAATAGAAAAAAATATGACAGGTCGTAACAGTATATATATATATATATATATATATACATATATATATATATATATATATATATATATATATATATATATATATATATATATATATATATATATACCTGTATATATATATATATATATATATATATATATATATATATATATATATATATATATATATATATATATATATATATACTGTAGGTGTGCCTGATCCAAGTATTGCTGATAACCACAAGAAAACACGAAGTTCCCTAGCCCTTTCGTGGAATTCACATCTTCAGGTGTGAATTACACGAAAGGGCTTGGGAACTACGTGTTTTATTTTTTCCTTGTGGTTATCATCATATATACTGTATATATATATATATGTATATATATATATATATATGTATATATATATATATATATATATATATATATATATATATATGTAATATTCAGAAATTTCAAACACAGCGCAATTGGCGATACTGAGCTTTCAAGGGAGAGGTTGTGGAACTAGGCCTAAGTGATATTAAATGTAATTTGCCGAATTAATAATGATGCGATTCATGAAGTAAGGGACTATTATTGAATTTGAAATTATTGTAGATCGTTTATCAGTCTGAATAATGTCACGGGTGTCCCAAGGAGTTATTAGTTAGGCTGAAAATATGCCACGTAGGCCTAAGCTAGCGCCTTGGAGAGACTCGACGCTGGCTGGTCCTCAGTCACGTGAAAGTGATTGGACCTACAGGACATCCCTGCGCGTCCATCCACAGAAATAGTCACATGGCCTAGTCACCTGTGTTGCACTATTGCAGTATAACAAGTAAGTCTCATTCGATCTCAGACAGGGTTAGACAGGGCAGTGGTAAAGTAAACTAGAGCTAACAGTGAGTTCATTTCAGGGTTTACGCCAGAACCCACTTGACTGCGAGAGATTGACTGCCGTTTGAGACTGCCGTTGATGATTGAGGGTGGCGATTGTCGCCATTGGACCGATCCTTGTAGGCCTGTCACTGTTTAGCGGGGTATCAAAGGATCTCTTGAGGGAATCTAGCCGTCTGGGTGCCCAGCTGACGACGGGACGATCGTTGGGGTCATCAGCTCTCCTCTACCTCGGCTCACAATACCACATGTTTCAAGCAGCTTAGTGAAACCCTCTTGCTAGCGGGAAGCTAAAGCTTCTCTCAACTGTACAAGGTCTGATTGGCTCACTCCCTTCCGCTTTATGGATGTACCCCGGGGTAAAGTGAAGCTAGCTGAGTGATACAGGGTCGCACACTGGGGCCAAGAGTCAGTGGAGTTTAGAGGTACACTTTCCAAGGTGGAGAAAGGCTGAGTTGGGCCTTCAACTAGGGGTGCCTGTTGGTTGTGCCTTAAACGACTACGGAGTGCAGGTGGAATCTGTGTGTGTGTTAGGTTAGGGAGCATGGTTCACGGGTATTGGACTCAGTAACGTCTTTATAATAGTGACAATATTTTTGTGTGTAGTAAATATTATTTTTTCAGTTACTAATGTATGCTGTGTGCATTTAAAATTTCCTTATAGTTTCAATCTCAGATATAACCTTTCTTCCCCAGAGTAGTGTTTAAGTTAGGTTAGGAGGTGTGCATCTGTTGGTGTAACATAATTATATTGAGTGCCCTTAAGGCCTATTCATTGTAGAGTATTTAATTTCTTATTTTTTAATACCATTTCCTCAGTGACTGATATTATTTTGTTGAAAACCCTTAAGGCCTGCATCTGTTGGTGCAACATAGTTATATTGAGTGCCCTTTAGTCCTATTCATGGTGGAATTAATAATTTCTTATTTTTATACCACTTCCGCAGTGGTGGATATTATTCTGTGAAAACCCTTAAGGCCTGTTTCATGTGTGCAAGCAACATTTCTTAATACTTTAAATTTATTGTTGCCTGAGTTTCTAATAATTTCAATATCATGTATAACTTTTATTCCCCAGAGTAGTGTTTTAAGTTCAAGTTAAGAGGTGCGCATATTGGTGTACCATTATTTGATTGTGTTTGTAGTGTTGGAGGGAATATAAGTGTCTAAATTTTACAGTGTGTCTCATTCATCCCAGTCACAGACGCTATCCTTCCACGGGTCACGGACAATTCATTTTGTTTAGTAGATTTAAGTGTTCTTGTGCTGGTTCGGGATTTTTCTCAAAGGGGCGCTTCCACTGCCATTACCATCTAATAATCTTTAATAAACCCCAAGTCAAGTGAGAAAATAAAGTCCAGTAAATTCCGACCGGTTATATATATATATATATATATATATATATATATATATATATATATATATATATATATATATATATATATATATATATATATATATATATATATGCTGATAACCACCAGGAAAGAAGAAAACACGAAGTTCCCAAGCGCTTTCGTGTAATTCACATCTTCAGGGGTGAGTACAGACTAGATAGAGTAATGCAAAACAAGATGAATATATACAGAGGAGGGTGAGACCAGGTCCACAATGGTCAGGTAATTAGGTAATGACCCTACTAATCTTTAAATGGCACACAACGGTTGGTGGTTGGGTCAGATGGGACAGTGACCCGCCCTCTCACCTGATCACAAATCTTCTTAATTACAAAGTTGTCCAGCTTGTACATGCCGTTACTCAAATTCATGTTGAATGCTTCGGTATGTTTAATAAGACTAGATTCTATGATGTTCCTACTATCAATTGAATTACATGGTAATATTGAGGAGGCATTATCCCAGTCAATGCAATGCTTGTTATCCCTGTATATATTCATCTTGTTTTGCATTACTCTATCTAGTCTGTACTCACCCCTGAAGATGTGAATTACACGAAAGCGCTTGGGAACTTCGTGTTTTCTTCTTTCCTGGTGGTTATCAGCATATACCTAGATCACGCGCACCTACAGTGATTTACTTGCATATATATATATATATATATATATATATATATATATATATATATATATATATATATATATATATATAAGTAGATAGATAGATAGATAGATAGACAGATATATAG
The DNA here is from genome assembly GCA_958450375.1 of Homarus gammarus. Taxonomy (NCBI): domain Eukaryota; kingdom Metazoa; phylum Arthropoda; class Malacostraca; order Decapoda; family Nephropidae; genus Homarus; species Homarus gammarus. Next base: position 1,601,109 of record CAUDMG010002478.1, on the reverse strand, counting down.
ATAAAAGGGGCCTGGCAATGATGACTTGCCCTGGGCACCGCACCGCACCCCCCTAAGAACGACTCTGGACTCAGGTCTTTGAGTACCGAACACAAGGTAACTTTCTATACTGCATAATCCAACAATGATTGTGTTTCGGTCACTATAGTAGCATTATTAGGATGATCATTGTTATTGTTGTCTTTTGGTTTAAGTGTTTCCACGGTTAAATGTTTCTGCATCACTGCAGGGTGTTGGCGATGACGTACCCGTTCATATACAAGCGACTGATGCAGCCCCGGTGGGTGGCTGTGTACATGGTGTTGATCTGGATCTACTCTGCACTACTGTGGCTGTCATTATATACTGGGGTGTGTTGACACTTATTCTATAATAATGATGTTCTCTTATTTTGATGTATTTCATTTTCTCTCAACCTCGCGAGAATTTCTGACTTTAACATGCATATAATTTGTCATATCTAAAATGTGTGTGCAATTCCATACAAAATTAAATAAATTTTATTAGTTACATTAATAATTAAACTAAATAATATGCTCCACAATTCTTACGTTGTAGATTTCAGGAATTTAAGACACACATTAAAACCTCAACTTAGATTGTCAAATAATATTCAGAACATTATCATCACCTAAGGGGTTGATCATTATGCTGCAGGTGTACGGCACAGTGAAATATGACAAGCAGCTAATGTTGTTGACCCTCGGCTCTGACACCGGTGACATTATCCACATGTTCCTGGCGATTGGTTTTCCTCTCCTCTTCACCGCTACTTGTTACATCATCATGTACCGGAAGGTAAAAAGTGATCATAGTTTGGTTCACTCTCAGAAAGTTTTACAGTATTGTTTTTATTTTGTGTATTATGTATGAGAGTGGGGGGCAGACACCTTATATTTTAACTTTCGTTTTACCCGAAAGAGTGAAAGCAACCACCATGTTTAGATGATTCTATATATTGTACTTATCTCATCATTTCCAGAGTGGTGTTCACCATAGCAAATAAGACAGGGTCTTTCCAGCGGCCATTAAGTTCAAATCGCAGCAGAATCTTCCATAATGATAGCTTTCAAAAGGCTGACTGGAAGGCGAGAAATGCTGTTAATAAACTATCCCTTGAAATACAGGCCAACATAAGAGTATCGTTCACAGTATATGAAGATGGTTCAGACTCCGCTGGATTACATTAGGGCTGAACTAGAGGGATCCTGGTCACTTCATCTATTCTTTTGCCAAAAGGCTTTCATGGATGGCTGTGTACGTTCATAATAATTACTTTCGATGGGGATGTGTGTATCTAACTGGCATGCACCTACAAGAGGAGAATGTACCCAAGGCATTCAAAAAGATTAACCCGGAGAATTATCTTATAAAGAAATATAACAAGGCTTTCAACCAGGGCCTAGAGTAGGGATGCATAACCAGCAGCCAATGAGCAGAATCAAACCCTCAAGCAAAATATATATATATATATATATATATATATATATATATATATATATATATATATATATATATATATATATATATATATATATGTATATGTATTCAGAAATTTCAATGTGATATTTAGAAACGTTAGAACAGAATTAACCGATCTGCCAAAACAGGAAAGCATAACTAGGCCAGGCTGAAACACCCACGCCTCATGGCGAGTTAAAACAAAGGCTCAAGCAACGCCATCGAGTGGGAAGTGGAAGCATTTTGAACTAGGCCAAAACAAAACTAAATGTACTTTATCGAATTAATGTAGACACGATTCATGAAGTAAAGGGACAATTATAAAATTTTAAGTTATTGTGGATAGTTTCCCAGTCTAAATATGCTACGTGTGTCCCAAAGAAACTATTAGTAATGCTCAAAAGATGGACGTCATTGGGTGAAGGCAGGCGGGCGCCCTGAGGCATGCCAACCCTGACCTGGTCTCAGTGAGGGCCCGGTCATTGACCGAGACGGACGTTTTTCTGCGTGTTCTGCCAAGGATAACGACCACGTGGCCTCGTCCCTTCTCGCTCACGTTTCATCAGTGTTGCAAGGTTTCGAGAACCCACTCGGTTGGCCGGTGGTTGGTCGCTGTTTAGTGGTCGTAATAGCTGGCAATGCATGAGGTGAACAGGTGTCCCTGACGACTAACTACTTGGGACCAGCATCCGCACTTTGGTCGGTGATCGATCTGGCTCATCAAATCTCCCCACCTTGGTTCATACAACACCACATCTCTTCAGTCAGTCAGTGAAAAATCTTACTAACGGGAAACTAGAACCCCTCCCTCAGCTGGGCAGGGTTCACCTGGTTGTACTCTGACCTGGCCTAACTCGGCGGGCTGACGGTCACTCTCTTCCTGTCCATGAAGTACTGGGAGTAAACTGAGTGCAGACTGAGTGAATGAAAGGTCACACGCTGGGACCGGGAATATAGTGGTTACATAGAGACATTCATCTCCCCAGTATTGGGTGTATGTACTTAAAGTGGCCAAGTCCAGGTGTGTAATCAACGCTCCTCGTGGTTGATGCCACACGTGGGACGTCGGGGTTCCTCTTCATAGTTGGTGAAAGGCTGTAACACCTTAAAGTATGGGTGTATTCTTAACATATGTGTGAAGCATGTTATGGGTGTTGGTGGTAAAATGTGATTTTAATTGCCAAGTCCAGGTGTTAGATCAACGTTCCTCATGGTTGATTGCACACGTGGGACGTCGGAGTTCCTCTCCAAAAGTTTGTGTAAGGCTGTTAGTACCTTAAAAGTACGGGTGCATTCTGAACCTATGTGTGAAGCATGTTACGGGTATTGGTGGAGAAATACACTCATGACTCCTGAAATCTAGAGAGAGTAAAGAAAAAACAGCGGAGCACCCGCCTGCCTGACGGGTCATGAGTGATTTTCTCGGTTTCTTGTAAATGCCTGCCTCTTGGCAGGTTAGTAGTTACAACCTTCGGGTTCTGGGTAGTTAGGACAGTTAGGATTATAGTATTTTGTGGGTCATCCCAGACAGGCTATGAGTGATCCATGTTCTTGTGTAGTATAACATAAATCGTGATTTCTATTCCTCAGTGATTACTATAAATTTGTCGGATGCCCTTAAGGCATGTTCATCGGTGCAAGTAATATTTTTTAATGTTTTATGTGCCACTAAGTGATGTAGGATGTACGAAGGAATTGATTCAGACGAGTTCCTCGTTCTGGTGTCTGTTCTGGTGTATGTAGTACTGCTGTATTAGTAGTCCTCTTCAGATGCAATTGATATCTTTTAATAATTTTTTTTTATACCATGTACAACTTTTGTTTCCCATTGTAGTGTTGTAAGCTACGCTGAGAAGTACTGTAGTGCTTGTGTACAATTATTGATTCCGTCTGTAGTGTTGGAAGGAATAGAAGAGTCATCTTTTACCAGAGCGTCTCATTAACCCCAAACACAGGTACTAGCTGTCCACGGTCACGGAAAATACTTTTATTAATTGTGTTTGTGCTGGTTCGGAATTTTCTCTGGGGGGCGCTTCCACTGCATTACCATCCACTAACAATAGCTAAGAGTGAGATTATTCCGACCGATTACAACTGGTAGCAGAGCGTAGTTTATTCGTGACTGATAGTTCTGTGGTTGGGATAATGAAAGCAATCATGTTTTGGCAAGTAATGGTTGGGATTGAACTCGCACTGATGCTCATTGAGTTGCCCGGATTGAGTTGTTTGGGCTTGACAGTAGAGATGTGTATGGGGAGGAAGAGAGAGAGTCATGAGACCGTGCAACTGGGAGTACAAGTGCAACAGCTGGGAGAGGATTTCGTGGACCTAAAGAGGGATTATCAGGCACGGGTGAACAGGTTCAGGTGGGAGCATCAGGCACACATCCAGCAATCAAGGAAGGAATTAAGGGCGGAGTATCAGGCCCAAGTGGAACGATAGAGGGGGAACACTGTTAACACCTAGCTCAGTGGGAGATACACCAGGCAGGGTAGAAACACTGTAACAAACACAGCATGAAAAGAGACCACGGGTGAAGTGAGGAAACACCTTGTTAGTTCCGGGGCCGCGTTGACCATTTCTAAGTTCGACAGTAAGGCAGGGCCGAAGGTAGGTAAGTAATTCAGAAAGGTGGATCGAGCCCTCAAGCTGAAAGACGAAGCCGAAGCCGGCCGATTACAGTTCAGGTGTGCATGGTAACGAGAAACAGACAGGTAGCCGAGAGCGAAGCTAGCAAGCATGGCAGAGAATGGGGATAGGTGAGTTTTGGAGGAGTCGTGAGTAGGGCAGAGAGAATAGGAGATATGGCTATGTCAGGAATGTGCGTTGGGTTGTGGATGTGATGTCGGGAGCTGGGTTATGTGTACGGTTGTAATTGCCAGGGCCTCACTAATATGGACTGGTGCATTGTCAGAGGGTTGGTCTGCCGGCATGAGGGTCGGAGGCGTGGATTGAGTCGATCGTTGTAGTGTTCAGAGCTGCAGACGTGAGAGCCCTCAATATGGATTGGGTATTATTTTTGACACTGGTTCTCTAAGCTCAAGGACCAGGTGTTAGGTTTTAAATGCAAGAAAGTGGTTTTCTTACCGTAGAACTCGGATACCTTCACACTGATTACTCACCCAGGAGATTATGGTGTATCACTACGTAGAATTTCACTCTGCTTCCGGCATTCAATGCGTTGTGTAGGAGGACCGGTGGTAGAAGGGGTACCGTTCTTGCCTCGCAAGCGAGATGTCACGGGTTCATTTCCCTGGCCGGTGGAAGTTGTTTGGACTTACTTCCTAGCCCCCATTAGTCCCTGTTCACCTAGCAGTAAAGTTGGCACCTGGTGTAAGTCGAAAGTTGCGAATTCGTATTCAGGGAGTTGTTGGAGCTTCCAATAACTTGATGACATAAGCCACTGACTCTTCAGGCTTCTATGCCCTTGACTCTTCAGGCTTCTACGCCCTTAACTCATAAGACATAAAGGCAAGCATGAACTTAGCATGCTTCCCTGTTGGGCGCTGTAAACGCTTCTGCGCTTCACCTTACACAATGATGTAGGGGGGTGCCCAATAAATAAAAAAAAAAATAAAAAAAAATGCGTTATGTACTTGATAAATGATTATTTAATGGATGCCATTAACTTCCAACATCCATCTAAGTTATTGGTTATACTTTGTCATAACCAATCAGTCATTACCTTTGATAATAATAATAATAGAGGGGTCACAGATACGGGCAGATAATTGCACTTACGTTTATTTGGCACAATTCCATACACTAGACTTATAATTTGCATGGATAGGTCAGTCACTCACATTCACGCCACAGTACCGTAAGTTATAAGGGAGAGTTTGTCAACCGAGAGAATTAATCGTTAGATCTATCAGGCCGGCCTGGAGTGCTCTTGTAGCAAACAGGCCCTCACCATTGATCACTTCCTTTACAGGATGTGTTAACTTGTCGCCGGACTTAACAACAATCTCGGGAATTTGCACACACAGGATCGTAGCACTGGTAGGACTGTATGGCCCCTGTTCTAAATCCACGGAGCAGGAGTCTACTCTCCCCCAAGGTCTAAAGCCCACTGACTAAAATGTGGTTTTGAGGCGTGAGATGACCCCTATCGGCTGGCCGGGTGCCTTATCTCTACCTAAACAAACATTTGGGATGGGTTGTGCGGGAGGCCCGATGCAACCCATGACAATCGCCCCTACTAAGAAAAAAAATTTCTCTTGGAGAATAAATTTTCACCACCTGTATACAATCAAGAGAATGCCTAGCCCAGACACACAATTCGACATTCACACTGTGGTGTGTGTGTGTAACACTAACACTGCAACGGAATGTAGTCGCAAATCGCCAGTGAGGGAAAACCTCAACATTTACTTTAGTTTTTCTGGCTGGAGGAAAACTCCACGGCGAGGGTGACAATTCCTGAACAATAGTTCATGCTAAGCGTAAGCACGCTACATTTACATTACATCAATGTGTTGTGTGGTGTAGGGTATGTAGACATTGTTTTGGTGGCACAGGTGTTGTGTTATGTTCTCAAGTGTAGAAGGGTGTGAGAAAAATACATAACATATGACGAGCCGTGAGATGCTTGGAGGCTCGAGTCGACTGGAGTCTAGACCAACTCCACACTCATTTGGGAAGGTGACCTCTCAGTCAGTTGCTCTGGTACCGCCACAAGTCGAGATAGGAGGTCAGCCCCAACATTCAGGCTGCCCTTGATGTACCGGAGGACGAAGTTCAACTGCTGGAGATACAGTGCCCACCGCATCAGACGAGCATTTGCATTCTTAGATGGTCGGAGACTGGTGAGCGGCATGTGGTCTGTCTCCAACACAAACTCACCTCCGTAGAGATAGTAGTAGTACTTCTTGATGCCTTCCACCACTGCCAAAAGTTCCTTCTCAACCGTGCTGTAATTCCTCTCTGCAGGTTTCAACTTCCGACTGTGATACGCAACTGGAAAAACCTCGCCGTCTGCCTCTTGTAGTAGCACTGTGCCAACCCCATCCTGTGAAGCATCGGTCCGGAGGGTGAAAGGCTCTTCCTTCCTCACCAGTTGAAGGATGGGTTGCTTGCATAGCAGGTTCTTGAGGGCACTGAAGGAATCTTCTTGTTCAAGGCTCCATTGCACCTTGTTAGATGCATGTTTCTTGAGCAGGTCGGATAAAGGGAGAGCTACCACGGCAAAGTTTGGGATGAAGTTCCAGTAGTACCCTACGAGGCCCAGAAATGATCTCACTTGTTTTTTCGTAGTGGGCCGTGGTGCATCTTGGACCTTTTTTATCTTTTCATTCTGGCAGGTGCAGCGTCCTCCGCCGACAATGTGTCCGAGGAACTGTACTGTGGCCTGACCGATCTCGCACTTGCTTGGTTTCACGGTCAAGTTTTTTTGTTGGAACCTCCGGAACACCTCCTCTAAGAGTTCCAGGTGTTCCTCAAATGTTGCTGAATGGATTAACACATCGTCCATAAATGCCTCAACTCCCTTGATGCCGTTTAGGACTTGCCTCATAACGCAGTTGAAGATGGCAGGGGAGTTTGTGAGGCCAAAGGGAAGGACTCTGTACTGGTAGAGACCCCCTGGCGTACAAAAGGCTGTGATCTGCCGACTCTTCGGGTCCAGTGGAATTTGGAAGAACCCCTTGGTCAGGTCAAGTTTGGTAAATAACTTGGAACCAGCTATTCTTGAAAAAATAGTTTTCTGATCACACATAGGTTCAGCATCCACCTGGGTAATGGCATTTACTCTTCTATAATCCCCACAGATCCAGACACCCCCATCTTTTTATCGGACGACTACCATAGGACTACAGTATGGAGACGATGATTTCTCGATGATTCCTGCTGCTTCCATTTCCTCAATTTCTTGTTTGACAGTGTCCAGTAGTCGCATAGGTATAGGATAGGACTTTACCCGAACAGGTGTAGGGCTGGTCAGTTCAATAGTGTGACTGTCGACCCGGGCAACTCCTGGCTTATCCGAGAAGATGTCCTTGTAGCGATGCAACAGAGAGCCAATGACATCTCGTTCCTCTGCTCTTAGATTTCCGCTCACCTCAACGTCCATGAAAGTCTTACTCTGACGGGAGTGTGCAGTTACAGGCCCATCCTCTTCATCACTGTCAGAGATCACTGTGGCAGCACAAGTTACCCCTGAATCACACTGGGAAGGCTCATCCCTGTCTTCCTCAGTGGAGACTGTACCCCCGATCGGTGACTGGAAGTACTTCTTCAGCATGTTGATGTGGAACTTCTTTATCGAGATCCCACCTGGACGATGTAAGTCAGATCCGAGACACGCTCTGCAATGTCGAATGGACCTTTCCACTGAGCCAGTAACTTATTGCGCATCATAGGCAACAGAACCAGGCACTGATCACCTGGCTTGAAACAACGAAGCTTGGCCTTCTTGTCACAGTAAATCTTCTGGACCTCTTGAGCCTTTATCAGCTCTTGCTTTGCCAGTTGACAGGTTTCTTGGAGACGATCAGCTAAGTCAATGACGTATGTATAAGCGGTCTTGACTTCCGGATCTGGTTCCTCATCATCCCACAGTTCCCGAAGAACCTGTAGAGGTCCCTAGACGGACCTGCCAAACATAAGCTCGAAGGGAGACACCTTGAGTGAGCTCTGTGGCACCTCTCGGTACGCGAACAGAAGTGGGGCAATGTAGCGTGGCCACTCCTTAGGTTGTTCGGCTGCCATCCTCCTGAGCATTTTCTTCAGTGTCCCATTAAACCTCTCACAGAGTCCGTTGCACATCGGGTGATAGGGTTTTGTCTTTAGTCCCTTTACCGATAACAGCCGCAACAACTCCTCCATCATGGCAGAAGTAAACTGGGTCCCCCTGTCACTGAGGATTTGTTTGGGGATACCGACCCGACAGAAGATTTCCAACATGGCTTCTGCAACAGTCGTGGCCTCAGTGTTTCTCAAAGGCACAGCCTCGGGCCACCTCGTGCTAAAGTCAACCAAGGTGAGAATATACTTTGCCCCATCGCTCGCCCTTGGGTTTATCGACCCCACAATGTCCACCGCCACCCTCTCAAAGGGTTCAGAGATCAGTGGAAGGGGCTGTAGTGGGCAGGTGGGACTCGCCCTCGATCACTGGTTTTCTGGCACACATCACAAGAGCGGACTAGCCTGGTGATCTCCTGGCCCATCCTTGGCCAGAAGAACGCTGCACTGATGCGATCAAAGGTCTTCTTTTTACCCATATGGCCGCCAAGAGCAGTGCAATGACCTAGCTTGAACACAGCCAGGCGGTACTTGGAAGGAACCACGAACTGCAGTCGTGTTTCACCCAGAGACGTCACAGTCTCTCGGTAGAGACGGTTCCTCTTCTTTACGAACCTCGTTCGATTCCCAAATGTCTCCTTGATGGTCCCAACCATCAAACTCTTGTGTACTGAAGTGAGCGTGCTGTCATCCTCTTGCTCTTGGACGACATCCTGACTATTGATGAGATCAGACGATGTGGCAATAGCCAATGGGGTGACTCGAGGTTTTGTTTGAGCCATACCCCGAGTGACTGCAGCAGCATTAACTTGGGTCAAAGCGGCAGCATCAGTTTGGGTTGCAGCATCCACTGCACAACTGTTTCTTGCCCCCTTGATATTCCCAATGATGAGATCGTATATAGGTTCCCTCAGGACTGCTGCAGTGACCCAACCTGAGAAGAAGGGGGTGTCCACCTCAATCTTGGCCACTGGAACCGTTTTAATGTAACTATTAACTAATTTAACACTTACTTGTGCTCCGGTGTATTGATGTGGCTTCACCAATTCCTTCCTGACAATACAGCCCGATGCCCCACTATCTCGCATGGCAGTCACTGGAACTCCTCCAGCGTATCCAGGCTTAACAAGAAAGGTGGAGTGACCCCTCGAGGAGACGGTGGAGGCGGCAGTTAGTCAGGAGGTGTGGTGGGGTAGACCTGATTCGGTATAAGCCCCTGCTTCAGGTTGCATGACGATCGGCCCTGCTGGAAAGTCAGGCCACTCCCCGCCCACAGTTTGAACACCGGCGGCTTCCTGCTGCTGGTCTCTTCGTGGATTATTATTGCTGGCACCTTGGCCTACGAATTGAGCCACGGCAGCTTCCTGCCGCCGGTCCCATCGTGGATTGTTACCCGGGCGCCAACTGTCCTGGTACTTCGGGCGGCCTTGGTACTGCTTCTGCTGCTGTTTCTGTTGCTGCCTTTGAAATTGTGGTTGCTGGTTATTTCCCTGTTGCCTGAGTGGGTTCGGTGGCTGTTTCTATAGAGGTTGTTGACTTTGTTGGGTGCCTGCCGACTCCCTGTTCGACCACCGCCTAAGAGTGTGATACCCGAAAGCGCTGAAATGAGCGTCTGATTTGCTTGCCATTTCCTTCGACGCCTTAACTCCATTAGCCCTGATTTGAGCCACAAGTTCAGGAGGACAAGACCTTTCAAACTGCGTGCGCACCATTAAGTCTATAACCCCTTCCATGGACTTGGGGGTTTCATCCTTACTCATCCACTGAGCCGCATAGTCCCTTAAACGTTCCCGGAACTGTGCAGCCGTTTCATTTTCTTCCAACATTGCCCTGTTGAACTGATGCCTGGCCTGCTCAGTAGTCAGCCCATATGCCCGCAGCAGTGCAGACTTCATGTCAGAGAATTTATTTTCAGGACGCTCTAGTCGTCGAAGAATCCGTAAAGCTTTCCCATCAAATAGGCTCAGGAACTCATATTCCTTAATGCTGTCATCAAGCTCGTTGGCTTCTGCGAGATGCTCAAACCGGGAAATGTACATTTCCATGGATTCGCCCCCCTTAAAGGTGGGCATCTGGGGAAATTTCCTATAAGTGACGTTTTGAGTGGGAGTTCCTGACGGAGAAGAATTTTGGTTCCTTTCCGCTAAGGCCAGTTGGAACTCCCGTTCCCTTTGTCTCTCTTCTCGTTCCAGCTTCTTTTCTAACTTCTGAAAGTCTAGCTGGGCTAAGAGTTGTTCATGCTTGCGTTGCTTGTCTTCTCTCTCCTCAGCCTTCTCCATGTATGCAACCGCCTCAGCCCCCTCCAGCCCGAGATCACGTGCTTCCTCAAAAGCCGCTGCAGGAGCTGACATGGTGTAGGTGTGGGCGATACAATTGTGCAATTATCCACGGTCTGTGTCCCTGTTCGGCGCCAATTGTTAGGTTTTAAATGCAAGAAAGTGGTTTTCTTACCGTAGAACTCAGGAGATTATGGTGTATCACTACGTTGTGTACTTGATAAATGATAATTTAATGAATTCCATTAACTTCCAACATCCATCTAAGTTATTGGTTATACTTTGTCATAACCAATCAGTCATTACCTTTGATAATAATAATAATAGAGGGGTCACAGATACGGGCAGATAATTGCACTTATGTTTATTTGGCACAATTCCATACACTGGACTTATAATTTGCATGGATAGGTCAGTCACTCACATTCACGCCACAGTACCGTAAGTTATAAGGGAGAGTTTGTCAACCGAGAGAATTAATCGTTAGATCTAGTAGGCCGGCCTGGAGTGCTCTTGTAGCAAACAGGCCCTCACCAGTGATCACTTCCTTTACAGGATGTGTTAACTTTTCGCTGGACTTAACAACAATCTCGGGAATTTGCACACACAGACTCGTAGCACTGGTAGGACTGTATGGTCCCTGTTCTAAATCCACGGAGCAGGAGTCTACTCTCCCCCAAGGTCTAAAGCCCACTGACTAAAATGTGGTTTTGAGGCGTGAGATGACCCCTATCGGCTGGCCGGGTACCTTATCTCTACCTAAACAAACATTTGGGATGGGTTGTGGGGGAGGCCCAATGCAACCCATGACACCAGGCAAAAGAGGAGAGTGTTTGATTTGGGGCGGTTTAATTTTGACACTAGTTCTCTAGTTCAAGGACTAGGCAGAAAGCAGAGTTTGCTGGCTTGTGGGTTGGAATCATGCAGATTTGAAGGTGGCTCTATGTTGTTCTCCCAGCACGTGAGGAAAGTGCTGTCTTCTTTTACTGGGGTTGATTGTCAGAGAGAGAAAAAGGAAAACTAGCATCATCAGGGGTGCCAGACGTTGGAGGACGAAATGCTGCTTTAAGCGTGTCGCAGGTGTGAGATGCAGTTATTAGAGCAGGTCTCCTCTGGGGGGTCGTATGCATAATTTTTTTCTCTCAGCACATGAGGACAGTGCTGTCTTTTTTTAGGGGGGTCGATTGTAATATTCAGAAATTTCAATATGATATTTAGAAACGTTAGAACAGAATTAACCGAGCTGCCGAAACAGGAAAGCATAAGTAGGCCAGGCTGAAACACCCACGCCTCATGGCGAGTTAAAACAAAGGCTCAAGCAACGCCATCGAGTGGGAGGTGGAAGTATTTTGAACTAGGCCTATACGCAACTAGATGTACTTTATCGAATTAATGTAGACACGATTCATGAAGTTAAGGTACAATTATAAGATTTAAAGTTATTGTGGATAGTTTCCCAGTCTAAATAGGTTACCTGTGTCCCAAAGAAAATATTAGTAATACGCCAAGGATAACATCATTGCTTTTACTCTCTCCAGTCAAACGAACTAAAAATTTAGGGACTTTTTTTAGTCTCTCTTCACACAATGAAAAAGTGCGTTCCATAGTCCTAACTTTTTGTTTGGGGGAAGGTGAAAATACAGCACACTGAATATTAAGTGTTTTTTAGAACATTATAAAGGATGAGTGATCGGATCTGTGCTCGATCGCCTCCTCTTCCCCGACTATAAAGTTAAGTTCCCATTTACAGCTTCGTGGGTTATGGTTGCCCTGAACACGAGCCCATTGCCTTTGAGATAATAAGTGAGCGCAATATCCACTCGACAGCCGCAGCCCTACAGTAAACGGGATGCTTCCTTGTGGATCGAGGCTTTGGTATACAGTGCGCTGTACTTACTCTGCACTACCTTTAGCGGGCCATCAGTCTTATGGGACGTACTTTCACTTTGCATTCTGTGTGACTCTTAGCTGGATATATTGCAAGACAAAATAGACATTTTATACAACTATGGAAGAGAACAAACGCTAAAGGAAAAGTATAACGTTTGTCATCATCCCGTATATGTGTGTGTGAAAGTTTATGGAGAAATTATATTAACGTTTTATAAGACAAACAAATATGAAAATATGAATAACTTTACTCGGTTATAGAAAAGTAACTTGATTTGATGTTTTTCCTTGTATAGAGAAAGAGGAACAGTGAGATAAAAATTTCAATTTATGTAATGCAGGAGGATATCCACGTAAGTTTAATCTGTGACTATTTTACTACCTGTGATTAGAGTATTAAATGTTGGTTCATAACAAGTTACAGATAAAAATAAGGTAAATATTTTCATTAAAGGTCCATCTTGTGAAACGAGGAAGGTCAAAACTACACAACAATAAAAATACTAGAAAGGAAAATAACGTCATCAGACAATGGGACGACCACATCACTCGCACCATCCTCATCATCTTCGTGGTTTTTGTTGTATGTAACGTTCCCTTCACCATCATGCTCGTGATCCAGTTACACAAGATGTCAACACATGGCTGGCTTGTCTTTGTCGTCCTGAATGCGCTTCAGTACGTTATTGACCCGCTGGTGTATGTGACGGTGAGCAAGGAATACCGCAGGGCCAGCGCTAGCCTCTTCTACAAGATTTTACCCTGCTTGAAAACTCATGATGTTACCAGAGATGATTCACAACTATGACATGCCGTCTGGTTAAAAACGAGCTGTGAGAGATCGTCATATTGAAAGTAGTTCTTGTCAGGCATTATTGACACTAACAAAATGGTAGTTTATATTACTTCCGTATTTGTATTTTTTTTTCTTATACTACACACAGTAAATGAGATATATTAAACATGTTATTAAATTAATTCCATGTACAGAGAAGTTTTATTGAAAGTTAAAACAAACTACTAAATATATAATGAAATAAATCATAGTGGACAGATGGCAGAGTGGCAGTGAAGGGGATATAAATAAGTCTTATAACATTAATAAAGTAATACAATTGAAATAATAATAATAACAACAGTTCTGATTGTTTTAACATATTCAAATGCTTCAGCAACCAGAACCCTTAAGCTTCCTTCACTGTGTACGATAAACAAAAACCTCTATAATTTAAGTGCTATAAAGCGATATATTTTTCTAAGCAGCATCTTGTGCACGATTCCTGTTCTTCTCTTCTTTTCCACATCTTGAATAATAAAAATATTATGGATTAAAACAATTTAGTCGTCGTAAACTTGTATGGTCAATGACTTATATCAAATATAATCATTTTAATAAGTGATTGTGTGGTTATGTGCTTGTTTAATTACACAACATCCCTCCTCTACTTCCTCCAACACTCCTCCTCTACTTCCTCCAACACTCCTCCTCTACTTCCTCCAACACTCCTCCTCTACTTTCCCCAACACCCCTCCTCTACTTCCTCCAACACTCCTCCTCTACTTCCCCCAACACCCCTCCTATACTTCCTCCAACACTCCTCCTCTACTTCCCCCAACACCCCTCCTCTACTTCCTCCAACACCCCTCCTCTACTTCCTCCAACACCCCTCCTCTACTTCCTCCAACACCCCTCCTCTACTTCCTCCAACAGTCCTCCTCTACTTCCTCCAACACCCCTCCTTTACTTCCTCCAACACTCCTCCTCTACTTCCTCCAACAGTCCTCCTCTACTTCCTCCAACACCCCTCCTCTACTTCCTCCAACACTCCTCCTATACTTCCTCCAACACTCCTCCTATACTTCCTCCAACATCCCTCCTATACTTCCTCCAACACCCCTCCTCTACTTCCTCCAACACCCCTCCTCTACTTCCTCCAACACTCCTCCTCTACTTCCTCCAACACTCCTCCTATACTTCCTCCAACACCCCTGCTCTACTTCCTCCAACACCCCTACCCTACTTCCTCCAACACCCCTCCTCTACTTCCTCCAACACCCCTCCTATACTTCCTCCAACACTCCTCCTCTACTTCCTCCAACACTCCTCCTCTACTTCCTCCAACACTCCTCCTTTACTTCCTCCAACACTCCTCCTCTATTTCCTCCAACACTCCTCCTCTACTTCCTCCAACACCCCTCCTCTACTTCCCCCAACACCCCTCCTCTATTTCCTCCAACACTCCTCCTCTACTTCCTCCAACACCCCTCCTCTACTTCCTCCAACACCCCTCCTCTACTTCCTCCAACACTCCTCCTCTACTTCCTCCAACACCCCTCCTCTATTTCCTCCAACACCCCTCCTCTACTTCCTCCAACACTCCTCCTCTACTTCCTCCAACACTCCTCCTCTACTTCCTCCAACACCCCTCTTCTACTTCCTCCAACACTCCTCCTCTACTTCCTTCAATACCCCTCCTCTACTTCCTCCAACACTCCTCCTCTACTTCCTCCAACACCCCTCTTCTACTTCCTCCAACACCCCTACCCTACTTCCTCCAACACTCCTCCTCTACTTCCTCCAACACCCCTACTCTACTTCCTCCAACACTCCTCCTCTACTTCCTCCAACACTCCTCCTCTACTTCCTCCAACACCCCTCCTCTACTTCCTCCAACACCCCTCCTCTACTTCCTCCAACACCCCTCTTCTACTTCCTCCAACACCCCTACCCTACTTCCTCCAACACTCCTCCTCTACTTCCTCCAACACCCCTACTCTACTTCCCCCAACACCCCTCCTCTACTTCCCCCAACACCCCTCCTATGCTTCCTCCAACATTCCTCCTCTACTTCCCCCAACACCCCTCCTCTACTTCCTCCAACACTCCTCCTATACTTCCTCCAACACTCCTCCTCTACTTCCTCCAACACCCCTCTTCTACTTCCTCCAACACTCCTCCTCTACTTCCTCCAACACTCCTCCTCTACCTCCTCCAACACCCCTCCTCTACTTCCTCCAACACCCCTCCTCTACTTCCTCCAACACCCCTCCTCTACTTCCTCCAACACTCCTCCTCTACTTCCTCCAACACCCCTCTTCTACTTCCTCCAACACCCCTACCCTACTCCCTCCAACACCCCTACCCTACTTCCTCCAACACCCCTCCTCTACTTCCTCCAACACCCCTACCCTACTTCCTCCAACACCCCTACCCTACTTCCTCCAACACCCCTCCTCTACTTCCTTCAACACTCCTCCTCTACTTCCTCCAACACCCCTCCTCTACTTCCCCCAACACCCCTCCTCTACTTCCTTCAACACTCCTCCTCTACTTCCTCCAACACTCCTCCTCTACTTCCTCCAACACCCCTCCTCTACTTCCTCCAACACCCCTACCCTACTTCCTCCAACACCCCTCCTCTACTTCCTCCAACACCCCTCCTCTACTTCCTCCAACACCCCTACCCTACTTCCTCCAACACCCCTACCCTACTTCCTCCAACACCCCTCTTCTACTTCCTCCAACACCCCTCCTCTACTTCCTCCAACACTCCTCCTCTACTTCCCCCAACACCCCTCTTCTACTTCCTCCAACACCCCTCTTCTACTTCCCCCAACACCCCTCTTCTACTTCCTCCAACACCCCTACCCTACTTCCTCCAACACCCCTCCTCTACTTCCTCCAATACCCCTCCTCTACTTGCCTCCAACACCCCTACCCTACTTCCTCCAACACCCCTCCTCTACTTCCTCCAATACCCCTCCTCTACTTGCCTCCAACACCCCTCCTCTACTTCCTCCAACACCCCTCCTCTCCTTCCTCCAACACCTATTAATCTACTTCCCACCTCGTCTTCATCTGCTCACCGCCTATAATGAAATCTAAAGACTTCATTTCAGCGAGGGACTTAAAAGCTTCAGTAGTGATCGTGTCCCGTAATATTCTATCATTGGTAGACGTGAGCCTTATATGATGGCTTGTTGATGAACAGAGAGACAGCAGAGGAGGGGGAGCTTAAAGTTGTGTTAGGTTAGTGGGAGGGAGATAGTGGTGGCAGGAGTGGAGAGTTACCTAACGTTATCGTTAACCTTGTTTCATTAAGTTAGGTTACGTTAGGTTTAGACTTAAGAGTATTGTTACCAGTGTATGTTATATTTGGTCCGAGTTATCTTTATTTTGTGAGTATTGTATGTTAGTAGTATATGTTACGGTAAGTTGTATTATCTTTAGTATTGTCTGAGTGTATATGTTATGGTTGTACTGCTAGGGGGCTAGTTGTTCCTTTATGTTGGCTAGTTATGCCATGTTAGTTGGGTGCCTTTGGTTATTATGTAAGATGTCATAATATATAGGAGTTTGGAAATATGTACTTATAAACTTGTGAATTTTAATGTTTCAATATTACATTTGACATATTTATACAGTGTTTATTATGATCCTGAAACTGAATGGGTATTTGAAGTTTAATTGGGAAGAGCCTATGACCTGTGACATTAGTCAGGGTGAGAATATCACAGGTCAATATGTCATAAAAGGAGTGACATTGTCAGTCGTGTTGATAGAACATGTATGACACAAAAATGGACGTGAAAATAATGCCTGATATTTTGCTCACCATAGATGGAAATAATTGCTAGACTCAAATGACCCAAATTAATATGGACATCCTTCAAGTGGAGAATGGATGTCACGCCCTCGGACTCTGTTCAGCCGGAAGAAATGCAATTCATTAATCATTTTAAACGACTTCGTAAATTTAATCAGCAACAAGTGACCTGCATAACAGAGTTGGAGGCTGTGTTGGATTTTGCCTTTCTATACTGTTCTCTACTGTTCTATACCTTAAGAGTTCTTGTGGACTTTATCTCGGTTTGATTATGAAACTACTAGTGGCATGCCTCAAGGTTCCTATTGTTTGGTTTTTAACGCGTTATCTTCTTACTTGGATGTTAAAGTAAGTTCTTAATTCGGTTTAAATCTGGGGATATAATGGATCGCGGCACTTACAGAGGCATAAGCATAATGGACAGACTAGCAAAGTAATATGACACATTGTTATTAAATAACTTCAACTGTAGTATATAAGGTAGATAAATGTCAGGCGGGAGAGTAAAAGCATAGAAGGTGTATAGAACCAATATTTATATTACGATTGCTGGCAGACCATGTTGTATGTCGGAAGAAATTAAATGTATTGTTTATTGACTACAGTAACGCTTACGATAGAGTCCCCCGAAATAAGTTGATAGAAGTGTTGAAATCTCTCGGTAATCCAAGCAATGTATAAAGATACAAATAAATGTTATTAAAATGCGTTATTATACCCTCGATCGTGGGCGTGTGTCAGGGGGCCCCTACCAGCTGTCTATTGTTTGTTATTTATATTGACAAGATGGTTAGGATGATGAAAGAGGCAATCCACAATTGATTGCTGTCTAGGAGATGTACAGTTGCCTCCCATTATAATGGGTACAATTGCTGGTGTGTTTTGTGAGATGTGGCACCACTGTTTGTTTACATAGTAGTAAAACTAGCACAATGGGCAGAACTACCCTCACTATAGTAACCAGATCAAGAATAAGCAGTTCCCCCTCTATTTGTGCCCCACCCCTCCAGTGGGAGCCATCTTACTGCGGTGGGGAACTTGCGAGTCCCGATGGTCCGGTGAGCTATACCAGAGGGGGACTTGGCCCTCCTTCATTCCCTCCTCGGAGGGATGGGAAGGGTTTCCCAAACCGGGTGGTTGACCAGGGAGGGTGCAGAAAAAATGGCTCCTATCCTGCTGCCGGTTTTGAGAACAGATAGGCAGCATCGTCCCCAGCCCAGATCACCAAGATTCGAATACTTTCCCACGTGTTTGCCGTGTGTAGCGACCCGTAATGCTGGGATACGGGAGCCCTGGATGTTGAACGACGCCACACACTGCACCCTTCGTTCGGCTAACGACACACCTCTTTGGTCCTCTATTCCAACTAGACGGGCGGCTTGGTTGGGCCCAATCAAGTCAATCAAATAGTCACAGTGTGGCTAGGGTCAAGCGGGCATCAGGGGCCTGGCACTCCTATGGTTTAGGAGCTGCTGTCTTGGTGGTTAACCGCTGCCCCTGGAGTCACCAGGGTCTCATCTCTGGCATTGACCTCCCCTTGTTGGGCTCTGTGGTAGGTGAGGGAATGAAGGAGTAAAGTTATTTTTTTTTTTTTTATGAATGACACAACCTCAATTAGCTGGCCTGATAATCCCCTGGCGACCCTACACCCTTCCCTGGACCATCCTATGGATCAGCAATTGCTACACTGCAGCCATATCAGAAGAAAAAAGTGGCTCTGGGTCCCTATAAATGTCCAAGTATAAGAGCCACAGGAGGCCCACTGACCCTGACACTCACCATGATGCTTCTACCCGTAGAATCTTATCAAGTGTGTTCAAAAAGGTAGATTTTGCAAAATATCTAGTGCCCTGTGTCGTGGAAGGCCAGCCTGTAATGGACATGGATAATTTTATGTTCACAGGTCAGAAGTATCAATTTATGGAAGAGAACCTAAATTATCCACTCAGCAAGATGGTAGCCTGCTAGTGGAGGACTCCTCCCCCGAGGAGAGTGCTCGACTCAGTACCCTATCTGAGGTATCTGGTGCCCCAGTCTCCTGTACTCCACATGCCTCCTCGGCGGCATATGACCTAAGCTGCTGCGTCTCTAGGGATGTAATTACCACAATCAATCATTGCCTCCTATTTGTTGTCTGGTCGGCGGTGACGCCACATCTCACAAAACACGCCAGCCACTGTACCCGATATAATTGGAGGCGACTATACATGGGCTATTACTGATGGATGGCACAGTGAGAGTGACTACGTCGTGTGATATGTAAGAGGAAGATCGCCATAGCCCTAGACTATTGTCACTAATACGGGATGAAATTAGACGAGAAAACGACAGTTTTATTTGATAAACAAAGACCCCGACGACAAGATTCCGCTATGAGTTCAAGGGTGTAACGTAAGTTACTGTGAGATATACAGTATCTGTCTGTATCTGGAAGCATGGTTTGAGGACAATATCAGCACACGTGCTGTACTCCCACTGCAAAAGCCAGCCAGGCTGACCAAGCTACTATTAATAAATTCGCTGTATTCTGTGCTGTTAAACTCTATTGCCATATAAATATAAATCTATGGTATTTGATGCAGCAGTAACTTAGTCATTACTTTATGGCTTAGAAACATTGTTCGTCAATAAGCCAGAGAGCATCATTACCACATATGACAAATTGATTAGGTGTCTATTAGGTGTCTATTAGGTGTCGGAATTAATTCTAGTATCAACTTGTGTCTAGTGGAGCCGGGTAATACCCCCATGTCATTTTGCACTGGCCAAAAGAAGGAAACTTTATCTCCAATCCAAATTTCGAAACTGAGATACGGAGTAACCTTTTAAAACCGTGTATGAAATGTGCAAAGCTGCGAATACACCAGGATATACATTTACAGAAAAATCCTTACAATCTGGCTTGCGGGTACACCCCAGGAATCTATTGCTGAGTCACAAGAAGCAGACCAAACGTATCAAATTGATGACTTACAACGCTCACTTAAATTCCAATATAATTGTGCAGGATGTGAATACTGGCGGAGTGTATGTCCTTGATTACCCCCGGGTGGCATTCACTCATTAAGACTTATGTACCATGATCTAAGAGTCAAGACAGGAAGATGGCGCAGAGCCCCACGAGAGCTGAGTGTGTGTCAGTGTAGTAATGGTTAGTGCAAGAAGAGCAACATGTACCGCTAGACTGTCCTGTGTCGGCCCACTATCATTAGAGGTACTGAGATGACTTTCACACTCTCCAGTAAGTGACCTTGTTGCAAGTCAATGTACTGCTGAGCTCTGAAGTATGTGCATGACATACTGAAAATTTACACCAGACTGCTGTGAGCATTACATTGAACTCTTTATTACTTGTATTATACATTTAAATTATCGTGATTTATATATTCGTTTTATTTTATTTTTGTGAGTTTCTTTTTTCCTATCTGTACAATCAAATTCTATTTTTTGTGACTTTATTGCTGTTTTGCAAACTTCAAGTTTTAAATGTTATATGAATTCAATTTATTTTTTTATCACTTAAATATAAGTGTTTTGATATAGAGTAATGTTATTTGGACAAAATATGAAACTACAGAGAACCTCTATTTAACGGACTATATAGAGAGGAAAGTACATTATAGCAAGGGTCCGTTAGATATGAAAATTCCATATAATGGACTGTACAGTATAGTGATGAAAGTCCGCTACATCGAGGATCCGTTTAACGTGAGCCCTCTCATATAACGGATTGTAAGGAAAGAGAAGTCCGTTATATGGAGGTTTCACTGTATATACACTGTAAATAAATTAACAAAGTTGTCTCCACACTGCTGCTAATGGGCCGTCAGGCCAACGGAAACTATTTCATCATCATTTTGGGCAATGAAGCTTAATATTTTATCAGAAAATTATACATTTCCCTCATAATATGTGTTGACGAGTTTATGAATATATTTAATATAGACTAAGCATGATATATGATACCTTAATCACTGATCATTTTAACACTAAATAAACAGAATAATTAATGATTTGCAGCACTTTCTTTGTAAGCATAAACAAACAAATTTTTGCTTAATATCTGGACAAGGGAAGTCTTTCAAAACAGATATGATCCTAGGAATTAAATATCCTCTGTTTATACAGTAAATTATCTGGGGATGTGGATTATCTGTATACATTAATTTAGCTCTTCACTCTAATCTTTACCTAACTTATATCACTGAAATTCGATCGTCTTATTTAACTTCAAGATACATTAGTTAGAAAATTCGCAACATATTTAGGCAAGTGAGGTTAAGTGGTTAGTTGGTGTCGTGTGCAGTCATGGATGATTTACACCTGATCCAGTGATATACTGAAGGTGTCAAGACCTTTTTTTTATGGTTTTGGTCTCGGTCTCTGGTGATTAGGTCTCTATTTAGGATGTCACTGGTCTCGGATTTTTTTATGGACCTTTTGAGACCAGACACTGATATTCATTTATAATTTTCAGTTGTGTTGGGGGAACTGTCTCCTGTTTAAGCTTGGGTTAACACTGTAAAAAATTTACGTTAGTAAATTTTACGGTGGAATACTGACAGCCCAGTTGCCAGTGTTCCACTGTAAAATTTACAGTGCCCAAATTACGGCGTCCGTAAATGCCATAGCAGACGACGACGGTGTCACTGTAAAACGTGGAACTAACAGAAAATCACCGTAAAACAAATACGGTGGCGAACCGTAGATTTTTTACAGTGAACCGCTGTAATATTCACGGTATTTTTTTACAGTAAAGGTGGTGAGTGAGAGTTACCTCACCTCAGGTCACTACCTGAGCAAGTAAGTCTGGAAAGAGTTAGGGATTTCCCGGGTCATAGTCATTTTTTTAGATAAGTTGACCAGGTCCACTTATGTATCTGCCCCCACATAAGCTTTATATTACTGCGTACTGATTACCTTAATATGGTGAATTTATTATTCGGTGTCCTTTATTATACAGGGCCCATTTTAACACATGGAACCCTGAGCAAATCTCTGCTCATCAGCAGGGGTGTATGACCACTGCACCCCTAAGTACTGGCCCTGACCTGACCTATGACGCTACATTGTCGTGTCAGCGCTGAAGATTCACGCTTCTCTATAAGCAGATATCAGCGACAGATTGACTCTAATCATGTTGTCAGGAAAAGTCAATGTATCTTGATGTTTTCTGTAACGACCTGAGCCATGACATAAAATATCCCAGAGGCACCACAGTTGGCTCCTGATGGCATTTGGGCTGTAGCAGCTGTCCCTTTCAATATTATTATGCACTGGTTATTACATTATTATGCTTTAGTGGCCACTATACGAGTACATACACACTTTTTACATATTTCGTAAGGTCATATCTCTCACATTAGGCTTGTTGGTGCTGTCTACGTAAGATTCATTACACTTAAGAAATATGAACATACTCAGTACATTTGCTGATGTTCGACAACTATGAGGCCTCATTTTCAACCTCCATGGCTAATCCACTCTCAGCCGAAGCGCAAGACCTCGGCACTGCCAAATTGACCTGTGATGGAAACTTAGCATTGTTCTGCTTCTAAAACTGATCATGTCTGTTGTATGTGTCGCCTTGCCTAAGAAAATTAATAATGACCCAAGGATGCAGGCGAGACCGGTTTCAAGACCCTTCTAAGTTTTGGTCTAGGGTGATTACTTCCACTACTAGAAGTAGTATAGTAATAAACCTAGACCGAAACCTAGAAGAATGGTCTTAAAACCGGTCTCGCCTGCATCATTGATATACTGTACTACACTGAAGTCCATTGTTGATGTGGTGTGAGGGAAGTTAGCTCACCCATACAAGGAGACAATTTATCTACATGTAAATTATTGTTATTATTATTATTATTATTATTATTATATTTATTATTAGTAGTAGTAGTAATAGTAGTAGTAGTAGTAGTAGTAGAGGAACGAGAGCATCGGCCCCAAAGCCGAAAACAGTTGCAGATATTGACTTTGAGGCTACAGTCACTGAATGACGCATAGATCTGGGGCTCAACTAACTCAACACAGCAGGGTAGCTACTTATGTATTAGGATAGTTAATTTTAAGGTAATAAACTGGCGGCGAAAGTGTGGCTATTGGGGGAGGCTGGAGGGAATTTAAAAAAAAAAGTAGTAGTAGTAGTAGTAGTATTGATGTTGTTATTGTTTTGTTTGGTAAATCAAATTATTAAAATTATTTTTAACATAAGTTATTTTGATGTTTCATATAATATAAATTGTGGTTCCAAACAAATCCTCTCTCTCTCTCTCTCTCTCTCTCTCTCTCATGAAAAATATTTTTTTTTCCAAAAAAATTTGTTGGGAGAGAAAGGAAAGAAAGTCTATACATTACAACCTGCAGTCAGCACAAAGTCAATGCCTAATCGGGCTAAGAGCAACCATCGACAGCAGTAAACAAAGGCATCGTCACCTGAATGCCCTCTTTTTGTCAGGAACAACAAAGAACCCTGACAACAAAGAAAATATCAATAAAGAAGAAAACGGGAAATGAAACGAAAGAGGGATGGGGAAGGGGTAACTGTCGATGACGGGTAGACGATAAAATATTATTTCCCGAAAATTTCTGGATCAGGACACACAACTCCACTACAAGAACATGTACCGAAAGATGAGCCTAATTCAGAAAAAAAAAATATTTTATCACTAACCTAAATTAATTAAACCCAAACGTTTGTTAACACAGAATTTATTAGTAAATGCTGAACCAATCAAAACTTATATGCCGATTTTACTAATATATATATATATATATATATATATATATATATATATATATATATATATATATATATATATATATATATATATATATATATATATATATATATATATATATGCTGATAACCACCAGGAAAGAAGAAAACACGAAGTGTTTTCTTCTTTCCTGGTGGTTATCAGCATATACCTAGATCACGCGCACCTACAGTGATTTACTTGCATATATATATATATATATATATATATATATATATATATATATATATATATATATATATATATATATATATATGATGATTTACTTGCATATATATATATATATATATATATATATATATATATATATATATATATATATATATATATATATATATATATATATTTCATTAGCCCAATAAACACGCGGACTTCTACATACAATCAATACCTCAACCAGCCAGGATTCGAACCCACGGCCCACTACTCGTGTTTCGAAGCGGGATTTGGTAAAACGTCACTCTGACCACCTATGTGATACGGGTAGTCCCCATTAGAGGTTCACGGAGCCAGAAGCTCGTTGAACAGGCTTTGTGTGAAATATAACAGAGTCTAAAACAGCTTTTAGTATCTTGGTGGTCCAGCAGTTAGCGTTCCCGGGTCACAGTCATGGGCTCGTGGGCAGTGGGTTCGAATCCTGGTGGGTTGTGGTGTTGATTGTATATATATATATATATATCATAAAGTTATGTAAAGTTAAGTGGACCTTTTTGCAAGTTATTTTTGCAAAATTACCAACATGCTTGCCGATCATTTTGCAAAATAATCAATTTGGCCCCCCGAAAAAGTAACACCTAGCATAGGATCTTACTGAAAATAAGCGAATGGTAACTTTTTGTTATAGTTGTTTATATACTTGCACAGTCTATGTAAATATTGCATATAATACCAAATAAATGCTAATGTGTATGTATGTATGTATCATGTAGCTCCACAATGAAAAAGTGGATAAGATAAATCTTGATAAAAGTCACACGGGAAAAGGGAAACAATGGAGCACCTTAGCTCTCGTCTCTATTTAAGACATCTTTAGTTGCCTCTGAAGATGTCTTGAATAAAGACAAAAGCTTAGGTGCTCCATTGTTTTCCTTTTCCCTGTGTGATTTTATCAAGATATATATATATATATATATATATATATATATATATATATATATATATATATATATATATATATATATATATATATATATATATATATATTGTGGGTGTGTGTGTGTACTGTGTGCGTTTCGGTCCACAGTACAGTTTTCAAGATAAAGAGCTGAAAATTGGGATGAAGACGCGAATGCACTACCCCGTGTCCTTCCAGGAGGGTGGGTCTATCTGCTTGTATTCATGGCTATAACCTTCTCGATAGTTTATGTATAAATCCCTATAGTGAATCCCCCACTCATTGTGATGTAAGAATCCCCCACAGTGTTAAGATTAATCCATCAGGTCCAATGATGATGGTTAAACCCGTCTAATTTTAGTGACAGTTGCAATCCCGACTGTACACTGTTTTGCTCTGCTTCCCTCCCTCTTTCCCTTCTATTCTCCCTCCTCCCTTTCTCCATTCTTCCTTCCCTCCTCCATCCTTCCCTCCTCATCCATCCTCCCTACCTCCCTCCCTCCCTCCTCTCCATCCTCCCTCCATCCCTCCCCCATCTTCCATCCTCCTCCCTCCTTCCGTCCCTCCCTCCATCCCTCCCTCCCTTATTCCTACCCAAGGCCCCTAATCTTCTTCCACCCTCCCTTACCCACCACCCTATCTGCCATACTCGCCCACCCTCCCTTCCTAATCGCCCCCCCCCCCCACCCCTGGCCCAAACGTCGGCTCCTGGGTGTAATTCCCGAATCCCTTCATAATTAAATGCGAATCAAAGGAGGGGGTTGAATAGGGTCAGGTTTAGGCCAGGGCTGTGAGAGTGTGTGTGTGTGTGTGTGTGTGAATACGCCCTGGCACCTACCAACCACTGCCCTGCTGCCTTGAAGAATAACCTTGGGAATAAGCCCCGAACGAAAAATCTGTGTTTGAGCCACGCATCGGGCAGACATACTTACAGAGCTTCAGTAAGAACCCAACGGCAGAATACGCGGAACAGGTGACCAACTGGGAACCCAACGAATAACACCGACACAAAAAGGCAATGCAAGATAAACAGGCTACTAAAGCGAAACCCACCAACCTGGGCTATCGGCAGTCCATTGCAACCCTTCCTCTCCCCAGTCATTGCTACTACCTGCACCACTGTATCAGGAAAAGAGAGACCCCAAGATATGTGGTTGCAGTCTGCGCTCCTGCCTCATCACAAAAGTCAACTTATCATCCAGCTAATCATACTTCTCATCATCATCAAAATCCCTACATCCCCAAAAGTCCTATGGCGACGGGGATAGACAGAGATGGCTGCCGGGAGTCTCTAGTCACAACTCTGCACATGGTCGGCATAGATAAGATGGTCGTTTATGCACTGGGCATACGGGGAGAGAATTCAGAACGATGATCAAGGCAGCGTCACTCCTCTAGTGATATCAGAACAGAAGCAGCAGCCCAGAAGTTATGTCACAGCCTGGATGAAATGTCGACTGTCCTTCTCTCTCCTTCTGTTGGCTTTGCTCTGCCTCAGGGGAACGAGAGCTTCGCAGCCGACAACAGTTGCAGATATTGACTATGAGGCTACAGTCACTGAATGCCGCATAGATCTGCGGCTCAACTAACTCAGCACAGATAGGATAGCTACTTATGTATAAGGATATTTAATATTAAGGTAATAAAATGGCGGCGAAGGTGTGGCTATTGGGGGAGGCTGGAGGCCATGTTTAAAAAAAAAAAAGCTATTATTAGTAGTAGTATCCATTGGGCGGTGAGAATTTCCAACATAAACACATCCAACGAAGCACGTGTTGACGTCAGTGCTCGAGGATTCTGGACGCGGGGACAGCGAGCCTTCTTCGACATCAGGATTTTTTATCCCTTGGCCGCATGTCACCGTAACTTAGCTCTGGATGCTGCACATAGGAGAAACGAGAACGACAAGATAAGGGCATAAATGGAGAGAATTGAGAACGTTGATCAAGGCAGCTTCACTCCTCTAGTGTTCACAACCTCTGGTGGGATGGGATCAAGTGCAAAATGCTTCTGCGCCAGACTCGCGGAGGTAATATCCGAACAGAAGCAGCAGCCCAGAAGTTATGTTACAGCCTGGATGAGATGTCGACTGTCCTTCTCTCTCCTTAGGTTTGCTTTGCTCTGCCTTAGGGGAACGAGAGCATCGGCCCCAAAGCCGACAACAGTTGCAGATATTGACTATGAGGCAACAGTCACTGAATGCCGCATAGATCTGCGGCTCAACTAACTCAACACAGCTAGGATAGCTACTTATGTATTAGGATATTTAATATTAAGGTAATAAAATGGCGGCGAAGATATGGCTATTGGGGGAGGATGGAGTAGTAGTAGTAGTAGTAGTAATAGTATATGTGTGTGTATGAGTGTGAGTTATAAGAAGTGTTGGATGTTTGAGGGATTAAGTGTACAGGAGGTGCAGCGGTTGCCCGGTTACTCGCCACAAAAGGTATATGTTATACAGGGGGGGTCCGATGAATTTCAAAATGAACACCGCGACCCCAGTGGTCTCGGTAGGGTTGTCAAAATCCTTTGCCCGTTGTTTCATATTGTTAAACATAAAATCGTAAAAATACTGTTTAGACCGAAGGTACCAGTGTACTTTATAGTAATGAGATGGGTGAGAGGAGAGAAAAAGACTTAGATAGACAGACAGACAGAAGGAGGTTGACAGAGCAGAAAATGAAAAGAAAAAATCTACAAAACTATAATGTGAAATAAACTAAAATAATAGACAATACAAATTAATAGTACAAAAGAAATACCATTCCCTCTCAACAAAAATTACACGTAATGTCAATACAAGAGTTAGAAATATATTGTGAACACCTGTCATTAAGTTACAAAATGACACACTAAATACATTGTCACAGTTTATCATTGTTACATTGTCTTCAATTTTTCATTGTTACACTAAATTATTATCACACTAAGTCTTAAGTCTTTCATTGCGACACTAAGTCTTTCATCACCAATTACGTCTCCTAGTCTTCCCTCCCCCGCCAACATCAGAAATCACTCAGCCACCACGAGGGGAGAGTGTGTCACTGCATTACCTATTTACCTCTCTATTTACCTATCTGTTCTACCCTCCGGAGTCAAGAGGAAATGTGTGTTAGAGTACAGCAGCCTATGAGTATTCCTATTTCCCTATTTATTACATATTTGTTTACCTATTTCTCTCCGATTTTACTTCAACGAAAAATAGTATGTGTGTGTGTGTGTGTGTGTGTGTGTGTGTGTGTGTATGTGTGTTATTTATAAGAATAAATACATAACTAATCCTATTTTTATCTCCCTATTTTATTCACAATACCTATTTACTGTTTCTCTCGGATACAGACGGGACCTACCCTCAAATTTCCCCTACACGACAAATTCCCTCAGGCGTAGGTGAAGTCTCGGGGAGTCCCCAAACAGGTAGGGAAATTTCCTGGTACATTTTCACCTGCGAAATTGTGCGTCTGTGTGTTTTTCTGTGGGAGTGTGTGTATAGGGAGGACAAATGTGTGAATTTCTGCATTTATGTGTTTTTCTAAATATTATTTCGTAAATGAAAAGTGGACCTCCGTTTTTTACTTGAGCTAAAAGTCAGAAATAACACCCAGGAATTACATTAAGAATTCATTGGAAGATTGTACCCTAAAATAACATTAATGTTACATTCAACAGTTATATCAAACACAGCATCAAAATTAGAGTAAATGATCTTTTTTGGAAAATACCATTTACATTAATAGATGGATGGATGGATGGATGGATGGATGGATAATTATAAACACACAGGCAGGTACATAAATAACAAATAACAAATTTCATTGGACAGCTCGAGGTAGAAGCGCCAATAAATTAATGTACTTGTATTTCATAGTTAAACCTGGTGTTGTACTGCATTCAGCGGAGGATGGTAGGAGGGAGAGGGGAAGACTAAGAAGGGGATAGAAAAGTGGCAATGTTAAACGCAGTACAAGTGGAAGGGGACTCGTACAAAATAGCAGAGATGAGCGTGAATGAGTGGATAGCATGACGTCAAATAGTATTGAGAAGGTAGATGGTGCTTATAGTGTGTGTGTGTGTGTGTGTGTGTGTGGAGGTGTTGGGGGGTGAGGGTGTGTGAGTGTGGGGGGGGGGGGGGAGACACAGTGTACATATGAAAGGAATGTTTGTGTGTGTGTGTGTGTGTGTGTGTGTGTGTGTGTGTGTGTGACTGTGGGAGTGTGGGAGAGGTGAGAGTATGAGAGTGTGTAGGTAAAGTGGGAGTGGGGGAATTGGTGGGGGTGTGTGTGAAAGAGATGGGTAAGTGTGCGTGAGTGTATGGGAATATGTGAGAGTTTGGGGGAAAGGTGAGAGTGTTTGAGTGTGTGTAGGTGAAGTGAGAGTGTGTGAGAGGTCAAGTGGAAATGTTGGGGAGGTGAAGGTATGTGTCTGGAAGAGAGGAACGAGAGAGTGTATATATGAAAGGAATGTTTGTGTGTGTGTGTGTGTGTGTGTGTGTAATAATAATAATAATAATAATAATTAACGGTTTATTGAAAGAGCTTGGCAGCCAGAAGGCTGAAAATATACAGTTACATATTTGGGGAATGGGTTACGAATTACAAATAATATACAAGTAACATAAGTGACACAAATAAGACATATAATAACTTAGATGGGGAAAAGCTCAAACTACAGTTCAATTCAACGTAGTGACAGTGTTACAGTATTACAAGTTATTGATAATTTTTACAATGGTTGGGACTGGGCTGTTCTTATAGCGATCAGTTCGTGCACGTATGGGCTGGATGCGGTTGTGGTGTCGAACAACAATTCTCGGACAAGGGACCTCGGGTGGTAGTAGGAGCCGGTGTCGGGGATGGTGTAGAAGCTTCTTACCAAATTTGCAGATGAGGTCGTGGTGATGGTCAGTGAGAGTCGAAAGGGTCAGTGTGTTGAGCGCTTCTTGATATGTGGAGTAGGAGGAGGAGAGAATAATCTTGCATGCCCTCTTTTGCACTTTTTCTAGGTGTTTACGTTGTGTGGCATTTAGGGAGGAAGACCAGGTGGGGGAGGCATAGGTGAGCTTGGGAAGTATGAATGTTGTGTAAACACTGAGGAGCTCGTGTGCAGGAACTCCGAGGGACTTGAGTCGGCGGAGGAGGTGGAGACGGAAACTGGAGGATTTGACGACTTCATTGACGTGTGGTTTCCAATTTAGTTTGTTGTCTATGGTGACGCCGAGGAGCTTCGTGGAATCTACGACCTGGAGTGTGTTCGGACCTAGAGTAATGGAAGGAGGTGGGACAATGTCGGAGGAGAGGTTGATGTGCATAACCATGGTCTTGGTATGGTTGATGGTGACATGGTTGTTGGTAGCCCAGTTTTGGAGACTGTTCAATAAATCCTGAAGGGCGGTATAGTTGGGAGCAGAATTGTTGACGCTGATCCCAATGGTGGAGTCGTCGACATATTTCCAGCGAGCAGGGGTTTCTCTTAGGGCATCATTGATGAGCATAAGGAAGCAGAGTGGTCCCATCTTGGTGCCTTGGGGGACGCCACAGGTGAGTGACTGAAAGGTGGAGACAGCCCCTCGGAAGCGTACAGCTTGGCGTCGGTCACTGAGGAAGTCTGTAAGCCATGGTATGAGGCTTCTTCGAAGCCCGAGGTCAATAGCTTTGTTGATGATTATATTGTGGTCGACTAGGTCGAACGCTTTAGTGAAATCAATGAAGGCGACAGCTACAGACGTTTTTCGTTTCTCGAGATGGCGGTATATGTAATCGAGAAAGCTGACAAGACAGTGAGTGGTGGAGGAAGTTTTCATGTTGCCAAATTGCTGAGGGTCTACGACTCCTGCAATATCAGCATAAGCCCAGTCGAACACAAAACTTTCACAGATTAGGCTGGGTATTGGGGTGATTGCAATAGGTCGTAGCTGATTTAAGGATTGTGGGCTGGTTGACTTGGGCACTGGTGATACATAAGAGGTCTTCCAGTCAGCTGGGCATCTGGCTTGACTGAGAGAAGCATTGATGATGGAGCAGAGGGGTTTAGCAAGCTCCGGGGAGAACTCCTTGAAGAGTTTCATTGGTAAGTCAATGGGGGTGGTAGAGCGTTTTAATTTTAGTTTGTCCAGGCGTTTTGCTACGTCAAATTCTTCTACTAAGTCAGTGGGAAGGGGGGCTGGTAGGTAAGCAGGGAGAGTGGTTGTGTCAAGCCGTGGGAGCGTCTGGCATATAGTAGCGAAATGGTTATTTGTTTGCTCAGCTGCGTCAACACTAGTGAGATGGCTAAGGAAGGGGAGGGGGTGTGTCTTATTGTTTAGTCCACAGAGTTCTTTAAGCTTACCATACCATTGACTGATGTTGGTCTGTTTCAGGTGTTGTAATTTGGTTGGGTAGTGGGACTTCTTTGCAGTGCGTATTTCGCGGATGACTCGGTTGCGAAGGGACCTGTAGCGGATGTGGTCATTGAGATGAAAGGCTCTGTCTCTCTGTTGCATAAGTCTTTTGATCCGAGGTGTGATCCAGGGCAAATCAGCTGGGTGAGATCTGACGGACTTCTCGGGGAAGAAGTGGTGGTGAGCTTGCGTGGTGGTGTTGGTATAATTTATCCATTTGGTTTCCACGTCATCCACGCTAAGTACTTCAGTCCAGGGATGGTGAACTATCCACTGCCCGAAGAGGCGCACTGCAGAGTCAGTAATCGGCCTGTAGGTCTTGATGTAGGGTCTCTGTACTTGAGTGGGAGTGGCAGCTGGGGACCAGAGCACTGATAAGTGTGTGCTACACCCGATAGGAGGCATTGGTTGAGGTGGTTGGTACTGGTCCGCTAAGTCAGTTAAGATAAGGTCCAGGGTATTCTGACCGTGTGTGGGGAAGGTCACAACTTGTGATAGTGATAGCTGGTCCTGGATATCAGTGGTGTCAATTTCATTTAAATCCCCACATAATATTAACTTGGCACATGGGTACCTAACTCTGAGGTGGTCTGAGGTGGTGATGAGATGATTGATAAGAGTGTCTCTGGTGGGTGATCGAGGCGGATGGTATGCCACACAGATTATAATGGAAGCAGTGTTGCGTGGGTGGGCTCTTAGCACGACACGTACCCATAATGCTTCCACATCTGCTGGGACTTGAACATCCAGGCGTGACGGGCGTAGGTCATCTTGACAGAAGAGGGCAACGCCCCCTCCGCGTCTTTGTGAACGAAGGTGATGAAAGAGTTGATATCCCTCAATATGACACGTTTCAGGCACAATTTGCCAGGCCTCACATATGGCAACGACGCTCGCGGCGGTTGACCTGACTGTAGTTGCCAGCTCGTCGAACTTGTTAGCTAGGGAAGTGACGTTGGATAGCAGTAAAGACGGGAGATCATACCATATCCGTGGAACTTCAGTGTGGTGGTATGGTCTGTCAGGGGTGGGTTTCTCCGGTTTCCTAGTGGAGGTTACGGTTCTAATGGGCTTATGTGCATGACGGCCTTGTCTACGGCTCCGCGCGTGGAATAGGTTTAGTGACTTGAGTAGCGCGATAACACTGCCATCAGGATAACCGTTCCCACGCTTTAGATGGTACAGAGTGCGTCGGGAGTAAGTGATTGGTGGCCATCTGTTGAAATCTGTTGTGGGCGGACGGAAGTGTTTGTCACTGGCGGCACTTTGAGGGACACTGACACTGGTAGACATCTGTTAATATTTGTCAGTCGTAAAGACCGTGGTCTTTGTCCCTGGTGCTTGGGGTCGCCGACACAGTTTTCACGATATATGTAAACACCGCGGTGGTCCTTGTCACTGGCACTTTAAAGGTGACCGATAAAGTGCCCACTGTCTGACTTTTCCTTGGGGTGCACTATCGAGCACTGTATGGTAATCACTTATTGCACTGCTCCGTAATCAATCGTTCACTGATCACTAGAATGTTTTGCTGAATCGATCCTGGTGTAGTAAGGCTGGTAGGGCGTTGGGGTATAGCAGGGGGAGTGGCAGGGCCAAACAGACTCGGCCTGGCTGCTAAAACCGGGAGCGCCTTCGGGGCACGTCCTGTCTCACTGAGGGTTGACAAGTGTGTGTGTGTGTGTGTGTTCTTGATCCTTACCAACCCATCTGATAGAAAAAAGGGATTTGAATATTGAAAACAATTAATTTATTTTTTCAATTCTGAAAATTACGAGAGAGTTGTACGGTGCGATTAAATAAAATAATTTCACAACAATTCATAGGGATGTAAGTCATATAGTTGCCATGTCCTTTAAACCCCAATAAACAATAGTGAATTAAAAACAAACAATCAATGAAATACATAACCTTGAAGTGTCCCGGAAATAACAGGATAATGACAATGACAATAATAAGGAACAAGAAGAATAACAAGAACATTTATTATTATTATTATTATTATTAATCCTATATTTTCGCTCACTCTTTCTCAGTATACACTACCCCTGAAAATACTATGGCAACACTCACATAACCAAATTAGACAATGTGGTAACATTTGGCCCTCTGTGTGTGTGTGTGTGTTAGGGGGGATTGTCTCTAGGGCGCTGGGGTGACGTAGTGTGACCCAGCTTGGCCTCAGGGGGTATCACTGCCCCCCACCCCCTCCCCCTCCCCCCTTTCCCCACTAGAAGCCGCTTCGAGTTGGGGTTGGGTTAGAGAGAGGGTGGGGAGGTGTGTGTGAGTAAAATTCACTTCTACCTTCATGTACAATCCCCTTCACTAGTGCGTTTACAGGGGCTCGTCAGGTTTTGTGCGGTGTGGCAGTCCTGTGTTTGTTTACATCCGACAGAAGAAAACTCCCACTAATAAACAAACTATGGAATCAACTTTAAACAATATTAAAACAAATATCTCAAAGATAATGATTTGTGGAATGATTATATGACGAGCCCCTGTAAATGCATTAGTGAAGGGGACTGCAGTATACGTAATGAAGCACATGCATAGGTACACACACACACACACACACACACAGACACACACACACACACACACACACACACACATACACACACACATACACAGATGCTTAGGATGGATAAAGCTGTTTTTGGCTAGGTTAGGTTACTTTAGGTCGATTATATTAGGAGGAGATAGGAGAATGTTAGAATAAGTTAAGTTAGGTAAGGTTAGGTTAGGTAAAGTTAGGTAAGGTTAGGTTAGGTTAAGGTAGGTTAGGAAAGGGGAAACAGATTACATTCGGTAGGAACAGGATGAATTAGAAGCAGTATCTCTCTTCCAGTCTTTCCTCAGCTCCACTCCCCAATAATTCTCTCCTCAAGTTCTCTGCCAGTTCGCTCCAGTTTCTACCCCCCTCCCCCTTAGTCCTGGTGGCACTGTCCGTCCCTGTCATATGTCGTGTTGTCGTGTTGTTGTTGTCACACGTCACTGCACTATACGCGGTGACACCAACTCTGTGTGTGTGTGTGTGTGTGTGTGTGTGTGTGTGTGTGTGTGTGTGTGTGTGTGTGCTTATTCTCTCTCTCTCTCTCTCTCTCTCTCTCTCTCTCTCTCTCTCTCTCTCTCTCTCTCTCGAATTCAGGTAAACAAAGGGAAAGAGAAGAAAAGCGAAAGACAATAAGAAAAAGAGAGGCAGAGATAATAATTCATTCATAGACAAAACTAGAGAGAACGAAAAGGGAACAAGTGAGACGAACAGAAAGATATTCAGTGACAAAGATTAATAACAGATTTACTGACAGAAAGAAATGAAGAACGATAGAAAAAAGAGAGAGACAGGCGGAATTAAAGAGGGAAAATGAGAGAGACAGACAGGTGGACAAAGGGAGAAAGAGAGACAAAAAACCTGATACAGACAGAAACAGACAGTCAGACAGACAGAGAGACAGACAGACAGACAGACAGACAAGACACAAGAAGAATAAGAGAAACGGAAGACAGAAAGTTAGAGACAGACAAAGACAGATATAAAGACAGAGAAGGTGAAAGAAAGACGCAAACAGAGATAAAGAGACAGAAAGGCACACAGACACAAAAAGAGAGAGACCGACAGACACAAACAAACCGACACTCAGACAAAAAAATAGACAGACGTGTAAACAGACAGACAAAGAGGCAGACATAAAAACAGACAGGCAGACCCTCTACCGTAGTCTCAGGCTAGGGAATGGTCAAAGGGACCTCCAGACGCAGCTGTTGCATACGTGTTCAGTTGTGTCTTGAAGATGGTCCACCCTGCATCCTTGCCACCCCTGGTCTTGATATCTCTCTCTCTCTCTCTCTCTCTCTCTCTCTCTCTCTCTCTCTCTCTCTCTGTCCGTGGTTATGTCCATCCATTCCTCACTTTTGCAAACACCCCCACCCTCTCGTTTTCTCCCTCCCTCTCGCCTCCCTCTCTCCCTTCCCTCCACTCTGGCCCTCCCTCCTTCTCTTCCTTCCCTCTACAACACTCCTCTACCTCCTTTCCTCACTCTCTATCTCTCCCACTTCTTCTACCTCCCTCCCTCTCTCGCCACTCCATTCCCCTCCCTCCCTTCCTCCCTTTCCCTCCCTCTCTGTCTCCATCTCCCCTCCACTCCACACCCTCTCTCTTTATCCCCTCCACGTGCCATACAGAATACGTAAAACAGTAATATTCCTGATTGGTTCTCTTGAGTGGTATCTGGCAGGCACTTGGTGTTATTGGCAGATCACCTCCCCCCCCCCCCCCTCCCACCACGACCCCACCCTCATCTTACCAAGTTTTTCCTTCGTATCTAATATGCAAACCATCGTCTCTTTAATAAGCTATATTACTTGGACCTGTTATTTTAGGAAGGAACTATGAGTGAGTGAGTGAGTGAGTACAGGGTTTGTGTGAGGACGGGTGAGTGGATGTGAACGTGCGTGAATGGGTGGTTGTGGGAGGGTGAGTGTGTCTGTGTGTGTTGGTGTGTGTATGTGTGAGTTGATGGGTGTGTGGGGGGTGGTGAGTTTATTTGTGAGTGTGAATGGTGAAGGATGTGAGAGTTAGGAAGGGAGAGGGTGAAGGAATGAGAAAATAAGACAACGGAAAAGGATGCGTAAGTGGACGCAATGCGCTTGATTTTTTTTTTTTTTTTTTGTACCTATACATAAATATCTCTGTTTGTGTACATAATTCCTGTTTGCAATTAATTGGGTGTAATTTTGAGCTTACTCACAGAATTTGAATGTAACACAAAATTACATACTGCATATACTCGTAACTGTGTTCGTGCACGATATTACATATACATTAGGGTGTGTCAATTTAGGGGGTGAACTGGCTAAATTGAAAATCGAGTAATTTGGTAGCAATTTATTGTAGTCTTTAAGCATGCAAAACAATATTCTGGCATAAATTTTTTTTTATAATAAGTCCTACCTACATCAAATGGATTTTTAAATGTACATATTTGTGAATTTATAACATAACCAGCGTTTGCACACATGTTACTGTTTCAAGTTTCAAATTATTATATTTTATTATCCGTAGTCTATTTGAAAGTAACCAATGCCTTCATACTCTCTTTGCTTTGGTTTCTTTTCATCAGTAGTCTGCTTGCTATTTGTGCTTTGATGTAACCTTCTCGCCTCTCGTGGCTGTAAACATGGCCCGCTGCTTCTGTGACCATTTTCACACATCTCTCCACACTTTGAGTGTGGGAAGGCCACTTCGGCACCTGCATTGGAGTCTCTTTAAGGTTTCTCAATTCTTGGCTAGTTAGACTTGTTGTCAATGGTGGCTCTAAGACTTCCAAACTCAAGTCAACCAATTCTGACAATTTGGTGGCATTGACGTTTATTGGGGGAACTTTTCTTGAATGAAACGAACAGTCTCCCAACTGGTCGTCATCTATTAGCGTTCCTCTAATCTTTAGAATGACTTCTACAGCCTCGGTTCGGAGATTGGTACATTGACTGCAAAGCATTGCTTGCAAAACTGCTTCTGATCGAGCATACCAAGCGGACCTTCTTGCCACAGGTAACACGATGTCCCTCACTACCTCCCTCTGTGTTCTTACTAGCTGCAATTGAAACAAAAGGTGATTGGGCCCATCCACCCACATAGGATTAAGTTTCACACTAAACCACTGGGGAAGATAAACTCCAATAATAAATTCAACAATTAACCTCAAATTCTTCAGCACTTTGCCCTTCAATTCGTGTTTGGAAATCCAAATCCTGCAGAAACGAAGAGCTGTAGTTAACCAACGGCTGTGACTGACAGGTCCAATCTCCAAGAGAGCCAATGACTGAGGCACTTCTCCTGATCTTATTGCTTGGGCAATACGATAAGCATAGGATTGATCTGTGCTGAGATCTTTGATGACTCCTTCAGACAACGCCGGAAGAGGAGGGCCAACTTCGACCTTTGGAAAGGTTGTATTTATTTCTAGTTGTGTTGCTTCATCCAGCATGATGCCAAGGGGACCTGACCACTTGTTGTTGCTCTTTGTAGGACCATCAAGTTCCTGGATGAGATGACGAAGAGGTAGCTCGCCTGTATGTAAATCACATACAATCCAAACAAGTCTTCTTCCTAGTTTTTTCTCTAAATGCGTCATTACACCCCCCTGCCATCCGGTGTTCACTGCAGTTGAATCTCCACCAACAGCCTGCAGTGAACTGCCAAGTCCTCTCTCCTGAACCCAACATAAAATATGATCAGCAATGACCTCTGCATGTTTCTTCCCTTCTACTTCAGTTTCGGGAGCAAAGTGAAACAAAAACCGACCACCAGGCTCAGAACAGACAGAGTAGTGTTCTTCTTTGATGAGACCTGGAAACTTTCTGTTCACTCCCTCTACTTCTAGCAAAACTTTTGTGTCATCTATTCTTCCATCAAACAAAAGACAGGAGAGCCCTCCCTCGCTTAAATCTTTTTCATGCTGATCAGATATTTCCTTCATTATTTTTTCTTGTGCTCTTCTAATTTTATTATGATCTATCACCAAAGATACATCCTCTCGGCTGATGAGGCCTGCATCTATCCAAGCGGCAGTTGCAATTTCTGCAGCCTCACGAAGTCCAGCATGGTGGCGAATACTAGCTAAAGCAATGTTTGAAATATTTCTTGTGTTGTATTTCATTTTCTTTGGTAAAGGTTCAGATGGCTCTTTGGAACTATCATCTGATGTTGCTTCCTGTTCATCAGAAGAACTATCAAAGAAGTGATAAACATCTTGACACAGCTCTTCCTCTCTTTGGATGGCTTCTTCACTCTTCATTTTCTTCTTTTGTTCCCTCTCTCGGATTTGTTCTCTCTTCTTGGCATTAGCAATCTGCTTCTTTGTTTCTGAATAATCTATTGAACCCATTTGCATACTTCCTTGGCCTTCTGCCTTTGTCCTCTGTGCCTTTATAAATTCAAGCTCTAAAACAGGGATCTTCTTTTCACGAGGACAACCACAATCAATGTGGGAATTATTTTCTCTCTTACCTGAGTGAGAACAGTTGGATTCAGAACATAATTGTATGGAGCACTTGCAGGTCAAAATGTCAAACAGAGTATCAAGTGTGTGCAGAAATTCATTTTTCCTGGCCAAGTTTCCTTTACCAAGTGATGTTTCAACTGCTTTGTGCCATAATTTCGTTAGTTTTAGCTCAATAGTTCGACACTGATTAATCACAGGTGGTTTGAATAGTGCATTAGCTTTTGTCCATTGATGCAGAAGAGGGACTATCATGTCATTTATGAGTTCTTTATCTGTATAGTTCCTTCTGTCCTTTGCATTTTTTTCTCGAAGGAGTAACCCTAATCTTAGCATGTCTCTCACTGTTGGAAGTTCTGATACAGGAAGCTCCTTCCCTTTACCAACTAGCAGGCTCAAGTGGGTTGACAACTGACTTCTTGTCTTCAATTTTGACATCTTCACACTATCTGACAAATAGAAAAATATTTCAATGTTTCATAATTCAATTGTTGTTTCAAAAAAATCAATTTGTTTATCAAAAATGCTGTAACAGAAATAACATAATAATTTCTTAGAACATAATGTTTTATACAATGATATAAGTAACTGCGACAATCAATATGCCCTACTTACAATAATTAAAATGTAGAATTCGTCTGGTAGAGTAGGTGCAAGTGCAATGAGAGCAAACCACCGTCTATGATATCTAGAAGGAGAGTGAGCCGGGCGCCTTATCCTCACGCTTGGTACAAGTCAAAACAAGAATTAAACTGTCCCACACGGAGAGCCTGTTCATGTTCATGTTCTGACATGCATATTGTACACAAGCTATAGAACCATAAAATACTCCATAATCCATATGCTTACATGAGATTAGTTAATATCAAGTGAATAATTCTAATCAAGTCTCATTAATTTGTTGAAATACTGATATTTGAAACTTTAAGGTATAATTGATGTAGGTGAGGGTTATTTCAATTCATTTTTGTTTGCTTATCTCAAGTTTAGACATAAAGAGGCACAATATTTTGACTACCAAATTTGATTTTTAACATGTTGACAAAATTGACACACCCTAATATACATATGTGCATGCATTTACAATTGTACATTCTTAAACGTATTTGCATACACGGAATTGAATGAATGATATATTTTGCGTTTATATACGAAATTGTGAACGTGCACAAGTTTGCGTTCATGCACAAAATTACGTACTGTACAGTCCCTCAAAAAAGTATCGTTAGTCATGGAAGCGTCTCTGTAACAAAGCGTGTTGGCATTTGAGCCTTCGTTGTTGAGCGTCAGAAGCTGTACAGTGAATGCCTAGGAGCATCAAGAACGTCTTCGTGATGTGAATGTGTACACTGTAAATCAATGTTGGATTTTTATTGTTATTCGCGATTGTATATATATATATTTTTTTTTTTTCATTTATTGGGCACCCCTACAGCGTTGTGCAAAGTGAAGCGCAGAAGCGTTTACAGCGCCCAACAGGGAAGCATTGCTAAGTTCACGCTTTCCTTATGTCTCATGAGTTAAGGGCGTAGAAGCCTGAAGAGTCGAGGGCGTAGAAGCCTGAAGAGTCAATGATTTATGTCTAAGCAAGTTATTGGAAGTTCCAACAATTTGTCCCTGTATACGAATTCGCAACTTTCGACTTACAGCAGGTTCCTACTTTGCTGCTAGGTGAACAGGGACGA
Organism: Homarus gammarus; assembly: GCA_958450375.1. Taxonomy (NCBI): domain Eukaryota; kingdom Metazoa; phylum Arthropoda; class Malacostraca; order Decapoda; family Nephropidae; genus Homarus; species Homarus gammarus. Next base: position 1,561,179 of record CAUDMG010002478.1, on the reverse strand, counting down.
AGGGTACTAGGAAGAGTGTCCAAACAACTTCCGCCAGCCCGAGAATCGAACCCGTGACATCTTGCTTGCGAGGTAAGAACGGTACCGCTCTACCACTAGCTCCCCATGATTGTATATTGAAATATTCTCTCTACTCGACTGGAGCAATAGGTCGTTGGGGTACAACCACAAAACCCCTGACATTTGCCAAGATTTATTCAGAAAATTTTAATGAGGCATGTCCATAGTTGTGACTGACTGCCCAAAGGATGATCAGAGACTGTATTGTACTGTGCCTTAAGCTAGGACAGTCCATAGTGATAACAGTAACCGAGGTTGAAACTGAAAATAAATTTAAGTGAAAAAACTAAAATTTGTGGCAAGCAACACTCACAAGGGCCTATAAGAAACCGAGGCACATTATCGCTGCCACAAAAAAAATGGGTGTTTTCTAAAGGACTGTGTTTGTGGATACGCAGGGCCGGATTTACCTACTTGTGGGCCCCAGGCCAAACTCATCAGTGGGCCCCCAAATTTATAAAAAATTTTACATGTTTCAATAATCAATATATATACTGTATATATATATTACTCTAATTATTTTGCAATGGCCAAATGTCATCAAATATTACATAATATCATAATATTATAATGTAAGAAATAAGAATTTCAACGCAATGTGTCACATCATTACTTTTACTCAAATTAGTTCTATATCATGTACATCTTATATATGGGAATAATGAAAGAAATACAATTAACTTGAAGCATAATCAACTTTGCAAGCACATGAAGTACAGCAAACTGTGTGAATTTCAAAATAAATTCTTCTTACTTTTTTCATGGAAAAGTTGTCAATGATACTGTTTGTGTCAAGGGATTGTAGGAGGCCTGATTTAATGCAAAATAATGAAAGTGAGTTTAATCTGGTTTGTCCCATGGTAGACCTCAAGTGATTTTTCACCCTAGCTAGAGTAGAGAAAGACCTCTCTCCTTCACAATTTGTAATGGGGATGGTAAGGAAAATTCTTACCAAAATACTAATGTTTGGAAAGGCAGTTGTCAAAATACCATCTTTGGACCTCAGCAAAGTGGAGATGCTTGTCACTGACCTGTCAGATTCAGAAGACAAAATGTCTTTAAATTGCAAAAACTCATCTAGAGCAGATGCTTCCAGGTCACTGGAATAGGCACTGACAACCAATTTCAGTTTGGCTTTGAGATCATCGTATTTCATGCTGTCATACTCCGTTAAGAAGCTAAATAGCTTCTTTATTTCTGAGGAGGCATTCACGCTGTGCTCTAATTCACTCCTAAGGCAATCTAATATGGTGTAGAAATTGTCCACCTTGAACTTCTCACGTGGATCAAGTTGAGTTTCAGTGCCAACTGATTCATCAAAGAAATGTTTTCTCTTTTTAGTTCTCTTTGTTGTCTCTGTGTAGACAGGCTCAGCAAAAGCCCTAGCCTGATCTTCTATTTCATCAAACTGGCCCTGTCTCATTTCTTAGACGAAGGAGATCAAACTCTCATACAGTTTCACAAATGACAGAAGGTCGGTCTCAACTTTTTGAAGTGGTAAGCTGGTTGCATAAAACCATGTTAAGATTTTATACCATATTACAGTAAGAAGTGCTGTTTCAAATGCTTCCATTTGTCTTATGAGGCCTTCACCTTCATGATTTGTAGCCACAGTTTGTCTATTGTCAGAACATATGTTCTCCAGTGCTGACTTTATCTCGAGGTAATGTAAAAACACTGCTTTAACAGCATCAGCCCTCGCACTCCAGCGAGTTTCTGAAAGGGATTTCACTACAATCCCTTCAGCAGGTAGTGCAGCTTTCAAGTGATCCCATCTATATGTGGAGGCTGAGAAGAAGTTGTATAAGGCTTGCAAAAATCTGAAATATGAAACAGACCCAAGGCAACTGCTGGCAGCTGATGTTCCTACAAGGTTCAAGGAGTGACCTGCACAAGGGACATAATATGCCAGGGGATTCATAGCCATTATTCTGGCTTGGAGACCAGTGTAAATGCCTGACATATTGGCAGCATTGTCATAACTCTGCCCTCTCATGTCACTCAAATCAAGACCAACATCTTTAATTAACTGTTGTGGTTGTGAATATATTATATAATGAAATACTCGGTGTACACTTGAAACAAGGTTATACGCTGGCACGCTGAGTGACAAATTAGTTTCAGTGGGCCCCCAGATACCGGTGGGCCCTAGGCCAATGGCCTACTTGCCTAGTGGTAAATCCGGCACTGGCAGCATACAATCCACCATTCATACAGAGATACTGTAGTGGACCTCATCCCCTACAAGTGACGACTGAGCTCCCGCGAGCCTACCAGCCAATCAGCATACAGCCAGCGATGCTGGTAGACCTACTCTCCAGTGAGGACGCACACCTAGCAACGCTAGGATCAGAGTGCCGGGTATTCCTGGCATCCTCCTCTGTGATTGCCTCTCGCGCTAGGCGCACCCTAAATCCTGATGTTTCTGAATTGTATAAATACGGGCGTGGCTGAACTGGGAAGACCTCTCAACAAGACCTCCCACTGGACCCGGAACTGTGAAGACCGCCTCTCTCTGGTGCCATTGTTGGCCATCTTCCCGGACCAGACCATCCACCACTGACATCGTCGACAACAACTCACGAGCGTTTTCGGTTTATCAAGCATTAGCTTGCCCTCTCCACTGGTAGTGTGAGTGACCCACACTCCAGCTGGAGAACAGCTACAGCGCGATATTCCCGACGTGGTTTGAGCTCTTTTCCTTCTACTGCTATTTTTCCTTTTTTCGCTCTGGCCTAGGGACCTTCACCCTCAAAAGTCTGTTCGTCCTGTGGTCCCCCCTGTAACTGTTAACCTCCCTCCCAGGAGATTGTGAACACGAAAGGGGGTTGGAGCAAGAACCTATCCCAGCCGAGTCTTTCCAGGAAAACCGTGATCGTGCGGGTCCACCTGGAAAGAGGGTAGCAATCCTTATCCTTCCCCAATAGGCACACTTAGCTCACGTCTATAAGTGAGCAGTCACATACACTAGGAAGTAGGTTTCCCCAACGGGGCTCCGGGAGAGAAGCTCAGGAACCACTTTACGATCACCCGGCCAGCATTGCTTGTGGGGAGAGCTGAAATTCCTCTGCTACCTACTCAACCGGAATAGGTAGGCTCTAAAAAAAAAAAAAAAAAAAAAAAAAAAAAAAAAAAAAAAAACCACTTAACCACCGGTTATGGAGTACTTACGCCCTCCTAACCGCGACCCCCACCTAAAACGCCAACCTGACGACCCGAACCACCACAGGCTCCGCACAGAGAAAGGGGACCAGCTACGGGCCTTCCACGAAGCCCTGAAAAGCAAGAACACTGCCACCGCCTCCAACAACTCCACCACCACTGTTACCGCCACTGAGGACGACAACTGGACGAAGGTTGAAAACAAAAAACGCCGACGCGCTTTTTCGGGAAACGAATGCCGTCAAGCAGCCCAAAAGGCACCCATCACCACCACCAGCTCACCCCCAACGACACTGCCCAAATTCCGGATCTCGAAAACGGACACGAAAACGACATATGCCGCCAGAGATGGAGAAACTAAATCCACTGGCCAAGTTTTCAGTGCGGCCCAACCTAAAGGGGGAGATGATTATTCACCCCAAAGACAAGGACTCTGCCACCACCCTCGACACTTACCTGCAAAACACCACCACCGTTGCATCAACCAAGCTGGACCCCGCCCAGAAACTGATGAAGTCGGTAGTCCTCCGGTACCCCAAGGAAAACCCCTCGAACCTCTGGAGAACCACCCGAAGATCCTTAAAGCCGAGAGATGCTCTCCCCCGTCCGACAAAACGGCCACCACAAAACAAGTGCTCATAACGCACTACAGTCCACCCCCCAGCACCATAGACCTCAAAACCTGGGGGATCCACGAAGTGAGGCCCTTCGTCCCGGAGCCCCTGCGGTGCTTCAGATGCCAGAAATACGGGCACCACGAGACGAGGTGCACGTACAAGGAAATCTGCGCTCAGAAGCACGGCACACACTCTTGCCTCACCAAACTGAAAAATGGAGAAAAATTTGCCCCCAAGTGTGCCAACTGCGGGGGCAAACACCACGCCTGGAACGCTGGATGCTCCGAGAGGACAATGAGGGTCCAGGCAAACCGACCAGCAGCAAGACCGGCCCCCACCGCCTACACACCAGCCCCACCAAGTACCTTCGTGTGGGGAACCCAAAGGCAAAAACAACAAAGCCAACCTCCTCAGCCGGTCAACACCCAAAGTGCAGCCCAGTTTCCTGGCCTCACTACGGCCACTCCTCAGCCACCCAAGCAGCAGACAACCACGAGAAAGACAAAAGAAGCACACACCAAGGCACCAGAAGGAATAATACACGTATCAGACCTAGCCAAGGTACTGACAACCTTCGCGGAGGGCCTAGCCGGACTACTGGGCCACAAGATCCAACCCACACAGCTCCAAATACTCATGGGGAGCGTCCTCGGGCAAGTCGCCACAGCTCCAGCCACCTCAGTGGAGGATCCCACGCCGGTCCCCACACGAGTGACAGCCTAGGTACACTCCACACCGAAAAAGGCCACCAGAGAACCAAAGATATCGCATTCGACAGCTCCCAGAAAGAAATTGGATGTTTCAACTCCCCTGAACCGAACCACAGCCCAGAAGGCAAAAACCACCACAGAACAAGAAGATATGAACCTGATCCAGTCGGAATCGGACCTGAACATTTCCATCGAGGACCACCAGAAGTCCCCGATGAAACAGTGGTGGAAACCATCAGCACCCTGAACATCCTTACATGGAATGCTCAGGGCATCAAAAACAAGAAACACCTCCTGCAAGAAGCAGCAGCCAAGGACAAGCTTGACCTCATACTGCTACAAGAAACACTTCTACAAGAACACCACTGTTTCAAAGTCAGTGGTTACAAGATATACAGGAGGCATTTCACGCAGGCGTCAACAAGAGGATGTATGATCTTGGTCAAGTCAAGCATACCCTCCTCCGAGGTCATGCAGCAATTTCCATGTGGGGAAAACATCGAGACACAGGCCGTCAAAGTAACCCTCCAAGAACGGGAATTAACTGTTCACAACATCTACAAGAACCCAAGGGGCTCACTGGAGGTGACTCATTAATTCGCTTCGGCCGCTGACCACGCCACATTCATAGGAGAGGATTTCAACGCACGTCATCCCTTCCTAAGCTCGGTAAGCCCCACAAATAAAGACGGCCTACACCTATACACCACCTTTCAAGACACACCCGAGATCTGCCTCCTGAACACCGGAGAGCCCACCCACATTAGGGGAGGAAGGCTAGATCTAACCTTCGTCTCCAGTGCACTACAGCCTTCGGCCTCCTGGCAGCTACACCCCACGCTGACCAGCGACCACTTCGCCACCCTAACAACGCTGAAGGTGAACAAACTCCCCACTCCACCCCCGCCGAGATGGAGATACAATACCCAAAAGGCTGACTGGGGACTCTTTAAGAAACACCTGGCTAAGTGGCGCAGAATATCACAGCCGGCCGGCGCAGCACCCGTGGACGAGACAACCCTCCACCAACAATTGGTCGAGGCGTTTCACCAAGCGGCAGAAGAGGCTATCCCAAAAACAAAACCCACATCAAGTCAGTACAATGATTTCTGGTACTACTGTCCCAGGGTGAAAGAACTCAACCACAGAGTGAACATGGCCCGAAGAAACTACAGGAGACATCCCACAGCAACAAACAGACATCTCCTGCAAGTCATAGTTAAGGATACCAGGGAAGAGAAGGAAGAAATAAAAAACGGAAGCTGGCTCAAGTGATGCTCCGAACTGAACGAGCACACCTCCCTTGGCAAAATGTGGGCCCAGATCCGATGGGCATCTGGGAAGGCAACACCACCACTACCAACCCATCCCAACCCAGAAGAGGAAGCCGAGAGACTTGCAAAACTGTTCTCTGACCGAGCAGCAACGAAAAACCTCCCGAGACAGGCGGAGGAGACACAACGGCGTCTGCGACAGGTCAGACTCCAGATGATCGAAGAGGCCTGCAACAGTGAAGATGACACCGACAGACTTTTCAACCAGCAAGATCTCCAGAAGTCGCTAAAACGAAGCAAGGACACAGCACCAGGGGCCGACAGGATAACCTACTCCATGCTTTCCCATGCCGGTAAAGCCGGACACGAGGCTCTGCTACAAGTCATCAATGCTTCGTGGACAGCACAAAGACTTCCACCGGAATGGAAGAAGGCAGATATACAGCCCATTCCGAAGTCCAGAGAACCAGACAAACCCTTCTCAGCTGCATGGCGAAGAAGGGAGAAAGAATGGCTCTCAACCAACTCAAGTGGAAAGTAGGCAGCCCACACCCTCACATTTTTGCTTACACCGAGAACACCGGCACAGGCAACAACATCGCCGAGATACTCAGCACAGTGGACTACAAACCAGCTCTGGTGGTCTTCCTCGACCTGGAGAAGGCCTTCGAACTAGCAAATCCACTGGCCATTATAACGACGCTCGCTGAAAAAGGCGTCAAAGGAAGGTTGCTGGGGTGGATCCAGAACTACCTCACACAGAGAGAAGCAAGAGTACGCTTTCAGGGAGCAACCTCAAGCTACAGGGTCCATGAAAACGAAACCCCACAAGGAGGCATCCTCAGTCCAATGCTGTTCAATGTCCTGATGGAAAATCTTGTCAAACTTCCTTTCAGACAAATAACCAAGCTCCTATACTATGCAGACGACTTACAGCTTATAGTAAGAGGATCAAACAGACTAGCCAACACGCAACACGCACTCCAACTTATAGAAGAGGAGTGCAACAGACTTGGACTCAAGATAAATCCAGCCAAGTCGAAAACGATGGCCATCTGCACAGACACACCAGACAAGATGCTCTCCATACAAAACACGCCGGTAGTCTGGACCAACACCCACCAATGTCTTGGAATCTGGCTTGACCAGAAACTCACTTTCAAACCGCAACTCGAGTATCTCAGGCACAGGACGAAGAGCAGACACAGTATAATGAGGTCGCTCACCAGCACAACCCCAGGAGCAAACTTTCATGTGCTCAAAGCCTACTACACGGCCGCCATCAGATCGCTGGTAGATTACAGTGCTCCAGCACTCATTGGACTGATAGAAGACCAGATAGCTAAGCTAGAAGTTATCCAAAATAATGCTCTCAGGACCATGCTCGGAGCACCCATGTGGACCAGAATTTATAATTTGCAAATGGAAACTGAACTACCACCCCTGGCAGTACGAGTCAAGCAGGTGACAGCCGGTCTCCTCGCCAAAATCTGTAGATCAGATAAGCCCACAGCTGCCAAAACGCGAATCAGTGCCTCCCTCCACCTCAACCACAGAGAGCGAGGGGCCACCTAGTCGCACGAAGCAAGCGAGGTCATCCGACACCTGCAAGCAGAAACACTCGTCAAGAACAACCAAGACACACGAGACAATGGTTACGCTGTTCCTCCACCATGGAGTCCTCCACCAGCCACATTCAAAATTACCGACCTAGGTGATAGCAAAGCCAACCTCCAGAAGGAGGACCTCAAAAAAATAACTCTGGTAGCCATAGCCACCGAGACACCGGCTGATGCAGCATCATACTTCACAGACGGCTAGGTGGATCCAAAACATCATACATCCGGAGCGGCCTTCTACACCCAAGGTCAGACCCTCCGATGGAGACTTTCTAATGATTGCTCCACCCTACAAACAGAGTTGGCAGCAATCTCAAAGGCCCTACTACACGCTGCAGCACAACACAACAAGTCCATCATAATTCACACGGACTCGAAATCGGCCATGCAGGCGCTGCAACACAGCCAACCACGAGACAACGTCTACATCATAACCTCGATCCTCGCACAGCTACAGGAATTCCAAAGACAAAACCGCCCAGTCGTCTTACACTGGATTCCCAGTCATGTAGGGATCGGGGGAAACGACGTGGCAGACGAAGCAGCCAAGGCAGCCACACGTTCTAGTAGCGTACACATTCAAGTTCCAGCAAGCGTGCAACAGATCAAGAATCACCTCAGGAAGACTAGCAAGCTCCACATCCAAAAGAGCTTCCTTCACGCATTCAACGCTGGTTCCCAATCAGCCAAATGGTACCTGGCGGCTACAAAAGGGGAACCACCTTTCGCGGACAAGAAAACACCAAGACAAACCCAAGTCAGCCTTCATCGACTGCGACTAGGGTACAAGTGCTCCTGGCAGATGATCGGAAATGACGTCATGGAATGCACCTACTGTCAGGAGCCAGCAGCCAACCCACTTGAACACTATCTCCTCGACTGCGAAGTCACACAAAGCCTCCGAAACAGAACTCAAAACTTCCAAGAAGCACACACAACACCAGCGGCCACTCTAACCCGAAAGGCCCAAACAAACCACATTCACCACCTTCTCCGGGTCATCACACGATACCCACCACCCAGATAGCTTAGAAAGTATCCTCTCCCAGCAAGTGCGGACCCCAGTTCGGGGGGCGCGCCACTCCGAAACTGACCATAGCTGCAGGTAGGACAACCTCCAATCCCAACCCGGTCTGGCTGCTCCAGGAGCTCCAGCCGGAACCACCAATCGGGCCGCCTATAGGCAAAGGCCCGTGTCGGACTACGGTCCGACAATCTCAACAACAACAATAACAGCCAGTGGAGCACACCTCATAGTAGGTGGGATTGTGTGTGTCCGTTGGAGGTCGAGGGAACACAGGCCAATCCGGCAGTGGAAAACAGTGATAGTGCAGTTACACCACTGTCCGGGGGTCGCCAGTAGGTACATTAAGAAGGGTCTTGAATAACCTTCTTTATCACCCACAATTAATACATGCTAGGAAGACACAAACAAATAAACCATGGCTACCAAGGTTAGACTCAAGATCATAGACAAGAGAACAGCCCCTTCACGTTCTCAGATAACTGAAACAGCCTATGGTACACTCAATGTACCCTTCACAAGGATTTTCTCATCGAACGATGGATACACTGCAAAATGCAGGGACTACAGGGACGCAGATACCATTCTGAGCCCTGAGGGGACGCAAGCCTTTGGAGACATAGGACTCCAGGTCATCATGCCACCAGAGGTTAAAGCAAAAAGATCAGTATTTGTACGTGGACTTGACTACGAATTTGGAAAGCACTCGGCACAAGAAATAAAAGAAGAACTAGAAATAAAAAATAACTGGTTAAAAGTTGAAGAAGTGGTAAACATAAAGCAATACACACATTGCTTAAAGCTGAGATTCACTGATACTTCAATGGCAGACAAGGCCCTGGAATCTGGAATCTTGGGGTTCAACATGTCAGTACTCCCTAAACAACTAGTAAGGGAGAAATACGTTAATATTCTCACCTGCTTCATCTGCTATGCACATGAATCACATGCAACAAAAGACTGTCCTCAAAAGGAACTTAAAATATGCTCTGAATGCGCAGAAGAAGGCCATACCTTCCGGGACTGCAAGAATCAAGCCAAAGCTTGTATAAACTGTAAAAATCGGAAGGAGCCAGGATATAAGACCCACAGAACCCTAGCAATGGCCTGTCCATACAAAAAGAAAATAATAAATGGAAAAGTAGCAAAGGAAAAACAACAACAACAAGAACAGAAGGAGAATACAACATATGCTGCTATTGCAAAGAATAACGACAAACACAGAAGACTTACCATCATACAACACAACGTCCGCAACTGGGAAACAAATAAAAACAACCTTGCAAACACATACCTCAGCATTGATCCGGACATAATATTAATAAATAGTCACGGCAATACAAATTCCAAGAAAATAAAAATATTTGGATACACAACCTACCAAAGAAATAAAACAGAAGAACTAAATGATGGCGTGGCCATTGCTGTAAAACACAGACTCAAACATCAAATCATCGACGATTTCCAGGATGAATTCCTGGGAATCAAAATAACTACCACACTTGGAGAAATAGCAATAGCCACAGCATATTAACCGCCAAGAAGGAACTACCTGCCGGCCCCAGACTTGCTAAAACTATTGAACTACAACTGCCCAACATATATAATAGGAGATCTGAACCCAAGACATCCAATATTCGTCCACGGAAACAGGAACAGGGTGGGCACTGCACTGCATACCATAATGAACACAGGGAAGCTGATCCACCTAGGACCACACTTCACCACATTCATTGGCAATAATAAAACAACAACCCCAGACAAAGTCTTCTCCAATAACAAGGCATTCCTGAATTACCATATAAAACAAGGACCACTAACTACCAGTGACCACATTCCAATGATAATAAAACTATCTACAAGCCTAATCCAAGTACCAACAACCCCACGTTTCCAATTGCAAAAAGCAGACTGGGAAGGCGACAGGAAACAACTAGAACAAGTAAAGATCCCAGATCTCCTTGGCAAAATGCTAGAAGATATAGACAACGAAACAGATACCCTTATACTTAACATCAAAAAGGCAATAGAGAACAACATACCAATCACAACATATCGAACGCTACCACACATAAGAACATAAGAACATAAGAAAATAAGGAATCTGCAATAGGCCGGTTGGCCTGTGCATGGCAGCTCCTGTCGAGAGTTACTACCACTCTCTATCATCCATGAATTGCGAATGCGAATGCGAATGCTCAAAGTACAATACAATAACATCATGATGTACATACAAAACTATCCACCAACAACAGAGCTTATTAGAAACTTAAGGCAAATGCAACAAAAGTTAAGAGATGAAAGCCTGATAGCACACCAACAGATATGGAACGAACTAATAAACAACCTGGATACCACAAGAAATGACAAGAACTTCTGGCAGAACGTAAACAAAATTCTAGGAAACAACAAACCCCAACAAACGTACATAAAAGACCAAAACGGGAAAAAACTCTTTGAAGAAAAAGTGATAGAATCCGCATACAGGAGAGAATGTAAAAAAAGTATTTCAAATATCAGAAGAAGAAAATGAGCAATTTGATGAGGAACACGAAAATCACATCTGCAGAGAAATGGCTGAAATGATACACAGGATAACCCCATACCATGTGGTGGACAAAACCAGGCTCAACCAGATAGAACCAATTACAGAAGGAGAACTGCTACACTACATCAGACACACTAAAGAAAAAGCACCAGGATTTACAAAAATCACAAGAAATATGATCCTATACCTACCCAACAACTGCACACAAGGCATCCTTTGTAGGTTATGCATCTAAGCTACTGTGCCGAGTAGCAACCTTGTAAATAAGCTACTGTGCCGAGCAGCATTTATATATATAATTACGTGGCAACACTGCACGTGTTATGTGGCAGCATTGCCCCGAGGCTGCCTTATGGCAAGGCAGTCTCAGTCTGACTGTGTGAGCCGTGCATGGCACACGCTAGTCACCACTTGTATTTCTCCTATCCCTTAATAAACGGACTTTAGTGTTACCCGGTGTTTCCCTACCCATCACTGCATTCTTCAGGGAACACATGTAACCATCATCCTTGAAATATTTAACTCAGCTTTGGCAAGTGGATACTTCATTGATGCATTCAAAAACGCAAAACTTATATTCATACAGAAACCAGCCAAAGACCACACTCAAGTAATTAACTACAGACCGATTTCCCTACTCGAAGTTATAGGAAAACTATTTGAAAAGGCAATAAACAAGAGAATCAGAAAACACGGAGCGAAAACGGACTACTAAACCCCAGACAACATGGATTCACTGAAAAAAAGGGAACACATACTGCACTAGCCATAATCACGGAAACGTTAGCCAACAAGAAAGCAGAAACAAACCAAGTCAACATTGTATTAAGAGACGTTAAGAAAGCGTTCGATAAAGTATGGCACCTAGGATTAAAATTTAAACTGCTCCAATTAAATCTCCCAGACCTACTAGAAAAAATCGTCTGTGACTTCCTAGACGACCGCACGGCACAAATACAAATTGGCAGCTATATAGGACCACCCATAGAACTGAAAAGTGGAGTACCCCAAGGCAGTGTCCTTTCACCCACGCTGTACAATATCTACACAGCAGACCTACCAGAACCAGCTCCCTAAGTGAATACATAAGTTTTGCAGACGATATCACACAAATCATCACATACCCCGGCAAATCAACAGCAATAATGGCACAACATACTGCCAACGCAATAGAGAACATCAACCAGTACGAAAAAAAGTGGAAGATACAAACGAACACCAACAAGTTCAAAATAATACCAATCGCGAAAAAGGAAAAAAGACCCCATTATAGTAAACAACAAAGTAATTCCATATGCCATGGAAGGCACTGTCCTAGGGCTGAAGATAACAACAAAAGGCTACAAAACATTCATCACCGAAAAACTTGCAAACACCAGAAACATGGTAATTAAATTAAAACGCTTCAGAAGCCTGTCAGCAAAAAACAAGTTAAAGTTATTTAGAGCCTATGTCCAATCCCGACTAGTATATCCACCAATTCCCCTACATGCAATAAAACAAACAAACATAAAGAAACTGCAGACAATTCAAAACTTAGCCCTAAGGGATGTATACAACATCAGATATCCTGACATAGTCACCAACCGTCAACTACACCACCGAGACAAATAGAACCCCTAAACGTTTACCTACACCAACACTCAAAAAGAATATGGACAAAGTTAGAAGAAATAGAGGCAGGACCAATCACAGAATGGATGGAAGAGACAGAAGACGGAAGAAGAGAACACCCGTGGTTCCCTCGCAGTAAAAGAAGAGCCCTAGAACCCACACCAACTCCACTCTATTGAAAGATGCAACGTTACCCCAGTGACAACCTTGGCAGCCCTACCACTTACATCATTAGATCATAAAAAGACGGGATGTTCTTAGCAGAAACACAAGCACCTGCCCTGGACCCCCCACCATTGGCTAGGACACAAGACCCGAAAATATAAGGCATAAAATTGCAACACATGCTAAACATACAAACACCTGACATAACAATAACACCTAAGACGAAAATTAGCTGAAACACAAACATGAGAAAACAAAAGCACTTGGGTTAGAACATAAGAACATAAGAAAATAAGGAGTCTGCAATAGGCCAGTTGGCCTGTGCATGGCAGCTCCTGTCGAGAGTTACTACCACTCTCTATCATCCATGAATCTATACAGTCTCCTTTTGAAACTTTCCAGCGTTCCAGCACTTACTACATAGTTGCTAAGCTTGTTCCACTCGTCCACTTGTGAACCAGTTCCTTCCTATCTCCCTCCTAAACCTAAACTTACCCAACTTAAATCCGTTGCTTCGAGTCCTATCCTGCTCGGATATTATAAGAACTTTATCTATATCTCCTTTATTGATTCCTCTCACCCACTTAAATACTTCTATCATATCTCCCCGCACTCTTCGTCTTTCTAGGGAATGCAAGTTTAGTTTCTTTAACCTATCCTGATATGGAAGGTTTCTAAGTCCCGGAATCATTTTCGTCATTCTTCGCTGCACCGACTCTAGTGAATTGATATCCATTCTATAATAAGGGCACCAGAACTGAACCGCATAATCGAGGTGCGGCCTGACTAGCGCAAGATATAGTTGCAATAAGACCTCGGCACTCTTATTACTTACACTTCTAGATACAAAACCCAATACTCTGTTTGCCTTATTTCGAACACTAACGCACTGTTTTCTTGGCCGTAGGTTCGGGCTTACAAGTACCCCTAGGTCTCTTTCACAAGTCGAATTCTCTAGGTTGATGTTGTTAAGGCTGTATACATTGACAGTATTTGTTCTTCCAATATTAAGTACGCTGCACTTGCTGGTGTTGAATTTCATTTGCCATTTTTCAGACCACCCCTGCAGTTTATTTAGATCCTCCTGTAATGCATTTGCATCCTGCCCTAAATTAATCTGCCGCCTTATTTTGGTGTCATCCGCAAACTTGGTTATGTCACTGCTGATCCCAGTATCTAGATCGTTTATGTAGATTAAGAACAAGAGCCCCAAGACCTAGCATTCTACTACTATTTTCCAATTTCCTCGCTTTTCTTCTTGCACTATCCACCAACCCCAAGTCCCTCCAAATTCCACCATCATTCTTCAAGTCCACTTCCCGCACCACCAATATACGCACCAGCATCAAGATTTCTTCATACTTTACTTCACCCATCGACTCAACTCGGAGACCATTCTACTCTGACCTTCTGGACCAGCAAGATATATCTCCGGCGCCTCACCACCCAGCTCCCTCAGAAAGCTCCTCGCCCTACAGGACCTCTGAGCAAGCTACTCCTCACCTAGTAACTCCTTAGCACTGCATTGTACATCCAATACAATATGTATACAGAGAGCACATTGTGAGTTTCCTTTCTATTCAACCTCATTCCTGAGTGTGAGACATCTACATGTACGTACGTTTGTGTGCCCATACAAAGAGACAATAGACAACTAAAGAGAATTGACAACTGGCCACTTACCGTACGCTACAAATGGTCACTCCGAGGTCACGTGAGGTCTTATATAGCGGGGGTAGGCGTGGCTTGATAGTTGACCTCGGCTTTGTTAGGCGGCGCTGGCGCTGGTTACCCACCTTGACCACGAGATGCAGGCTGGGGAATTCGAGGGTAGGCTAGTCAGCGACAACTGTGGTTGTAGGGGAGGAATCCACTACAATACAGTGTACACAGTGATAGCACATAGATACCAACAACTCGTCGAGGAGAACTGGAAAAGAAACGAAAGGAAATAATAGTAAAAAATAAACAAAAAACAAGCCGAATTATCTCGGACGGCAACACTGGACGAACCAGGATGCCAGCCAGGTCAAGACCAGCAGGACAGCTGAGTATTTTTTTTTTTTTAATAATATTATTCTGCCACAAGGCATGATCACTCACACGTCTTAGTTCACTTAGATTACAATCAGAAGGTGTCATTATAACGAAAGTCATCTCTGCAAGGGATAAATTTCTTCCTCAAAATAAAGTGAAAGATGACGAAGGTTACCATCAGTCCCCCCCCCCCCCCCCTGCACACCAGACACAGAGGCCTATTGTAGGAACGCAGCTGAATCGTGGGCTTTAAAAGGTCCTAACACTTAAGCCTTGACACCAAGGCACAAAAGCAATTATAATTATTATTATTATTATTATTATTATGATGATGATGATGCCGACACTTAGAATTATATCACATCGTAAACTGGGCTTAAAGTTAAGAAGCTTCTTACAGAGTGGACATCCCCCCCCCCCCCTTCCACAGGATTGCCAACGGCGACAACTGTCAAGCATTGCGTGTTCCACAGGTGTAAGTACGTAAAAGGAAGAAGACAGTTTGTGACAGGACCTGTATAGACGTAGGGAATCAGGGGTTAAAACCCCAGGGTCACCCTGTAGTTTACTGACATGCAATTACTGCAAGAGGACGACGTTGTAGTGGAATTCTTCCCTACAAACGCTGTTTGTCGCTGCCTAGCCGACCCCACCAATTCCCCAGTGTATGCCTCTTGGTCTAGGTCAACCAGCGCCGCCATACACCACGGAGCGGGGGTCAACTGCTAAGCCACGCCTACCCCCGCTATTTAAGACCTGACCTCGTGGTGATCTGCCTCTTTCTACCTACACCAACCAGCCAGCAACACCTCCTCCGCCTGCCTGGTGGTCCTAGCTCCTCCGCCTGCCTGGCGGTCCTCTCTCCCGCTGGCGAGCATGGCGACCCACAAGCTGTCCTTCTCTGAACATCCTCACCAACCAGCTCTCTCTACATCACGCTTGTAACCATGCTGCCTTCCCAGCACCAAGCTGCATTGTACATCCAATACAACATGTATATAGAGAGCACATTGTGAGTTTCCTTTCTCCATTCCATCCTGAGTGCGAACCAAACAACCTGAACCCCACAACGTCTTGGGCAGATTGTGGGGATCTGACCGCATCAACGTTTAGGACGTTGCATAATGCGGTAAAGCATGAAGGCTGTTGCTGGTATTGCCCTAACTGCAAAGCCAAAAAAACGAGGCTATTGCAGATCATAAGGTAATGAGAAACTTAGAGACGAAAATAGATGAAGCTGGATCCTTGTTGGTTGCCAAACTACAGCAAGTTGGAAAAGAGTTTCTCACTAAGACTGAGGAAGTAGCTGATAGAATAGAGGGAGTAGTGAAGAAGAGCTATGCTCAGGCTGTAGCAGGGTCACAGAAGGTGACGGAAAGTAATACAGAATCCGAACAGGTCTGTGGGGTATGAGATTGTTTGGTTCACACTCAGGATGGGATGGAGAAAGGAAACTCACAATGTGCTCTCTATATACATGTTGTATTGGATGTACAATGCAGCTTGGTGCTGGGAAGGCAGCATGGTTACAAGCGTGATGTAGAGAGAGCTAGTTGGTGAGGACGCTCAGAGAAGGACAGCTTGTGGGTCGCCATGCTCACCAGGGGGAGAGAGGACCGCCGGGCAGGCGGAGGAGCGAGGACCGCCAGGCAGGCGGAGGAGCGAGGACCGCCAGGCAGGCGGAGGAGGTGTTGCTGGCTGGTTGGTGTGGGTAGAAAAAGAGGCAGATCACCACGAGGTCAGGTCTTAAATAGCGGGGGTAGGCGTGGCTTAGCAGTTGACCCCCGCTCCGTGGTGTATGGCGGCGCTGGTTGACCTAGACCACGAGGCATACACTGGGGAATTGGTAGGTCGGCTAGGCAGCGACAAACAGCGTTTGTAGGGGAGAATTCCACTACAATACTCCCCCTTCCCTCCAGGCGGTGTAGGAGACTTGTTATCTACAGAATTGCTTAGCACATGTGAGGCAGAACGGGCGGTGCATGCCTCATGTGAGACAACGGCGATGGCGTGGATGAGCCGGTCGCTGGATACAACTATCTAGATACACAATATCTGTGGGAGAAGAGAGGGAGAATAAGGGTGTGTGGAGGCGATGAATGTTGTGCTTCCCTCACGGCAGGTACAGAGTCGTCAGATGCGCCTGCTGGGGTGTGTGTGGGCCTGGGTCAGGAGCAGGGGCTGCGTCAGCAGAAGTGGATGAAGGCTCGTGACAGCAGCTGGGTCCACGACAGCAGCAGGGTGCCGGACATTAGCAGGGAGCACCTGAGGGAGAAAAGAGGGGTGTGTGGGTCCGCACTCAGGAACAGAGGCCGCATCAGGGGCGGCAGGGGTTACTGCTGGGCCGGGGTCGGCGTCTGAGGCAGGACGGGTGTGCTGGGGTCGGAAGAGGAGCGACTGTCTGCTTAGAGTAGCAGAGCTGCTCTAGGGTGTCTGACCTGCGGTGTAGAGACAGTAGCTGTAGAGCCGATGAGAGCTGCTTCTGGGTGGATAAGCCAGTCTTCCATGTTGCTTGAAGACTGGGAGGGTGATCAGTTTCTCCTCCATCCTGTGTGAGTGCGAATCTCCGGGAGTCACCATTTGTGGGGTATGAGATTTTTGGTTCACACTCAGGATGGGATGGAGAAAGGAAACTCACAATGTGCTCTCTATATACATGTTGTATTGGATGTACAATGCAGCTTGGTGCTGGGAAGGCAGCATGGTTACAAGCGTGATGTAGAGAGAGCTGGTTGGTGAGGACGCTCAGAGAAGGACAGTTTGTGGGTCGCCATGCTCGCCAGCGGGACAGAGGATCGCCGGGCAGGCAGAGGAGCGAGGACCGCCAGGCAGGCGGAGGAGGTGTTGCTGGCTGGTTGGTGTGGGTAGAAAAAGAGGCAGATCACCACGAGGTCAGGTCTTAAATAGCGGGGGTAGGCGTGGCTTAGCAGTTGACCCCCGCTCCGTGGTGTATGGCGGCGCTGGTTGACCTAGACCACGAGGCGTACACTGGGGAATTGGTGGGTCGGCTAGGCAGTGACAAACAGCGTTTGTAGGGGAGAATTCCACTACAGGTCCTTCAGCGGTTAGCCACTCTGCAGAAGTGTGTTGAAGAGATGCCAACTGTAGTGCGTTTTTTCCCAGCTGATTTCGTTCTGAAGTAATGGTGTATTTCTAAATGATTTTATTCATAATCCTTGGGATGATCATGACTGACGATAAAAATATTTAGCAAAATTATATAAAGATACATACATTCATTATTTCAAACATGAGCACGTAGGAAGTTTATCAGAAATCGTAAACGTGAATTAACTCTTAAACCCTGGTAGCACTTCGGCACCTCAGTTATCCTGAGAGATTTGAGAGCATGCAAATGCCTATCTTACACTACAGACGGGCAAGGGGTGACCAAATTGAGGTGTATAAACATCTCACACAACACTACTCGGTCGAGTGTCCATACCTGGAGCTGGCGGACGCCCTCGCCACCACGGGTCACAGCTCAAGGTTTAAGAAGCCACAAGTCCAGAAAACTGTGAGGCGATACTTTTTCGGAGTGAGAATTGTGAATTCTTGGAACAATTTGCCAGAGTGTTGTGAAGGCACCGAATGTGAGCTCTTTCAAGACCAGACTTGACCAACACTGGAACAGGTTCAGATAAATTCAGGAGTCAGTGCATGCCCAGCACTTGCCAACAGTGCGTAACAGAGACGTGACCGACCGCCCAAGCGGCTAACGAGCCGATCAGTGGCAAAGAGGATAAAGAGAAAAGGAAAGTTACTCGACTGCTTCTGAACAGTTGGTAGTTAGTTCTACCTCCGCGACCTTTGAGCGTGAATGAATGTATATGTTTTCGAACGATATATACATTAACATAGCAAAATAGATTTATTGTTACACTGAAGTATCTAGTATGCCATACAAGGACGACTCCCTCCCCCAATCCTACCCCATCTCTAGCTGTTACCGATATGGCAAACAGGCGTACCAACGTATGATGATGCACGGGGATCATATCAAAGCATTTCGTCCAGCGTTTCAAATTGTAGAAACAGAAAATCAACGATAATTTTTGGGGGAATGCATATACACGTATTTCAGAGGTTGTATGTGATTGGTTTCGTATAAAAAAGATTACACGTGTACAATCCCTTAAAAGGTCAGTGTCCTCGGCAATCAGAATGAACCGCTGGAGTGAACCCTGTGAGTCCCTTAGTTCAGTTTCGATTTTCAACCCATAGGTGGCGCTTCTTTCAGAACGAGATGCACAACACGGCGCCTATATATAGTATAGTTGCCGGGAGTGTCCCAACAGGTGGAGCTGATCACGCCTGTCGACTTTACACACAAATCACTAATGTAAGAGCAACCTTATATTATAATAAAATAAAAATAAAACATTGAGACTATTACTGTATAAAAACAATATTTGGTTACTATACACCTGTACTCCCTTATCGTGAAGGTGGAGCCTATGTATAGACTCTATACGTTCCTTTATACTATAAAGGAACGTTACTACGCAAGTTTTCAAATTATGATGGGTCAATGTTTGAAATTACATATTGATTGTAGTTTTTATTTTTTTTACAGATCAGACCTGTCTCATTAATGCTAAGCTGTATTGTATCAACAGTTTATGACATTTTGCATCATTAATATTAAGTGAACAAAACCTGATGACTGTCGTATGTCTAAGTTCGTAACTTGGGAACTAACAATTATGAAAGGTTAACTTAGCAGAGATCAAGTTAAAATTGTTTACCTTGAGTCTTTCACATGTTGAGGCGTTATGATCCCTCATTATCTGACGACGTTAAGCTACAACAGGACACAGTATATAAGGCCCCTCCATCACCCCTACACTGTCGGCCTAGAGGGTATGCTGATTTCCAGCTAGGATTTACTGTATAATTATCAGCCCCTTCCTTTCCTGCAATTGTGTGCAAACTAACGTGTTATCACACACACACACACTTGTGCAGTAGAGAAACAGTACCTTATATCTCAATGAGAACAACCACTACAGGGCCCTTCACAACCAAATCACCCGTGAAATACTCACTGCAAAGAAGTCTTACTACCCAACCAAGCTGCAAAAAAATAAATAAAACACACCCCCTCCCCTTTCTTAGCCATCTCACTAATGGTGACGCTGTGATAGCGGTTTTTGTATCACACACAATTGTTTTAAATAAGTTCTGGAACTTATAAGTGGCAGAGCTGATGTAAACACTACTTCTGGGCTTTTATTTATTGTTGAAGCAATTATATACACAGTCTTGAGTTTAGGAGAGAATGTATTGTGAATTCTCCCCAGGGAAGTGTCTTGAGTACACTTATAGTATATTTAAACACTTAAGTTAGGTGTTCACCCCTTAACTGTAAGCAGTAGAGTGCGTCAAGCGGGAGTTTTGATTAGTCAGTTGACCTCGCCTGACTTCTGAGAGAGTTACAAGCTCAGACGTGTATAACGTCAACAACTGAGACATTGTTGAATAACTTGGTGTTATTCATTTGGATGAATATTTATATAATGTAAAAGGTGCTGTTACAACGCAGCTCAGCAATCTAGCAACCATTTCGCAACAATATGCCAGACACTCCCCCCAGCTTGACACAACCAGTCTCTCTGCTTACCTACGAGCCCCCTCTCCCAATGACTTTAAAGTGGCAAGACGTTTTGACAAACTGAAGATAAAGCATAACTTCACCTCTATTGACTTACTAATGAAAATCTATAAGGAGTTCTCCCCGGAACTAGTTAAACCCCTCTGTTCCATCATCAATGCGACCCTCAGCCAAACAAGATGCCCAGCTGACTGGAACACCACATATGTGTCACCAGTGCCCAGGTTAACGAGCCATAATCCTTAAGTGAGTTACGACCCATTGTCATGACCCAAATACCCAACTTAATCTGCGAAAGTTTTGTTTTTGACTGGGCTTATTCTAATATTGCAGGGGCCACAGATCCTCAGCAATTTAGCAATATGAAAACTTCCTCCACCACTCACTGTTTTGTCAGCTTTCTCGACTACATATACCGCCATCTGGAAAACCCAAAGACGTATGTGGCTGTCACCTTCATTGACTTCACCAAAGAATTTGACCGAGTCAACCACAATTTAATCATCAATAAAGCTATCGACATCGGGTTTCGGAGAAGTCTTATACCATGGCCTACACACTTCCTTAGTAACCGACGCCAAGCTGTACACTTCCGAGAGGCTGTCTCCACCTTTCAGTCACTCACCTGTGGCGTCCCCCAAGGCACCAATATGGGACCACTCTGCTTCCTCATGCTTATCAATGATGCCCAGAAAGAAACTCCCGCTCGTTGGAAATATGTCGACGACTCCACCATTGGAATCAGTGTAAACTTAGTTCCCGACTACAGCGCCCTCCATAATATATTAAAGTCTCTAAATTTGGGTCACCAGCAGCATGTCACCATCAACCATAGCAACACCATGGTTATGCACATCAACCTCTCCACTGACCTTGTACCACCTTCCTCCATTACTTTGGGCCCCAACACACTCCAGGTTGTGGTCTCCACCAAGCTCCTCGGTGTCACCATAAATAACAAATTAAATTAGAAAACACACGTCAGAGCAATTATCAATATTATTGCATAAGTCACCCGGTACAGAGTACAGGGAATTTTGTATGTGCAATCAATAGTTTAGACATTTCAAAGACACTTTTTCTTCTCTGATGTTTCCCTCGCAAATGACCTAACTATACCGGGGGATCCAGAGGGGTGAGGCCTCCCGATTAAGAATTTAGGTTAGATAATTTTAGGTTATTTGCGAGGGAAACGTCATAGAAAAAAAATGTCTTAAAATTGTCTAAACCATCGGGGAAAAAAAACATTGTTCAACTAAAGAGCCATATTGGTTGAAAATGCAAATTTACCCAATTGTCAAATCCTCCAGTTTTAGCCTCCACCTCCGCAGTCTTATGTCCCTCGGAGTTCCCGCGCCTGAGCTCCTCAGTGCTAACTCAATGTTTACATTTCCCAAGCTCACCTATGCTTCCCCTGCTTGATCTTTCTCCCTAAATGCAAACAACGGAAGCTTTTAAAAAAGTGTAGAAGAGGGCGTTAAAGAATATTCTCTCCCCCTCCTAGTCCTCATCTCAAGAAGCACTCAACACATTGACACTCTCGGCTCTCTTTGAGCATCTCCATGAACTTATCTACAAATTTGGAGAGAAGCTTCTGTGCTGTCTTCTACACTGGCTCCTGCTTCCACCCAAACATTACTATTCGACACTACAACCGCATCCAGCCCTTCGTAACCTAACATCTGACCTCCGCGACCGAACACTTAACCTTCGTGACCTTTCGCCCATCGTTAAGTCAAAATTTATTTGTTATCTACGCTTAGTAAGCGACATGACCTTTCGCCTAACACTGGTATTGGTATTGATATTAAACAGTTTATTTAACCAAAAAAAATACAGATATAGAGTGAACATTAATAGAAATATTTACATGGCTGAGCCAATTAAAAGCCTGAGATCTCTTAGTAGCATTTGATATATACTGTACATTTATCTCAAGAATTTATTATATAACATTTAGTATCATCTGGATTATTACACGCAACGTGGTGTTAGTAAATATATGTGAAAATGCTACCACGATTATTATTATTTTTTTTTATACGTATATACATATTTTACAGTGGAGTTGTTATACAGTAATCTGATAAGGTACAGGGGGTTCAAATCTGAAGGTAAGTTTTTCCTGTGAAAGATTGTGTAGTGGATTTTTTCGAAGTTTAGGGTCAGTTTATTACATATTACCCAGTTTCTGAGTTTAGTCAATTCATTGTTCATAGTTCTCATCACATAATGGAGGTCGGAGTGATTGACAGAGATTACTATCGCTTGCAAATAAATTGTACTTTACGAGTGCTGGAGTGGGCTATCTCATTTATGTACAACAATAACAATTTTCGGCCGAAAATGGAGCTTTGAGGGACGCCATACAAAATAGGCGAGAAGTCAGATTGATGAGTGTTATAGCAGACATACTGCTTCCTGTTAAACACATACGAGGTAAACCAATTGTGGGATAAGCTCCTAACACCGTATTGTTACAAGCTCTGATTGAAGGATGGTATGGTCGACAGTATCAAAGGCCTTTGAGAGGTCCAAGAATACTCCGAGATTGAGCTGACTATCATCAAAGAAATTCAAGATATCATTAGTAAAGGACAGCAGGGCACTCTCAGTTGACCTTCTTGCTCTAAATCCAAACTGGGAGTCTGTAAGGATGTTATTGACACTGCAGAAGGAGTTTAGTCTAGTACATGCCAGGAAGGTAAAATACCCCATTTTTTATATACTTTCTGGATAATTTGTGACCTATTAACTACCTGTCAAAGTTACACGGTGTAGTCTATCTTTAGGGTAAACTCGTTGTAGGTACCTCCCAAGAATGCAAGAAACACTACTGTCTTTGTAATTTATATTTGGGTCGATTCGTAACCTATCATATACCAAGGTAAAAAAACTTTTAATCTATTTCAGGTAGAAACGTGACTTTTCATCTACCAAGGTAAAAAAAATGTCCCTTTTAATCTACTCTCATATAAATCTATAACCTATTACCTACCAGAGTAAAAGAAGAACAATCCTGTGCAATTTATTTTTTGGGTACAATCGTGACCTGAAGTTAAAATACCTGTAAATTAAATCTACTTCCTGGTAACACACTATCTCTTATGCATCATCATTAATCGCCATTTGGGAGATTATATCACCATTTGTAAAAACCTTCGACTATTTGTCTTCGCTGAAGAGTTAGAGCCACGCAACGAGTGATGGTAGGCAGTGGTGAGACAGGAGGAGCTGGTGCTGTTGGTGATGGTGGTAAGGTGGTGATAATAGGATGATAGTTGTGATGGTGGTAGGTAATAGTGGAGGGGTACGTAGTGGTGATGGTAGGTAAATGTTGGTGGGCGGGGACCCACGTTATCCCAACTTCGTCATGACTTTTCTAACTCTGTAGAGAAACATTTTCAGCGTAAGACAATTTTTGTATGTATTGCCATAAGAAAAAAGATTTCTTGCTATTATATCTTACATCAGATACACCCCCCTCCCCCCCCAAAAATAATCATTACATTATTCAAAGAAAAATCTAGTTTCCAGTATTTATAAAATATAATATAGTAAGAGAAAAATACACTTTAGTTATATATATATATATATATATATATATATATATATATATATATATATATATATATATATATATATATATATATATATATGTATATATATTAGTTTTATAGAGTGCCGCCAGCAAGAGAGGTGGTTCCAACACAGAGGATGGAGACCCAGTCTGGATATGTTTTCCTTAACCTGACCCCCGCAAGGCGAACCTACTTTATTATTTCCCTCCGCCCCGGGCCACTACGGCGAGGAAGGAAAGGAGGAGGAAAAAAGAAAAAGGGAGGGAGAGGAGGAAAAGAAGAATGGCTGAACGGCGGGAGTAAGGGGTAGATGGAGGGAGAGTTTAGATCAGTGGTGTGGTGGTCAACATGTTCTTACTTTTCAGGTTAGTCTCTTTTAATGACCTTCGACCTTTGAGCTTCAGCAATGGGGTCATCAAGATGTATCTGTGACCGAGATATTGACCCAATAATAGTGACGAAATTATTTTAAGAAATTATATGTTTGCGAGACAGTTGTTAAAAAGAATTTATAAAAATGTAAACAGAATACACAAAAAAAAGTGATGATCACTATAAAAAGTTCAAAAGAAATTCATAAAGTAAAAGAAATATAATACAAAATACATGCATCTGCCCCTAATATGTAATCACTAATACATATTATATGAATTACCGTAGAACAAATACATAAAGACTTCCGTTTTAGTCGCAAAATACTATTAAACATTAATGACATTACTATATTAAACCGGGCTTAAATCATTAGTGTAAAAGTCGACCTTCCTGCCATGTCTGCAGTCAATAGCAGCGGTCAGTTTCCATTACGCTTCAACCTGCCCCCCCCCCCCCCTTCTCCCCAGTGACTGAAGCGACTGTCTCTCCAGCGGATAAATCATTCCATTATAGATACGGATTTCCGATAATGGATTTCACGTAACAACGGACGACATAGAGGTGATTTTGGCAGAGATAAAAAGAGATCTTAGTGCTTCAACGATCAGCTTTTCCCATGACTGATGCAGGCGCGGCACACTGCCATGGAAGGCCTTTTTTTTTCTTTTCTTTTTTCAGTTTTTAAATTTCTGCATCTACTTGCATACGTGCAGGGAAAACTAAAGTTAATATTATAGTGAGTTTTTTTATTATTATTATTATCTTCATATTCTTCTTTTTCTTGCAGTGATCGTAACCCTTCATATTATTCTCTTTATATTGATAGTTATAAATTTCTATTCTTCTATTTATCCTTCTTATTCCTCTTTTCTTCACTCACAAATATCATCACTGGCTTGTATATGCTCGTACATTGTAGACGGAGTTTACCCTCGAGTAAAATTTTCTCTCCCTTTACTGAATGTGGCCAGTTGTCTAATTTATCATTGTGTTTGTCTATTTTCTCATTGTTAGGCTCAAATACATACGTACATGTAGTAGATCTCGCACTAAGGATGGAGGTGAGAAAGGAAACTCACAATGGCGTTTTCTATATATATATATATATATATATATATATATATATATATATATATATATATATATATATATATATACACTTCATTTTTAGTCCATATAACATGCGGACTTTGAACATATAATCAACGACCTCACCAGCCAGGACTCGAACCCTCGACCTACTGCGTGGGACCAGGGAACGTTACTGACCATGCCACAAGAGCACTAAAAGCAGTTCTAAACTATGTTATATTTCACACAAGGCCTGTTCATCGAGATGATGTCGCCGTGGACCTCCCATTGGGAACTGCCCGTGCTGCTTATGTGTATGTCAGTAGCATTTTACCAAATCCAGCTGGTATGAAACACAAGGTACCATGTATACTTCATGTTTAGTCCATACAACACGCCGACTTTGAACATATAATCAACAGTAAAGTGCTACTGACATCCACATAAGCAGTACGGGCAGTTCCCAATGGGAGGTTCACTGCGCCATCAGCTCGATGAACAGTCTTTGTGTGAAATATAACATAGTCTAGAACTGCTTTTTGTGCTCTTGCGGCATGGTCAGTAACGTTCCCTTTTCCCACAGAGCAGCCAGGTGCTGTGGAGGAGCTTCTTTAGAGGAGGTCTTCTCTGCTTAAGAGCTTGGTGTTGCCTTGCCCTCACGATGATGATGATGATAATGAAGTAAAGTGGCAAATGACTTTGCCCTGGGTTAGGAGAGGAGGGAGAGAAGGAAAGCATAGAAGCCGGAAGTAAAGTAGTAAGGCGGTGATAGCAGGTGGGCTGTCCACCTAGCTGAGAAGAGTTGATTGGTTGGGGTGGTGGCCACACACAGCAGACGCCTGCCCGCTTAAGAGAGGCAGTGGGAGGTGGGGGTGGAGAAGTTAAGCTAGCTAGGCATTCATTAATGTAATGGGTGTTTGTTTATGTTTGTTTGAGGGTGGTGTTATTTGTTCGCATATATGTGTAAAGTGGGTTTTGTTCTTCTATGTTAGCATGGAGGCTCTTGAGCCACCAGGTATGTGTTCTAGTAGTTACTTCTTCTTTTAACTAGGAGAATATTGGGTCCTCCAACTCTTCAAGTTTGCTCCAGATTCTCTGGGCCTGGCTGTGTGTATGTGTGTTCAGTGGTTTCATATTTATAATTCGTGAAGTTCTTGTATTTTGGTGGTGTATGGGGGGGGGGGAGTTGCTTTGATGCTCTACGGTTAGCTTTGTTTTGTACTAATTGAAGTTTAAGTTGGTTGGTTTTGCTGATCGTGCTGAGTGGTATTGGTTGGTACTCCAGGCGGGGGCGGACAAGTGCTTTGAATATGTGTAGTTGAATTTTGGTGTCCATTTTGCTCAATCTTCGTAGTTTTGTGAGTTGTGATTGTGCAAGCGTTTTGTGTTGTGTTATGTGTTTTGCTATGCCTTTTCTTGTTATTGTGAGTCCCAGAATTTTGCCTTCGAAGGAGTATTGTATTGGTACGTTGTTGACTGTGATTGGTGCTGGGTTTATTTTGGCAATGTGAATGATCTTTAGTGTATGTGTATTGGTTTGTATTTTCCACTTTTTTTCATTTTCGTTAATTTGCTCGATGGCGTGGGCTGTTTTTCATGCTATCACCTGTTTGCCCTTGCCTGGATGTCGGATGACTTGGGTGACGTCATCAGCATAAGATATGTATTCTCCGTGTGTAGGAAGTGGCATGTCCGCCGTGTATATTGTGTAGAGTGTTGGCGAGAGGTTACTTCCCTGCGGTACTCCGCTGTATAACTTGATGCTTGGACCTATGTGATTACCAATGATAATTTTAGCCTCTCTGTTATCAAGGAAGTTACAAAGAAAGGAAGTAAAGTTGTTGGGAAGTTCTTGGGTGGTAACTTTGTATTTGAGCCCTAAGTGCCAGACCTTGTCGAATGCTTTTGCTACGTCCCTTAATACTACGTTACATTGATCTCTGTTGTGCATTGCGTTTGCTATGTTTTTTTTTAAAATTAGGGCTCAGGCTATATGGGCTCCTCTGTGTTTTCTAAATCCGTGCTGATTGGAGTTGTATTTATCTTCAAGTTCGAGGTGTGTTCTCATTCGGTGGCTAATGATTTTTCCAGGACTTTTCCCGGTGTTTCTAGAAGAAAAATTGGTCTGTAATTTGATACTTGAGTGGGGGATTTATCTTGTTTTGGTATAAGTCTGATGCTTGCTGTTTTAAATTTCCTTGGGAAGTGACCAGAGGCGAGTGATGCGTTAAAAATATTTCAGAGTTGGAGTATCATGTTGTTTGGTAGATGCTGCAGTATGGGTTTGTTTATTTCACTGATGCCCGGGGCCTTGTTCTTGAAACTGTTTATTGTTTTGTGTATTTCCTCTGCGGTGATTGGTTGGGTCAGTGTGGAAAAATCGCCAGGAGTGTTCATGTCTCTGTTGGGACTTAGTTGCCAGATGTGGGTTGTGTGTGTCCTGTGATTGGTTACTTGTCGCTCGGTGTTCATACAGAAGTTCAGGTTGTCTTCCTGGCTTAATATAAATATTTTTCTCCAATATTTCCTGAATTCAGGTTCTTGTTCTTTGTATTCGGTTAATTTGATTTGGTTGCTGTATGTATATTATGTATGCTGGATTATATATTATGTATGTATATTATGTATGTGCTCCATTTATGTAGCTAGCAGCGTGTGGCAATGTTATTACCATATCCCACATGCTTAATTAATGTGCCTGGCGACGTATGGAAGCTGCTAATGTATCACTTGCCATACGTCGTCTATAGCAGTTGACAGAGGAGCCTAGCCGGGGAGAGTGCTGCTCCCCTTTGTGTACATACTCTTATCCAGTAAACCGAACCTACAAAACTATACAGGTGTTTGTGTTCTCTCCTGTATGTAGAACTTATTATTCAGAACCTAACAGTTGCTGTTTAGAATTTTTTTTAATTCGTTGCTGGAGATTCCCATTGAGTGTTTAATTTTCTGTAATCTTCTGTATTCTGGCGTCCATCCTTGTTCTATGATTAATTTTAATAAATTACTGAATTGTGTCTGTTGAATTCTTGGTTGGTGTGAGTATTGAGGGTATGGTAATGTACGGTGAGTGGTCGAGTGGTCTTGGGTATGTGGTGTTCCATTGCTTGGCTCACGTTTTCGTACCATATCTCTAATGTTTTGTCTATTTGGGAAGTGTGTTTGTTGTTTAGTTGAATGATTTGGTGACTGTTCAACTCTTTTGGAATTCCTCCCAGTTGGAACGGCTGTAGCTGTTTCTCATCCTGGCAGGGATCTGTATTGGTGACGTGGAGAGTGTGGCTACGATAGGGAGATGGTCACTGGTGGTTATTGGGCCGGGTTCCATTTGCAGGTTAAGATGGTGATGCTTGTTTGTGGGTACTATGTCTGGATGTCCGATTTGACCTCCTCTGACGTATGTGGGGAATTCAGGTCCAAGGTGTATTGCGTTGCCGTGACTCAATAATGTGTTTAAAATCTGCCCTACGGCGTTGTTATCCTGGTGCCCCCAGACGCGGTGTCGTGCATTTAGGTCACCCAGTAAATATGCTGGTAAATTTCTTCTCATCAGTTTGAGCATGTCTGCTAGTGGGAATATGGGTCTTCTCGGAGGGAGGTAACAGGTGCCGATTATAATAGGTCCTGTTGGGCTGTTAATTTCGATTGTCAGAAAGTTTTCTTGAAATGAGTCGTGTATCTTGTGTTGTAAGTTTCGTTTGATGGCTATGGCAATTCCATCATGTTGTGTGTCTTGATTGTTTTGTTTTTTTTGGTAGACTGTGCAGTTAAATATTTTTATTTTTTCTGAGTTTTTCTGACCATGCGAATTTATGAGGATAATATCTGGCTCTATGTTACGGTATGTGTTATATAGTTCGCTTGCTCTCTGTGGAAGCCATGCTAAGACATTGTGTTGGATTATTTTAAGCTTGTTTATTATGAAGGCTGGTGCCTAGAGCTGGTTTGCACCATTTTTGCTGACCGGTGTTCCCCTAACCCCCTCCTGTCCGTCAGCAGGCCCAGGCCGATCTTTTTATATGTTGACGAATCAACTCTCTCTATTCTGTTGTATCTTGGGATGATTCTTCCTTTCTTAATTAGTGTTTCAATATGTGTGTCATCTAGGTTTTTGTCTGAGTATGTTTATTTTATCTTGCCTTGCCTTATTTCTGCCAACAGTCTTTCTGTTGAGACTTTCGGGGGAGCTGTAGTGAAGAAAAATCATAGACCAGTTTCATACCCTAGGTCTTCGTTCTCCGTGGTCTTTCTGGGTGAAGGTGGTGGCCATAGTTACTGCTTGATTCTTTTTGGGGTGCTGAATCTGGCGGCTTGTTCTGTTATTGTGGTGGTTTCATCTTCGTTTTCGTCATCCATCGTTTCCTCCTCGCTTGCTGGCTCGGGTTGTATGCCTGAGATAGTCTGTTCTTGAGTCGATGGTTCTTGATTTGCAGTGCTCTCTGGTTTGTACATTATGTTGAAAATTTCGGTGGAAGTCACGTCGTTTGGGAATTCCATATACTTATTGTAGGGTGTATTTACAGATATACATTCTGCGGCTCTGAGCAATTCAAAGTGTAGGACGTTACAGAATGCCAATAACACCAAGTGCCTGCCAGATACCACTCAAGAGAACCGATCAGGAATATTACTGTTTTACGTATTCTGTATGGCACGTGAGGGGATAAAGAGGGAGGGTGTGGAGTGGAGGGGATAAAGAGGGAGGATGTGGAGTGGAGGGGATAAAGAGGGAGGATGTGGAGTGGAGGGGATAAAGAGGGAGGATGTGGAGTGGAGGGGATAAAGAGGGAGGATGTGGAGTGGAGGGGATAAAGAGGGAGGATGTGGAATGGAGGGATAAAGAGGGAGGATGTGGAGTGGAGGGGAGACAGAGAGAGAGAGGGAGGGAAAGGGAGGGAGGGGAATGGAGGTAGGAGAAGTGGGGAAGATAGAGAGTGAGGGAAGGAGGTAGAGGAGTGTTGTAGAGGGAAGGAAGAGAAGAAGGGAGGGCCAGAGTGGAGGAAAAGGATAGAGGGAGGGCGGAGTGGAGGAAAGGGAGAGAGGGGGGCGAGAGGGAGGGAGAAAACGAGAGGGCGGGGGTGTTTGCAAAAGTGAGGAATGGATGGACATAACCACGGACAGAGAGAGAGAGAGAGAGAGAGAGATATCAAGACCAGGGGTGGCAAGGATGCAGGGTGGACCATCTTCAAGACACAACTGAACACGTATGCAACAGCTGCGTCTGGATGTCCCTTTGACCATTCCCCAGCCTGAGACTACGGTAGAGGGTCTGCCTGTCTGTTTATATGTCTGCCTCTTTGTCTGTCTGTTTATACGTCTGTCTATTTTTTTGTCTGAGTGTCGGTTTGTTTGTGTCTGTCGGTCTGTCTCTTTTTGTGTCTGTGTGCCTTTCTGTTTCTTTATCTCTGTTTGCGTCTTTCTTTCACCTTCTCTGTCTTTATATCTGTCTTTTTCTGTCTCTAACTTTCTGTCTTCCGTTTCTCTTATTCTTCTTGTGTTTTGTCTGTCTGTCTGTCTGTCTGTCTCTCTGTCTGTCTGACTGTCTGTTTCTGTCTGTATCAGGTTTTTTGTCTCTCTTTCTCCCTTTGTCCACCTGTCTGTCTCTCTCATTTTCCCTCTTTAATTCCGCCTGTCTCTCTCTTTTTTTCTATCGTTCTTCATTTCTTTCTGTCAGTAAATCTGTTATTAATCTTTGTCACTGAATATCTTTCTGTTCGTCTCACTTGTTCCCTTTTCGTTCTCTCTAGTTTTGTCTATGAATGAATTATTATCTCTGCCTCTCTTTTTCTTATTGTCTTTCGCTTTTCCTCTCTTTCCCTTCGTTTTCCTGAATTCTTGAGAAAGAGAGAGAGAGAGACATTTCCCTCCATCCATTATACAGTTTCCTTTACACACACACAAAGATGTGCATATATATATATATATAAATATATATATATATATATATATATATATATATATATATATATACAGTATATATATATATATATATATATACTATATATATATATAGATATATATATATGTGTGTGTGTGTGTGCGTGTGTGTGTGTGTGTGCGTGTGTGTGTGTGTGTGTGTGTTTGTGTGTGTGTGTGTGTGTGTGTGTGCGTGTGCGTGTCTCCTGTATCCATTTCTTCACTTCATCGGGTCCATCGTATCGCGACAATTAGAGAAAAATAAAAGGGGTGGAACACAGGATTAGAAGGCAAAACTATGAATTGAAATTTTTACAAATTAATTTTATATAACCACTGGTATGGTTGTCTTGTCTTGTTTACCTAGCATGGTACACAACAACTAATAAAAATTACATAGCAATACTATGGTATATGAAACCCAAATTAATATATGTATAAAAAAAACCGCTTTGTTTGTCTTTCTACAAATGCTACTACCAACAAGTAGAAGTCTACATAATTAACACTCCACACTACCTCTGTTTCTATCACCATCTTGTTTTTTTATGACTTGCACCTCTGATTTTCGTTCAGCCCTACCCTAGAAAGATACCTGCAGGTGCTAATGTGAAACCTCAATAATTTTAGGTTAGGGAAATGTCGGCCTGAGGATCTGAGCGATATCTTTCCTGTCGGGTCTCACCTAAACCCCCGGACTACTCACCCCTTACGCCCATGAGTAGGAGCACTATATAGCGACCCACAGTTGATCCAAAATCTGGAAACATAACAAGGAGATAAAGTTTGTGGGAGTTATAATTTAAAAGGGGTGTTCATCAACTTGTATTGACTAGCTCACAAATTATTTTGCCATCTCCTTGACAGGCAATCTGCGCTGACGTTATAATGTTATTACTGCGCTTCAACAATTAAGGTCGTTTAGCACGTAACATAGTTAGTGATTACATCATTCGATCACCAATCATATAATATAAGAGACAGAACTATGTAATAAGTGCATGTCGGGTAATGTCAACTTAATTGACTGAGTAAATTAACAATTCAGTTGTTGTCAAATATATATTATAACACTGTGTAAGTGTATTACATTACATTCGCATGTCTACGTACCACTTCGTACTAAAACTAACCTTATACGTGTGGTGATTTTTAAGGGCACTGAACTTATTTCTGTTTAGACTTTAGCGCATAATATGAATCTTACCAGACACACAGCAGTACAGACGGGGTATCACGGCCTCGGCTGGAGATTCTGAAGCTCTCAGTCGAGCCTACGGTGTCAGTTGCTAGGCCTAAACATCACTCGACAGGCCATGTTAATTGGACGATTCCCATTCCAAGAGTTCCTAGAGTCAGTTCACACATTCCAAGTCCAGCATGCCATGGAGCTAAGTTCCAGAGAGAATGCTGAGGAAGAAACAATTAAACTATTTAGAAGTTGTAACTTTTAATTTACGTGGTCTAGGAAAATAATTTACGGCCTCAAACAAGAGAATAGACTTTGTTCCAGCGATGAAATAATAATAAAAAAAAGAGATAGCATGTAGACCCTTGCGAAAGTGGTGCACATCTGTATATCATCACCGAATCTTTCATAGTCACATATTTCACCACATTATGTCAAATTCTGAGTCACATACAATGTTTAAGTTTAGTTACCCCAGTCATTCCTTTCCGTATTATATTGTTGCTGGTTTTTTCACGAGTAGGTTGTCTTGTAAGGGCAACAACGTAGGCAATAAACAGGCCTTGTCCAACTATATAATAAACACAGAATAATCTCGATTATTCAGGTTAGACTTTGACATTAGCAGTATACCAGTGCCTCTTCATATTGTGGTTCACCATAATTAGGTTTAAGGTTAATGAATCAATCAGAGTATCGTCCTCATATCTGAGGGTGGCGATCATAGTCCTCTACTCAAAATGTTTTGTTTTTTTTGTTTTTTGTTTTTTAGCAATCCTCCAATACTTTGTGTCTTTCTGGGAACCCAGTTTTTAATTTCATTCATCCATCCCAGTGTCTGTCTTCCCCTGCCCCCCCCCCCTACCATCAACTTTGCCCAATAATATTTCAGTAATTATTCCCTCATCCCTATATATAAGACTAAAGAATCTAATTTTTACTTTTTCTGTACATTTCTATTGAATATTTTGCTAATATTAGTACTTCTTCATTTGTTTTCCTGTCAGTGCAGCTTATTTTTAGCATTCTGTCTTTAACACATTTCAAAGGCCTCCAGCCTCTTTTTGGTGTCTGCTGAAAGTGTCCACGCTTCTGACCCATATACAGTAGAGCCTTTCAGAAGCGTTGTTCTCAAATTCAATTTGAGGTATGAAACATACAGTTACGACCTTCCTCCGCTTACCCAGCTTCCACCACTGGTTACCAGCGGCTATGGTCGTATGTATAGAAGTAGTCGATATCTCAAGTGTTGTCGAATTACCACTGGCGATCTCGCCGGTCTCCGGTAATTCCCCGACGATCGCTATCAGTGTACAGTGTTATGCCATAACTTAGCAACTTAGGTTAAGTTAAAGTTGAATATAATAATGAGGACACATATGGCACAACAAAAAACAAATTGGCAACTCAGCACAACTTAACCCTTAATACTTTTCACTTAAAATTAATGTTATTTCAATACACGACAAACAATGTTAAATGCAAAAGTTACAAACACAAATAAGGACGAAATCGTGCGTCGTGGGTTCAATCACAGCCCTCTTACTTTGTCACACCAGTTCAGGAGTGAAGGTTTGGAATTATACATGACACGAAATATTTAAATAAAATTTAATAACAAAAGTTTACAATAATGAATGTGCAGGTTAAATAATGGATGAAAAAAATTAATTCAAGAGAATAAATAATATACGTGATAATTTGACTGGAAATATTTAGCAAAGGACAAACCATCGTAGGTAATGACGCCCTCCCAAGTTAAACTGCACTATACACACAATACATAATAATAGAGCAGTACTGAATATATAATACTTAACTAAACCATATTAGAGAAGGTGTCCACCGCTGACTGAACCAGACGTCCTGTCAGCACCAATGCCCAGCCGTGACTATCTAAAACACACCCGTGCACCGGTGAACTCCAAGCCTAAACAGCACTAATATAAAACAACTACTACATTAAGCTGCAAAAATAGTTAAACAAACATACACAATTTCAGATATCAAGTACCAGTTTTGCTCACAAATAATTATATAAAATATTTTACATACAATATACCATAACACCAACGCCACCACCACACGGAAGGGAAGGATAACAAGCACTTCCCAAACTAGTGTATGGAAATGCTTGTTAAATACATAAATCAAATATTTCGCTACTCATAACGCAATGCATTACTATGCATAACAACAGACATACAGCAGGCAGGTAGATTTCCACCAGGTCACAGAAACACACTTGTGCACTGTAGTCTTCTTTAATAAGAACTGATTCTTCACAGCACTGTTAAAAGGGTAGTGGCTTGAGAGCTGGACTTCTCACTTCGAATATATACTATAGCCAGTACACTACCGGTGTACAATTCTTTAGTCTTTTCACTTTATATTGTTCACAACAATTCCACAATACTTGTACAACAATTATATTCAATTGTTCTGCTAGGCTTATTCATTACACTCTGAGAAGAAGCGATCTTTTGACTCCTAACCTGCTCGCTGCTGTTTATATACCTCATCAGACGCCTCTCGAACATCCTAGCACCACCCAGATACGCCAAGGAGATTTTTGAACGTTCAACTCTGATAGAGGCTTACAATAATAAGTAAATCGTAACAAAAATGATGCAGTACATTCTAGAATATCCTTACATTAATTAATACATTAATGTATACACGAAAATTTCAGTAAACTTGCCAAAATAACTGTTGCATGGGACAGAAAACAATCAAAACACCTAGTTTACAAAATCAAAATATTGGAAGCATAATGTGTTGTCTAATGGTAGACCCTGCTGCCATATGGCACCACGAAAATTGTGACTAAGTCCCAGGTTGCTGATCTGACTTTCTGCCTCATTTACACACAATTGCAGGATCTCAATTGTTTCTCTTACTTTGACAATACAACATACACATATTGTTTCTCACTTTTCATCTTTTTTTTTTCATTTATGTATTTCTTTATTGTTCTTTATTATTACTATGATTATTATTATTATTATTATTATTAGTAGTAGTAGTAGTAGTAGTAGTAGTAGTAGTAGTAGATTGTGAGATCCTCCAACATAGGACTTCAAACACATCCAACGAAGCCCGTGTTGACGTCAGTGCTCTAGGATTCTGGACGAGAGGACAGCGAGCTTTCTTCGACATCAGGATTTTTGATCCCATGGCGGCATGTCACCGTAACCTAGCTCTCGATGCTGCACATAGGAGAAACGAGAACGACAAGATAAGGGCATATGGGGAGAGAATCCAAAACGTTGACCAAGGCAGCTTCACTCCCCTAGTGTTCACAACCTCTGGTGGGATGGGACCAAGTGCAAGATGTTTCTACGCCAGACTCGCGCAGGTGATCTCCGAACAGAAGCAGAAGCCCAGAAGTTTCGTTACAGCCTGGATGAGATGTCGACTGTCTTTCTCTCTCCTTCGGTCGGCTTTGCTCTGCCTCAGGGGAACGAGAGCTTCTGCCCCAATTCCGACAACTGCTGCAGATATCGACTACGAGGCTACAGTCACTGAATGCCGCATAGATCTGCCGCTCAACTAATTTAACACAGATAGGATAGCTTCTTATGTATTAGGATATTTAATATTAGGGTAAATAAATGGTGGCGAAGGTGTGGCTATTGGGGGAGGCTGGAGGCCACGTAGTAGTAGTAGTAGTAGTAGTAGTAGTAGTAGTGAAACACCCTCATTTAACCCCAGCAGAAAGATCATTCCTTGCACTACCACCGAGATTGGGAGGAATGGGATTGACAAATCCAGAGGAGATTGCTGCCACCGAACATCAAAACTCAGTTAAGCTCACGGCAGCCCTCACTGACCACATAATAGTTCAGAACACAACAGGGGAGGTGGATACCAGTGAAGTAAACAAGATTCGAAGGTCCATTACGACAGAACGACAGCACGGTCAAAGTGATAAGTTGCAGCAAATGTTGCTGCAAGTACCAATGAATTTGAAAAAAAAAAGTAGCTATAGCACAGGAGGTGGGCGCCTCGAGCTGGTTAACTATGTTACCGATAAGGGCAAATGGTTTCAGTCTCAATAAACAAGAATTTACAGATGCCAATGCTCTAAGGTACGGTAGGCCAGTAGATGGTTTGCCCTTCCAATGCATGTGTGGCTCTTCCTATGACGTCGATCACGCCATGGTGTGCAAAAAAGGGGGCTTCATATGCATGAGGCATGACGAAGTAAGGGATCTCACAGCAAATATGTTGAAGGAAATCTCCCTTGATTTCAGTGTAGAACCGACCCTCCTTCCATTGGACGGTAAGAATTTCCAACATAGGACTTCAAACACATCCAACGAAGCCCGTGGTGACGTCAGTGCTCGAGGATTCTGGACGCTGGGACAGCGAGCCTTCTTCGACATCAGGATTTTTTATCCCATGGCCGCATGTCACTGTAACTTAGCTCTCGATGCTGCACACAGGAGGAACGAGAACAACAAGATAAGGGCATAAGGGGAGAGAATTGAGAACGTTAATCAAGGCAGCATCACTCCTCTAGTGTTCACAACCTCTGGTGGGATGGGACCCAGTGCAAGATGCTTCTACGCCAAACTCGGGGAGGTGCTATCCGAACAGAAGCAGCAGCCCAAAAGTTATGTTACAGCCTGGATGAGATGTCGACTGTCCTTTTCTCTCCTTAGGTCGGCTTTGCTCTGCCTCAGGGGAACGAGAGCATTGGCCCCAAAGCCGACAACAGTTGCAGATATTGGCTATGAGGCAACAGTCACTGAATGCCTCATAGATCTGCGGCTCAACTAACTCAACACAGCTAGGATAGCTACTTATGTATTAGGATATTTAATTTTTAGGTAATAAAATGGCGGCGAAGGTGTGGCTTTTGGGGAGGATGGAGGCCACGTATTAAAAAAAAAATATTGTTGAAGTTGTACTAGTAGTAGTAGTAGTAGTAGTTGTTGTATATTTTCGCCCCCAGGTCCAGATGTGGGTGAGTGACCTGTTCCCGGGTGGGCTAATCACCGTGAAAAAAAAAAAAAAAAAAAATCTTGAAAATTTTGCTCACTAAGGTATCGAAAACATTGTTTAATCCATTGTTATTGCATCTTTATCTTAAAATATTACAATCATGTAATTGGATATATTTAATTTAATGTTATGGCTGACACTTCAGCTATGTTCCATGTGCAAGCGTCCTTTTGACATCGAGCGATCACACGAGTAATCGCACACTACATTGGTGTATTGGATAAACATGTGTTTTCTTTGACGTGTCCCACGTAGACGCATGAAGGGGTCGCGAGCTACCAGGAATCGAGAACTAGACTCGCGACCTGGAAGCAGCAAACAAATATTTTGATCGTCGCTTCCTTAGTCGCGCGAATCCTTGCATTCTTCACCACAACTAAAGGTAATACATTCATTTTCCACTGTTAACAGCTTGATCTTGCAAAGAAATAGATCCTTTTTGACTATTAAATTAGCTGCAAAATGTTTCTCTCACATTCTTTGCAGAAGAATGTGAAGCATTGTTTATTTTAGACCTAGAGGGTGCTGTGTTATTCTCAACTTTACATTCTTGAACTGCGTATGACTTTGCGCCCAGACCCTCTGTGATGGTTGTGTCACTGATGATTTTATGGAAAAGTGTAGCACACTTTACAATGTCAACAGCAGTATCTACCTTTGTTTCAACAACTTCATTTAAAATTCTCCATTTACTTGTATAAATTCCAAATACACACTCGACAAGACGCCTGGCAGGTGAGAATCTGTAATCATTTTTTTTTCTTTGTTCAGAGCATTCCTAGGATAAGGTTCCAACAAATATACACAGCGTGGGTAGGCCTCGTCCCCAATCAGAACACATTTTGGTGTATTCGTGAAACTTTGGGGGTCTTGGCGAAGTTCCTTGCAGAGATGGTGAGATTCGCCTACTTCCATCCTCCTCTGAAATATGGAATGTTTTTTCCTTGGTACCTCTGCAGGTACCACACGTTGAAATGCATTATTTTCTAAAAGTACCAACAAACGACGTAGGTCGCTTTGGAAAGTAGGTCGCGCGCCTACGCCCTGATTGCTCGATGCCGCAGGACGCTCTCACATAGGACATAGCCTTGGCAGAGCAAAGTGACGTACGGTATCTATATCTAGCCAATCAGTACCCCGAACGAGTCGCTGGTGAGTGATTAATATTTATTTTATATTCAGTATCTGTGACTCCAATTTCAATAAAACAAAAATCTACACTATCTTGTATGACAATGCAGCATTTCATACAATAAGAAAACTTCAACAAAAACTCAAGATTTTTTTCTCGATCACTACAGTGCTGTATCAGAGTGGTGCTGTCTTTCATTTTATGTTATGTACAGTACCTTGATTATAACACCAATAAAAAAAATCGGGATTTCACATTTCGATTAATTTTTTTTTTGTATGCGAAGATTATTATGCTTGGCAAAATCCGTCAACCATATGAAGTTCGACCTATGTATAATGGGATGCATTTGGTGCAACAGAGGGTATGATTGAAATTTACAGTAGGCACGTTGCCGGAAAACAAATTAATTGAAAAGCGACGCCCAAGCGAGGCGGGGCATGAACAAGGTTCAAGGAAAAAAATTGTGGATGAATGAAGTAAAAGAGTTTGTGGCCATATGACGCCATGAAGGGATTAAATGAATTAATTAAAATACTGACAAATTTATCTGGCGAAAAATAAACAAATCAAGCAAATGTATTTCATAAAATTATATTTTTTCCTTCCTATACATAAATTTATATTTCCCATTTGTGGATACAAGTGAAGAGAATGAAAATTTTGTAAGTTTTTATGGTAGGTTTAATGATATATATATATATATATATATATATATATATATATATATATATATATATATTGATTGATTGATTGAAAAATTTTATTTAGCCAGAAAAAAACAGATACAGAGTGGATAATAATAACAATATTAACATGGCTGAGCCAGTTAAGAACCTGAGCTCTCTTTGAGGCACCTGATATATACTATACATTTGTCTCAAGGAAGTATTGTGTAACATTTAGTATCATCTGGAATAGTACAATAGCATGGTAGTAATAAGTACATCTCATAATGTTACCACGGTTATCACTTCAATATTTCTTTATTTTATTATTTATTATTTTTATTTTTTTATTTCTTTTATTTATTTATTTATTTATACATACATATACACATACATATACATATGCAAGTAAATCACTGTAGGTGCGCGTGATCCAGGTATATGCTGATAACCACAAGGAAAGAAGAAAACACGAAGTTCCCAAGCGCTTTCGTGTAATTCACATCTTCAGGGGTGAGTACAGACGAAGGAGAATCGAATCGATGGGTGAAGTAAAGTATGAAGAGATCTTGATGCTAGTGCGTAGATTGGTGGTGCGGGAACTGGACTTGAAGAATGATGGTGGAATTCATTGATGAGGAATATAAATATATCTATAATATTGGCTTGAACCTTAAGTACCCTAGACTTTCATAGACAAATGCATTAACATTACTAAGAAATCTTTCTATAGAACCGATCCCAAGCTCACCCATGACCATAAGAATCTCTTAGTATTACCATTTCACAAAAAATTATCTCAAATTCCTTTACAACTAAAAACCTGGAACGTCAATGTGACATTTAAAAACTCATGCTCTGTTAAATAAATGTTAATCAAGAACTCCCCCAACAATACAGGTGGCTGCATTTATAAGGTTCCTTGCAAGGAATGTAATATGTTTTACTTAGGCCAGACAGGTAAAGATCTTGTAAATACACTTAAACAACATAAATATAGTGTTAGGACAGGCCAGGAATCCAATGCTCTGTTTGTTCATTTGAGGGATAACAAGCATTGCATCGACTGGGATAATGCCTCCTCAATATTACCTTGTAATTCAATTGACAGTAGGAACCTTATAGAATCTAGTCTCATTAAACATACCGAATCCGTCAACATGAATTTGAGTAATGGTATGTACAAACCAGATATTTTCGTAATTAAGAAGGTTGGGTCAGCTTACCCTCTGACCTGACTACCGACTACTGTGGTGCTTTTTGAAGATTAGTAGGGTCATTTACCTAATACCTGACCATTGTGGACTTGATCTCACCCTCCTCTGTATATATACACCTTGTTTTGTACTTCTCCTGAGTCTGTACTCACCCCTGAAGATCTGAATTACACGAAAGCGCTTGGGAACTTCGTGTTTTCTTCTTTCCTTGTGGTTATCAGCATATACATATAAATATATACACACACACACTCACACACACACATATATATATATATATATATATATATATATATATATATATATATATATATATATATATATATATATATATATATATATATATATATATATATATTTCATGTAAATCCACAATGAAAACGTGGATAAGATAAATCTTGATAAAATCACACGGGAGAATGGAAACAACGGAGTACCTTAGCTTTCGTCTTTATTCAAGACATCTTCCATTCTCCCGTGTGATTTTATCAAGATATATATATATATATATATATATATATATATATATATATATATATATATATATACATATAAATTAGAGTGGACGTTAAAAACATAAGTATAGTGGAGGAGCAGTACAACCTGGATTGTACAGTAATAAGGTTGAACAAGAGGACAGAGCTTTCAGGATTATGTCTAGTTGGCAATTATGTTTATTGCAATGGTAATATCTTATTTATTTACATGATAATTTCCGATAAAACGGATTTGATGGCACAATAAAAGCAGGTACTGTAAATATAGTAAGTGTTACAAGAAATATTAATACTTCGACAATAGATATTATTTTAGAGATGATTTAATTTTAAAGGAAGGGAGCGTAGTCTTTGCTAGGATGTGTTGGGGAAAGTTGTTCCACACCTTCACACCATGATATTTTATGGAGGTCTGGGACTGAGAGGAGCGCATGGGGGGTGGTCTTAGTAGCTCTGGGTGCCTTAAGTTGTATCTCTGATTATTCCGGAACTGGAAGTAATTATTGTCAAGCAAGTGATTGACAGATTTGTAAACAAAGAGGGTACAGCAGTAAGTGTTAATATCCTCGAATTTTAAAAATTTCAATATAGCAAATTTTTCGTTTGTGTGATCTGTTTTTTTTCAAGTAGGTCATTGTCCGTACAACTCTCTTTTGTGCAGTAACCAGAGATTGTGTCTTTGAAAAGCCAGAGGCCCCCCATAGTGTGTGACAGTGTATCAGGTGTTGATAAACAAGATCATGATAGATTTCTTTCATTGCAGTGAGAGTGAGTGACTGTCGAGTGTGATACATGATACCGCACTGTTTATTGATTTTACTGTGAATGGCTTGTATATGGTTTCTCCAGTTAAGTTTCTCATGACCAATAACTCCGAGGAATTTAGTATTTTGTTCGCGTTTGAGGACTATACTACCAAGGTACAGGGGGTCCAAGTCTGGAGGTAAGTTTTTTCTTCTGTGAAAGATCGTGTAGTGGGTTTTCTCAAGGTTTAAGGTCAGTTTATTACGTATTACCCAGGTCCCGACTTTAGTTAATTCAGTGTTCATAGTTCTCATCAAGGAATGGAGGTCTGAGTTGTTGGCATAGAGATTACTATCGTCTGCAAATAAGTTGTATTTTATGAGTGTACCGAGATTTGAACCTTAGGGGACTCCATACAAGATTGGCAAGGAGTCAGATTGGTGATCATTATAGCAGACATACTGCATCCTGTTGGACAGATATGAGGTAAACCAATTGTGGGACAGGCCCCTAACTCCGTAATGTTCAAGCTCTGAAAGGAGGATGGTATGGTCGACAGTATAGAAGGCTTTAGAGAGGTCCAAGAATATACCGACTGTGAACTGACTGTCATCAAAGGAATTTAAGATGTCATTAGTAAAGGATAGCAGAGCACTCTCAGTCGACCTTCTAGCTCTAAATCCAAACTGGGAGTCTGTAAAGATGTTATTGGCATTGCAGAAGTTTAGTCTATTACATGCTAGCTTTTCCAGTATCTTACTCAAGGCTGGGAGGACTGATATGGGGCGGTAATTCTTGAAGAGACCTTTGTCCCCAGATTTTTTATATGCCGGGTGAACTTTAGCAATTTTCAGTTTATCAAGAAAGACACCACTAGTGAAGGAGGAGTTACAAATGTGGAGGAGAACAGGTAGTAATAAGTGGGCTACTTTCTTAATGATGCTCATTGGTATATTGTCTTCGCCTGCTGCTGCATCTTTGGACACTTTTATGATGGACAGTAATTCATCTGCTGTGACAGGGGATAAGAACAGCTCATTTTGCTGTCTGTCTTGCAGGTAGACTCTAAATTCCTCATGGTGATCAGGGATG
This sequence comes from Homarus gammarus, assembly GCA_958450375.1. Lineage (NCBI taxonomy): Eukaryota > Metazoa > Arthropoda > Malacostraca > Decapoda > Nephropidae > Homarus > Homarus gammarus. The sequence goes on along the minus strand of CAUDMG010002478.1, from coordinate 1,518,243 downwards.
CTGTCTGCAAGATTTTTGCCAACATTAATAAAATATTTATTGAAGTGGTTGGCAATGAAGGAGGGTTCCGTTACAACTGAATCATTTATCATCAAAGCTGAGTGGGGGGCCGAAGGCTGAGTGTTCCTGTTCTGAATAGAATTTATGACATTCCAGGTTTTCTTACTGTCGCCTGATGCTGACTGGAGCTTATTTGTATAATAGCTACATCTGGCATTTCTAACTGCTTGAGTTACTCTATTTCTGATACTTCGGTAAGCATCACCAATAGTTATGGGTCTTTTTGCAAATTTCCTTTGGAGTTTGTGTTTTTCCTTTATCATTATCTTAATTTCGCTTGTGATATAGGGTTTGGGAATGGATACAGTTTTCACTGACTTAGTCTTGAGCGGGAAGCATTTATCAAAGCAAGCATTGAAGATGCAAGAGAAGTTACAGCTGTTCACGTTAGGGTTGTTGGAGGCATAGACAAGATCCCAGTTAGCATTCATTAGGTTGTTTTCAAAAAGGAACATGTTGTCGGCGCAGTAGTCTCTGCATTGAATTGAGACTCTACTAGACCTTTCAGGTCTTGTGGCTGTTTTATACATGGAAAAAACTGGGAAGTGATCTGAGATATCGTTATAAATAATTCCACTTGCTAGGTTGTTAGGAGTGTTGCTAGTCCAGATATGATCTATCACAGTGGCAGAGGTGGCAATTACTCTTGTGGGTTTGGTTATAGTGTTGAGGAAGAGTTTAGAATGACAGGTAGCAAGAAGGTATAATACTGAGGTGTCAGTTTCTGATTTTAATAGATCAAGGTTAAAATCTCCTGTGATGTAGCAGTCTTTCCTCTCTGAACTTATGATAGAGATAAGCTCCGAAAATTTATCAAAAAAATTTCTTACAATAGTGTGGGGTCTTCTGTAGATTACTCTTACTAGGATATTTCGTGTGTCGTTACGTAGTTCAGTGAAAACACTCTCCATGTACTCCTCCTGAACCTTTAAATCATCTCTTATAGAGGTGTTATACCTGATATCAACATATAGGGCGACACCACCACTGTGTCGTGACGTGTTGACGCAGTGTCTATTATATTTAGGAATGTTATACAAATGGTCAATATCGTTAGTGAGTTTGGTCTCACAGAACCCAAGTACATCAAATTTGTGGGCAATAGAAGATAAACACTGATCTAAAAAGGTATCTAGATGAAGGGGAATACTGCTGATGTTATGGCTAATCAAGGAGAAGGAATGAGGTAGTAGGAGACTAGAACTAAACTCGGGGGAGTCAGGAAAGTAATAGTTACAGTTGGTGTTGGTGTAACCCAGTGAGTTTTGTAGAAAGGCATCAGGATCGATATGAGGGAGTATTGTGTCGACACCATGGGTAAATGGGGTGTAGCACATACGATCTAGCACATCTAAGGGAATGACACTAGTATCATTATTGTGGGAACATTGATACTGATTAAGGAACAGTAAAAACTCAGGGTCACTGAGGTGTGAAAAAGGAAGATCTAAGAACATTATAATAGTGGGGGGGGTACTTTTTTTTTACGGGGAATAGCCCACCCGGGCACAGATCATACACCCACAACCGGGCCTATTGGGCGAAAAAATACGAGTAAAAACAAAAAATGGATGAGAAAAGGATAATGTTAATCTACACCACGAATATGCCGGAAAACCAGTGTTTTGAAGTGAGACAGATTGTATGAGTATGGAAACACAGAAGAAGGCAGAGCATTCCACAGTTTGGCTGTGTGAGGAAAGAAGGGTGTACTATAACCGGTTACTCTAGCGTGACCGACATCCACAGAGAAACGGTGGGCACCGCGGGCAAGACGAGTGTTAATGAGCCCACGGTCTTGCCGGCGGTACACAGGATGCCATTCCACTGAACACTGCCCGTTAAAGTACCTGTAAAAGAGAGAGAGTGAAGCAACGTTGCGGCGAAGACAAAGGGAAGAGAGATTATCAACTAAGGGAGATCATCTAATTGAATTTAACCGAGTTTCTACCTCTCCATTCGGAGATGCTGCACAGATCCGCAGTGATAGATGTAATGATATCAGCTCTAGAAAGGAAAATATGAAGAAGAGTGATGAGTAGAATCATCAGCGTATAAGATTGGATAGAATTAGTCGTAGTGTGAAGTAAATCATTGATAAAAAGAAGGAAGAGAGTAGGTGAAAGAACAGAACCCTGAGGGACACCACTATTGGTAAAGAAAGAGCGAGAGATCGATCCCTCGGATATCTTTTGAATTCATGCTTCACATCTGCCTCAGAACCTGGGTTCCAACACATCCTCACAGACTGCATTTTCTACGTTTATCTTGTACAGTAAAAATTTTATGTACAGGTACAGTCAACCAAATTTCCATCGACCTCACTCTGGCTCTTGTACTCGCAATTTTACCTGGCAATACTTGAAAGGGTTGAACACAGAAAACGGGCACTGGTAAACACAGCTTGTGGGGGTATGTTATGTTTGGGTTCGCACTCAGGATGGGATGGAGAAAGGAAACTCACACTGTGCTCACTGTATACATATTGTATTGGATGTACAATGCAGCTTGTTGCTGGGTAGGTAGCATGGTAATAAGTGTTGAGTAGAGAGAGCTGGGTGGTGAGGGTGCCCAGAGGAGGGACACGCGGCTTGAGGGACGCCAAGGTCGCTGGCGGGAACGGCAGCCGCCAGGCTGGTGCGGAGGAGGAGGTGTTGCTTGCTGGTGGCACTGTGTAGAAAGAGAGTGGTCACAGCGGTGTCAGGCCTTATAAGGCGGGGGCAGGCGTGGGTAGATAGTTGACCCCCGCTCCGTGGGCGGCGCTGGAGGCGTAGGCTGGGGAATTCGAGAAAGTTCGGTGCTTGTAGGGGAGGAATCTACTACAATGCTCCCCTTCCTCTCCGGGGGCGGCGGGAGGCTGGAGGTTGGCAGAGTTGCGTGCCACATGTGAGGCAGAACGGGCGGTGCATGCCACATGTGGGACATAACGGCGAAGGCGTGGAAAAGCCGGCCGCTAGGGGGGGGGGGGGGGCAACTCTGTCAAGATACACGAGATCTGTGGGAGAAAAGAGAGAAGGAGGGTTGTGGAGGCGATGAATGTTGTGCTTCCCTCGCGACAGGTACAGAGTACTCAGATGCGCCTGCTGGGGTGTGTGGGCCTGGGTCAGGAGCAGGGGCTGCGTCAGGAAGAGTGTCCATGACAGCAGCAGGGTGCATGACAGCAGCAGGGTCCATGGCAGCAGCAGGGTGCAGGACAGTAGCAGGGGGTACCTGAGGGAGAAAAGAGGGGTGTGTGGGTCCACATCAGGAGGAGCGGCAGGGGGTACTGCTGGGCCGGAGGCGGCGTCTGAGGCAGGACGGGTGTGTTGGGGTCGGTAGGACGTGGTGCTTGGGGCAGGAAGAGGAGCTGGTGTCTGCTTAGAGTAGCAGAGCTGCTCTAGGGTGTCTAACCTGCGGTGTAGAGACAGGAGATGTAGAGCCGATGAGAGCTGCTTCTGTGTGGATAAGCCAGTCTTCCATGTTGCTTGAAGACTGGGAGAGTGATCAGTTTCTCCTCCATCCTGTGTGAGGGCGAATCACTCCGGGGTCACCATACATATTGTATTGGATGTACAATGTACAATGCAGCTTGTTGCTGGGTAGGTAGCATGGTAATAAGCGTTGAGTAGAGAGAGCTGGGTGGTGAGGGTGCACAGAGTAAGGGCACGCGGCTTGAGGGACGCCAAGGTCGCTGGCGGGAACGGCAGCCGCCAAGCTGGTGCGGAGGAGGTGTTGCTTGCTGGTGGCACTGTGTAGAAAGAGAGTGGTCACAGCGGTGTCAGGCCTTATAAGGCGGGGGTAGGCGTGGATAGATAGTTGACCCCCGCTCCGTGGGCGGCGCTGGAGGCGTAGGCTGGGGAATTCGAGAAGGTTCGGTGCTTGTAGGGGAGGAATCCACTACAAGCTGTGAGTGCTAGCTCCCAAATTTGGGATGTTTTCAAGCCTATTTCATTTTCTGAAGGATGTATAGACTTACTTACATGTGTATAAGGACCTGAGGATAAGATAAGTACTGTAGTGGACGTCTCCCCTACAACTGCGTAGCCGCATTCCACCTGCTACGTCTTCCCAAGCAACCAAACGAGCGGCCCAGGGGGGGGGGGGGGGGGGGGCGTCACCAGATGCCACAGTATCCTAGCAACCAGCCACCAGCTGCTACCGTTCCCTAGCAACGGAGTCAAAAGACCGGCGACTTCCCACGGTCTACTTACGGCAGCTGTGTATATAAGCTCTGTCTCCCCATTGAGATTCATTCTGGCCTCTCCTTGAACACGCAACACCTCCTCCTCCGCCGCTGCCTGGCGGCCCTCGCTTCTCCTCCGCCTGCCTGGTGGTCCTTGCTCCCGCCGGCGAGCATGGCGACCCACCAGCTGTCCTTCTCTGAGTGTCCTCACCAACCAGCTCTCTTATTCTACTCTACGTTCCTGAACACGCAACACTTCCTCCAAGCAAGCTCCTCGCTGTCCAGCTTTCATTCAACCAGGAGGCCAGCAACAGGCAACATCTTCTCTAACGAAGCTCCTGCACATCTACCTCCTTCAACACGCTACTCACCGAACGTGTCTACTGAGCAGCTCCTCACCACACGGCATCTCCAGCACCAGACTGTCTACCATATAACTTATATTATACAAGAAAACCACCACCTTAGAGTTTCCATCCATCCTGAGTGCTAGACAACATAATATCACAAAACCCTACAGTACCATCAAGCAACGTTGGTGTTGGGAACTTACTGTTTACCACACGAATATAAATGCTCCGGGCCCCATCACTCCTGGCTGGGTGTTGTGGGATGTCAACATTGCCTCATGGAAAGTGAATTATTGCTTAAGAAATTTACATGGAAGAGTAAAGAGAAGAAAGTATTGGACGAAGTTCTTGAAGACCCTGAGTTGAGAAGTGATGAGTCTAATGTGAATGATGAAACACAAGGGAAATTACGAAGTGAGGAAATACAACCACAACAAGAGGTAGAGAGCAAAAAAGGAATTCCTAAAAAGATGTGGGAGACAAGCTGACAAGAGGATGAAAGTGAAAGCGAAGAAGAGAGAGAGAAGAGACAAAAAAAATCTAGGACAAGAAATGTGTGTGAGCAGTAATAATAATGAAGAATTAGTGACTAGTAAAGAAGATTACAGTGCACAAGTGTGTTTCTGTGACCTGGTGGAAATCTACCTGCCTGTTGTTTGTCTGTACACTGATACTGATTGTTGGGAAATTACCGGAGACTAGCAGGACAGCCAGTGATATTTAGACAACACTTGTGAGATATTTACTGCTTCTGTACATACGACCCTGGCTTCTGGTAACCAGTCGTGGAGGCTGGATAAGCAGTGAAAGGAGGGTCGTAACAATTTATATAAAAGTATAGGCTATATTATTTATATCAAACTATGAAATATTATCTATCAACCAGAAAGTATTATTTTTATCAAGGAATATAAAAGTATGATACTGTGTTTCTTTATATCAGATAGACATTATTTTCATCAAACTATAGGCGTTTATTGTAAGGCGTTTTAAGAAGAGCGGAATAGCTAACGCGTTAGTTTTCCCGGACAGTCTTTAAAAATACAACATTGTACCGTATCTTGGGAGGAGCTGTTATCCAATACAGTCTTCAAAAACAATAAATTTAGAACTGTTATTTGGACACAATACGGAAAGAAATGGTAAAGAAAATATATAGAAAATTATGGAAAGAAAGACAAAAAAGGAAAAAAATGTCAATCAGTCAGCAATAAATAAGAATAACGCAAAAAATCGGGCCCGTTGTAAGGGTGGGTGGCCAAAAGTGGGATCTTTAAACCACACCTACGTACGTTCTCGTCCTGCAGCTACATTGTTTACAGCTGTTCGCATACATACAGTACACACGCAATATTATTAATTAATTTTATTGGAATTAGTTAATCTTACCGCCACACCACCCCGTTAAGTACTGTACTGCGGTGTCCCTCAGGACTCATTTAGTTTAAAACTCGGGTTGAAACACGACGACCCTCTTCAAGGGAAGATGTTGTTTAATAATATGGGCGTGTCAAGATGTTAGATGAGTTCAGAAATTAAAAAACACAAAATCTTTTTCTCTTGCACAATTATCATACAATTACTGCAAGTAATGAATCACCTATCATGCCGTTACATAAATTTGGGGAATAAATGACCTTGTTTTCAATAGAGTTCTTGGCTATTAAAAGGCATTCTTATTGTTTATCTTTATTGAAATACACAAACAAAACCCAAAATTCAAATTGTTTCTTGGTTACTCATGTATTATATTTCATCTCACATGCTACAGGTACATGCTACATTACCATAAAAAATAACATTAATTATTAATAATTATTAATCATGCACAATATATATATATATATATATATATATATATATATATAGTATATATATATATATATATATATATATATATATATATATATGTATATATATATATATAAAACAAAGAAGTATGTGTGTTTGTGTGTCCACACGAGAATCTCGGAACCTACTTTACAGATCTGTAGTGATGATGGATGGTGTTATATGTAGTGTTGATGGATGATGTTATATGTAGTGATGATAGATGATGTTATATGTAGTGATGATGGATGTTGTTATATGAAGTGATGATGGGTGGTGTTATATGTAGTGATGATGGATGGTGTTATATGTAGTGATGATGGATGGTGTTATATGTAGTGATGATGGATGATGTTATATGTAGTGATGATGGGTGGTGTTATATGTAGTGATGATGGGTGGTGTTATATGTAGTGATGATGGATGGTGTTATATGTAGTGATGATGGATGGTGTTATATGTAGTGATGATGGATGATGTTATATGTAGTGATGATGGATGGTGTTATATGTAGTGATGATGGATGGTGTTATATGTAGTGATGATGGATGGTGTTATATGTAGTGATGATGGATGGTGTTATATGTAGTGATGATGGATGATGTTATATGTAGTGATGATGGATGGTGTTATATGTAGTGATGATGGATGGTGTTATATGTAGTGATGATGGATGGTGTTATATGTAGTGATGATGGATGATGTTATATGTAGTGATGATGGATGGTGTTATATGTAGTGATGATGGCTGGTGTTATATGTGTTATATGTATTGATGATGGATGATGTTATATGTAGTGATGATGGATGTTGTTATATTTAGTGATGATGGGTGGTGTTATATGTAGTGATGATATGCAGCAATGAAGCCCAATGGAGAATTTTTAATTTTCCCATACACGAACGATGTCACAGAAGAGTCCCTCCAAAATCAAATGGCAAATCCTGCTGATACGACCCTCACTGCATTCTTCAAGCTTTCACAGGAAGATGAGTTTGCTCAAATACTCCTGTATGTTGACGTACATATGGCAGGCTTCAATGAAAAAGTTCCAGAGAAGAGCTCAAGGATCCGATGTTGAAGGATATCCAGGGATAAAGTCAGGCAATGCTTTGCGACGTGTCTACACGGTTCACCCCAACATCTTTGAATGCTATTGTTTGAGACTACTTTTGCACCACATCCATGGCCCAACATCATATGCAGCACTAAGACAGTGAATGGACAAGTCTGCAGAACCAATCAGGAAGCGTGCAATCTCCTTGGCCTACTGTAAGATGATGGTCACTGGAATGACACATTAGAAGAGGCAGCAGCTACTCAATCGCCAATGAGAATGAGGAACCTGTTTGCCATCACGATTGCTACATGTGGACTTTTTAACCCAAGCCAGCTCTGGAAAAACCACCAAGAAAGTATTTCAGAGGATCTGCTTCATCAAGCAAGAAGAGAACATCCTGGTCAAGAGGCTGAATTCATGGATGACATGTTCTACAGGGCTCTGATCATGCTGGAAGACAAAGTGATGGAGCTATGCGGAAAAAACCTGACTGATTTTGGAATGCCTTACCCAAACCGAGAAGAACCAGGAGTTGCAAACAGGGAGATGCTCAGAGAGACAGACTACTCAAGTGAAGTTCTGGTGAATTTTCTTGAAGAAAATGAGCCTCACCAGGCGCCTGATCAAGCAAATACTTATGAACAGATCTTGCAAGCGATACAAGCGGAGCAGGGAGGTATGATCTTTCTCGGTGCACCTGGCGGGACAGGAAAAACATTCCTGATCAACCTTCTGTTGGCCAATGTACGTCATCAGGGGAAAATTGCTCTTGCTGTGGCATCCTCAGGCATTGCTGCAACACTACTCGAAGGAGGACGTACTGCACACTCAACTTTTAAACTGCCTCTCAACCTCGCTCACAATGAAAATCCAGTGTGCAACACCAAAAACGGATCGGCAAAGGCAAAACTTTTAGAAAAATGCAACCTCATAGTTTGGGATGAATGCACTATGTCTCACAAGTTTGCGTTTGAAGCATTGGACAGGACCTTGCAAGACATACGAGAAAATGACCAGCTCATGGGTGACATTACAATGGTCATTGCTGGAGACTTTCGCCAGACCCTACCTGTCATTCCTCGAAGCACTCCAGCTGATGAACTGAATGCGTGCCTCAAGGCATCATACCTTTGGAGAAGTGTTAAGACTCACCTTATCCACAAACATAAGAGTACATGTACAAGGAAATCAGGATGCAAACCTTCTACTACAGATTGGGAATGGAACTTTCCCTGTTGATTCAGAAGGACAAATAATCATTCCTCAAGGATGTGGAAATGTTGTAAAGTCCTCAACTGAGCTCACTAACATGGTCTACCCAAACATTATCCACCACTACAAGGATCACAAGTGGCTGCGTGAATGCGCAATTCTGGCACCAAGGAATGAAACAGTGGCTGAAATCAACATGACTCTACTCAGACAGCTTCCAGGCAGTGAGACCTTATTCAAATCTGTTGATACAGTAATCGACTAGGACCAAGCAGTCCAGTACCCTGCAGAATTCCTTAATTCTTTGGGGCCCGCTGGAATGCCTCCTCACCACCTCACTCTCAAGATTGGAACTCCTATAATGTTCTTAAGAAATCTTGAACCACCAATCCTCTGCAATGGCACAAGACTGGTGGTGAAGAACATGATGCCACATGTACTGGAAGCTACAATACTGACAAGAAAAGGTAAAGGAGAGAACGTTTTTGTACCAAGGTGTCGCGATCCCAATATCCTTTATACCTGGGGAGTGAAACCTACCCCAAGTTATTATCAAATAAAGGAACAAATAGGGAACACGGCAATAATTATCCCCACAAAAACCTACTCAACTAAATGTACTTGAATAAGTAAGGACTAGTCGAAGTAAGTGAGTCACAAAAGGGAAGATAATTAATTAATTCAATTTATGTTCTAAAGGGAGTACTGACTAGCAAACAAGAATTTAAGGGAATAAGTGATTGTATTTTAAAATAAGAGTGATGCCGGAAGGGTGAAAATATACCGTAAGGAGTTAGACCAAACGAATACTACCTAACATATCTATATTACACAGACATACAATATATATACAACAATCGCTACAAAATGATTATTTCCTACCAACAGGAGATTCCCGAACACCAGGATCCCTTCCTAGGCCTAACTGAACGTGTCACTAATACCTGATACCACTAGGGCATTGCAGAAGACTGGACAAAGCACTAGACAAAGGTCGAGGCTAGAGAAAGACTGGACATATCTATCCTATGCCACGGTTTTTCGCTACTCACTGGGAGCGTCCCCACGCGGTGGAGGAGCTCGTCTCATATCACGTGATCCAGGACATTTGCTAGATAGTTTATATAATTAATTAATACTACTCTTGATTTGACTTAACAGAGTAACACAAATGATGCATATTAATAACATACAAAAATATACAATTAACCTAAGTAACTAAGAACAACAATAATATAATAAGTACAATTAACAAGTAATTAATAGCTTGTGTGGAATGGAGGCGTGAACATATGCCTCACGCCATGCGAGTTCCGGAGTGCTATAGGCACGTGACACAAGGATACCTCTCATCACCACTGACCTGCCATTTGAGTTCAAGAGACTTCAGTTCCCGGTTAAAGTAAGCTTTGCCATGACCATCTACAAAAGCCAGGGACAGTCCCTAAAGATGGTTGGCCTAAACCTGGTGTTTCCTTGCTTCTCTCATGGACAGTTCTATGTTGGATGCTCCAGAGTGGGAACTCGCAAAAATCTGTACACACTTGCTGCTAATGGCAAAACCAAAAATGTGGTCTACCTTAATGTACTACAGTGAGACAATGTGGAGACTCCCGGAGGGTGGCGTCCAGCTGTGGCCTAGCGAGAGCCGACCAGAGGGCGGCGATTCCGCTAGTGTGTATATATATATATATATATATATATATATATATATATATATATAATATATATATATATATATATATATATATATATATATATATATATATATATATATAACTTCTGTACAATTCCTCACAGCTCTTCACGTATATTCTAGGGATGTCAATGGCATTTTGCCATCTGCGACACCTGTCTAATTCGTATCAAGTGAGTCGGAGTGACTGGCGAAGCTGCTGCCTCTGATTTGAAATGTATTTCCATATATATTTGCACACTTTCACTGTAACTCACAATAAGTTAAATGCTTAAGTTACCTATCTCTGTCCTTTGGGAACCGATGAAAATGAAAATGTGGATGTGTATCCCTTTCCCCTTGCAAATAACTCAGGGGAGGTCAAGGTAGGTATCTACCTACCTTGAGGTAGGTAGCCTCACTCCCATAGGATCTACGCTAATGAAATAAAAATGAATTTTTATTTACGTATTTTTGAAGGCTTATGATGGTATTAAAAGTTGTACAATAAATGTATGGAATGGAGATTTTTTCTTTTATTTTAATTGGAGCTACTGATTAAATATATAAAATAGATATAAATATCTTACTTGCGACGCTTGCGACCGCTGGATTCCATCTAACGTCGCTGATTGGCTAGCGATGACATCACTTATTAAGCTCCGCCCACTTAGTTACATCAAACTGTAGCAACAGAAAATACCTCAATATTACAAACGCATTAAGTGGCAAAAGGGGCATGGCTTAGCGATCTCGAGAGTAGAGTTGCCAATTAGTGAATTCCTATGGACCTGCGTGAGGTTACCTGGTACCGTATCTACCTACCTTGATCTACCCTGCATGTTGAACTGTCAACTGCGCGCCCACAAGTTTTGGCTACAGTGTTGCCAGTGGGAAAAATCAAAACGTATTCACAGAAGTACTAAAAAAGTAAAAATGTATCCATAATCTTCTGAAAAGTATCCAAAAAAAAAGTATCCACTTTTTTTCTCTAATAAAAAGACGAATTTCTTAGTATCTATGACAACAAAGTTAAACTGAAATATGAAGGTGTCATCAATAATTTTACTTATTATAAAACGGCTATTCTTGGCTGTGGTCCAAGATTTTGAAAACATGCAGACGACAAAAGAAAAATCCCGACAGCATCACACGTTGGGTAGCGGCTGGCGGGCACTGGTAAACACAGCTGTGAGTGCTAGCTCCCAAATTTGGGATGTTTTCGAGCCTATTACATTACCTGAAGGATATGTAGACTTACCTACTTGTGTATAAAGACCTGAGGATTAGATAAGTATCGTCAAGCAACTTTGGTGTTGGGAACTTACTGTTAACCACACGAAAATAACTGCTCGGGGTCCCATCACTCCTGGCTGGGTGTTGTGGGATGTCAACATTGCCCCATGGAAAGTGAATTATCGCTTAAGAACTCTATAGGGAAGAGTAAAGAAAAGATAGTATTGGACGAAGTTCTTGAAGACCTTGAGTTGAGTAGTGATGAGTCTAATACGAGTGATGAAGCACAAGGGAAGTTCGAAAGTGAGAAAATACAGCTACAACAAGAGGTGAAAAAGAATGACATTTCTAAAAGGATGAGGGAGACAAGCTGGCAAGAGGACAGTGAAAGCGGAGAAGTGAGAGAGGAGAAGAGACAAAAAAATCTAGGACAAAAAACGTGTGTGGGTGGTAATAATAATGGAAATAACAGAAAGGAGATAGTGGAGAATGGATCAAGAACAGAGCAAAGTATGGAATTTGAAGGAAGCAGACAAGAACACACACAAGGTAATGTTGGTCGTGTCAGGAAGAGATTGATTTTTCCACAGTCATGCCCGATGACCTTCCTTGAAAAATTAAAATGGACAGTACAACTAGGACGGGAGCATCTCAGCTTTGAGCCTCTTTTGAAAGAAGGCACACACAAGCCTTATCTTACAGTGGGGACCATGGAGGCTGTGGAAATGTTGACAACTGTTGGGTACAAGGGATTACTGATGGTTTTGCCCGAGGAGAGCGACATACTACTTACAAAGGTTATATTCTTCAGGTACCCTGTAATACTAGATCCAGAATACTTATTGGATGACGAAAGATTTGTTTGGGTCAAGAGGCATTTAATAAGGGGCGAAGAGAGAAGCCAGGTTATTGCTCTAATGAGAGGAAAGGTTCCAGAGAAAGTGTTCATCACAGGAGCAGGGTATAGGAAGGTGGCACTATATGTGGGGGGACCAATAATGTGTCTCAAGTGTTGCAGATGGGGACATAAGGCCTGGAGCTGTCAACTGGACCCACGTTGTAGATTCTGTGGGAAGAGGCACGAATCTAGCAACTGTAAGGACAAGATCAATGCAGGAGAGAAAGTGAAGCCTTGTTGTTGTAATTGTGGTAAAACTCACAATGCTAGTTCAATTGCATGCGAGATGAGGCCACGTATGAGAAGTGACCAACAAAGGAATTATTCAGAGAACACTGAAGAAGTACGCTGTGGTTTGACAGTGACAAGACAGCAGGAGAACACACAGACAGTGGAGACAGTGATCCTTGAGAATGCCTGGCATGAAGATTCAAGAAGGATAAAGACTGCGCTTGCGGCCGAAAGCGTTGTTGATGCCAGGAACAAACAGAGTAATAAATAAGTAGCAAGTGAGAGTAGTGGTGCAGCCCTCCAGGTTAGTGATAAAACTGTGCAAGAAATTCTGGAAGAAGAGGTGCGTAAGATGTTTCAGCTTTTGCAAAAGTTAGGTCAGAAAATAGAAGTGATAGAGAAAAGACTTGATACAGTGATAAATAAAGAAAGGGAAAACAAAGCTGTGAATAATGTAGAATTAAAAGGGAAAGAGGAAAGTGAAGAGCTCAAGCCTTTAAAAAATTCAGTGCTTAAACTAAGAATTAAAGGGAAGGAGAGGAAAATAAAGGATTGTGTAGCGCAGGGAACAACAACTGAAAGTTTTAAAAAGGTGTTGGTAAAGTGTAAAGATGCTGATAAAGAAAAACTTTTGAGGAAATGGGAATCTGTGCAGGAGGATTGGGCCTTCTTAAAGAATTTGATTGGAAAGGATATAAAATGTGTAAATATTAATCATGGATCTAGCTAGCCTTAAGATAATGTCCTGGAATGTTAATGGTCTACGAAATAGAGTGACAGATGTACATTACTTTACGCTTAAAAATAATATTGACATAATTACCCTTCAAGAGACTAGGGACAGGAAAGGCGACCTGCTTAAACATACATTAAGAATTCCATACCAGCAGAACTAGTTGGAAGCCCGAGTAGAGTACAAGGAATAGAAAGTGTCTGTATAAAGTTATATGTGAAAAAAGGAGAATTGAACATAGCAAATTTGTATATTTCTGGAGGCTGTTTTGACCTCAACTTCTTACCAGATTGCATGTTTTTGGACTCAACTTTAGCTGTAGGAGATTTTAATGCTCGACATCCAAGACTCGAAACAATGGGGAGAATTAATAGTAATGGTATAAAATTTTGGCAATTTTTACAAGATCACCCAGATGCTTACTTGTTAGGAAATAAGGAAGTGACTCATATTAAAGGAGGAAGGTTAGACTATGCTTGCATGGTAAGCAGTCAGGGAGTCCAGGGAGAATGTGAGATAATAAGGGAGCTAGTCAGTGACCATTTTGTTGTGTATGTTCAATTACCATTAGGGAAGAGACAGGTGAGATATAGGTGTAGGTTATGGATCTAAGCTACTGTGCCGAGTAGCAACCTTGTGTATAAGCTACTGTGCCGAGTAGCAACCTTGTGTATAAGCTACTGTGCCGAGTAGCACCTATGTATATAATTGCGTGACAACACTGCACGTGTTATGTGGCAACATTGCCCCAAGGCTGCCATATGGCAAGGCAGTCTCAGTCTGACTCTGTGGGTCGTGCAAGTCACACGCTAGTCACCACTTGTATTTCTCCTATCCGTTAATAAATGGACTTCAGTGTTACCCGGTGTTTCCCTACCCATCACTGCCTTCTTCAGGGAACACTTGGAACCTTCAATAGGAGGAAGAGATTGAAACTAAACAAGGCTGACACAGAAGTGTTTACCCAAAATATAGAGAAATGGTCCAGAAATCATACACCAGTCTGTATGGATAGCTTTTATAATGATTTAGTTGGGGAGATAGAAAGATATTTAACTAACTCAACACAGAAAAAGATAAATGATAAGACACATGGGGCTAGGAAACACTGCTATACCAATGACAAAATGTTGAAGGGATGGACACAAATGTTAAGGGCAGCACATAAAGATTGGGTAAAGAATGGTAGAAGAGAAGAAGATAGAGAAATCTTCATGGATATAGCCAAAATATGTGGGCAGGCAAGGGAGAAATATTGGCAAGACTTTGCACAGCACATTGGGGATAGTAAAAATCTCAAAGAAATATAGCAGGATATTAACAAAATTAGAGGAAAAAGGAGTAATTTTATTAGTCATCCTCATCCAGAGGATGAAGCTAATAAACTGGTTGACAAATGGGCTAAAGCAGCTAGTGTTGCCTCCCTGCCTAACAGGACAATAGAAGCATTAGATGAGTGGCAAAATGAAAGAAGAAGATTTATTTCATCAGCTCTAAATATTTGTGATGTAACATGTGTAGATATTACTCAAGATGAGTTATTATATGCTGTTAAAAAAGGAAAATCTACAGCACCAGGCGAAGATGGTGTGACTTATGACATTTTGAACTGCTTAGTTGGTATGGAAAATAGTCCATTATTAGATTTATTCAACATGAGCTATACAGAGGGTAGATTACCAACAGAATGGAAGAAAGCGATAGTTATTGTCCCTAAGGCAACTGGTGGATACAGGCCAGTGTCTTTAACATCTTGTTTTTCCAAGATGATGGAGAGAGTATTATTAAATAGGCTTGTATATATTGTGGGGGAAAATCTATCTTGTAATTTATTTGTTTTTTTGGAAGGGAAATGTACTTCAGACTGTGTTATAAAATGTTTATCAAATGATGCAGACCGATGTAGAGTTTTTGTGGATTTACAAGGAGCATTTGATAAAGCTCACAGTGAAGTAGTTATGAATGAACTGGCTGATCTAGGGGTATCAGGACAGTTGTTACACTGGATAGGTGACTACTTGCATGGAAGGAGAATCTGTGTATGGTATCAGGGATGTTTGTCTGAGGAAAGAGCACTTGAACTAGGCACTCCCCAAGGGGGATTATTGAGTCCAATGTTATTTAATGTGTTAATGAACAAGATAGCCTCACACAAATATCCCAAAGGAGTTGTAACCATCATTTATGCAGATGACATCTTATTTCAAGGAAACTCTGAAAAAAAATTGCAGATTGCATTAAATAATTTTAGTGTTCTTTCTCAAAAGATGGGCTTAGTTATCAATGAAGAAAAAAACAAGTGTGAATGTAAAGGAAGAGGAACTGAATCCGTTTTTCTAAATGGAAAAATTGTTGAGAAAGTGTCAAAGTATAAATATTTAGGAATGTATATTGGCTTTATTTGTGAAAGTAAAGAGGCAGAAATACATCATGTCCTCACTCAATGTAGAGCAAGATTACAGCCCTTGAAGGCTCTAGCATGTTGTGGTAAAGGTGCTGGGGTACCCATACTGAGAATGATGTATATTTCTACCATCAGATCACTTATAGACTATGCAGCACCTGTCCTCTCTTGTACTGGTGAAGGACAACAATGACCCTAAATGGATAAATAATTATTTAAAGAACATCATTGGCCAAAGGAAGGTTATAGGTAGAAGGATAAATCGTGGCAAAATTCACCTCCGGGACTATTATAGGGTATTGGCGAGTAGGGTTAAAACCGAGATAAGGAAAGCAAAGAGGAATAATGAGGTAAGGATAGCAAGGGAGGCGAAGACAAACCCCAAAGGATTCTACCAAATGTATCAAACTAAAACACGAGAAAAGATTGGACCAAAACGGTCAGACTCCGGCGAGCTCACTGATAACGACGGAGAAATGAGCAATAATTTGAATAATTATTTTTCAACAGTTTTCACCACCGAAAATTTAAACATGATACCCGAGGCACCGACTCTATTCAGAGATAGTGAAGAAAACAAATTAAGTGAGATAGTAGTGACTAGTAACGATGTTAGTAAGCAAATAGACAAACTAAAGCCTAATAAGTGACCTGGTCCCGATGAGATATTTGCCAGAGTATTAATGGAATGTAAGGAAGAGCTTAGTATGCCCTTAGCAAAGTTGTTTAACATGTCCTTAAAAACAGGTATAGTACCAGAATCCTGGAGGATAGCGAATGTAATACCGATTTTCAAGAAGGGGGATAGATCACTATCCTCTAACTACCGCCCAATCAGTCTAACATCAATAGTAGGCAAATTACTGGAAGCAATCATTTCAAACTCTATTCGAAATCACCTGGAGAAGCACCGATTGATCACTGATTCCCAGCATGGCTTCACAAGCGGACGTTCTTGCCTAACTAATCTATTAACATTCTTTTCATCAGTTTTCGAATCGGTGGACGAGGGGCACAATTATGATGTCGTATATCTCGACTTTAGCAAAGCCTTCGACAGAGTCCCCCACGAAAGACTAATTAGAAAGGTAGAAGCTCATGGCATCAAAGGTGACATCCTTAAGTGGATTAGGGCGTGGTTACAGGACAGGAAACAGCGAGTGAGCATTAACGGCACTAAGTCCCATTGGAGCAACGTCACAAGTGGAGTTCCCCAAGGCTCAGTACTTGGACCATTATTATTTATTACATACATAAACGACATAGATATCGGCATAGACAGCAACATAAGTAAATTTGCTGATGACACTAAAATAGGACAAGTTATCAAATCTGACGAGGACTCGGCAAAACTACAGGAAGATCTAAACAAATTTTTCGAATGGTCTGAAAAATGGCAGATGAAATTCAACGTCGACAAATGCAAAGTACTCGGTATAGGAGATGTAAACAGGGAAACCAGATACCAGATGAACAACGATGCCATAGAGAAATCCGATTGCGAGAGAGATTTAGGAGTAATGATAAGTAGGAACCTTAAGCCAAGTAAACAATGTGTTTTTGCTCGTAACAAGGCTAATAAAGTACTTGGGTTCATACAAAGGAGTGTTAGCCACAAGACTAGCGAGGTCATCCTAAAACTGTATCTTGCTCTTGTGAGACCACACCTGGATTACGCAGTTCAGTTCTGGTCACCGTATTACAGAATGGATATAGAATCCTTGGAAAGAATTCAGAGGAGAATGACAAGACTAATCCCGGGCATTAGGAACCTTGAGTATAGAGACAGGTTAAAGCATCTTAATTTGCACACCCTTGAGAGACGTAGAGCGAGGGGCGACCTGATAGAGGTGTATAAGTGGAAGGCAGGCTAAACAAAGGGGACATTACAAAGGTACTCAAACTATCCAACCAGGAGCGAACTCGTAACAATGGTTCTAAATTAGACAAATTTAGATTTAGGCGTGAACTAGGTAAACACTGGTTTGGAAACAGAGTAGTGGATGAATGGAACAAGTTACCAAATATCATCATTAACTCGAATACGCTGAATTGCTTCAAACATAGGTTGGATGCTTATATGAGCAATAGGGGTTGGGTGTAAACGGGACTGCCCAGTATGGGCCAATAGGCCCACTGCAGTTTCCTCCATTCTTATGTTCTTAAGTTATTAAGCTTGAGATCATGCAAAATGAAGCAATGAGAATAATTTTAGGGTGTCAAAAGAATGCAATGATTGAGATAATGAAAATGGAATTAGGGTTACAGAGCATTTCACAGAGGGTCAATGAAATTAATACAGCTGCAGCAGTTCGATTAATGAGAGGGAACAGTGTGGGTAAATTTGTACAAGATATAAATGATGGTTTAAAAGATAAAAGGACCTTCTGCAGACAAGGCAAGAGAGGATACATGAATGGATTAGTAAATATTATTAAAAAATGTAATCTGGCAGACTGGTGTACAGCTGTTCAGAAGAGTTGTAAGAATCCACCCTGGGAAGAACGAGAAGTAGAGTTAGACATAGTGCCTCTCACAATGAAGAAATCATTACATGAACCAGGACAGTTAAGGGCTTTATATGGGAATAAGATTAGTAATTTGCCTAAAATAAACACATTGCATGTATATTGTGACAGTTCAGTTATGTCAAGTGGCAGGGCAGGGTGTGAGATCCTTATAAGACAGTTCACAGAACAAGGAAATGATGACATCAAAATTGGACTTCGGTTGAGCAGTTTTATATCATCAACACAAGCTGAGTTATATGCAATGTTAGTAGGATTGGAAAATGTTATAAATATGTATGAAGATGCATATTTTTTTTTGTTGATAGTAGGGCAGCTTTGGATTCTTTGAACACATTATTGGTTCATGTAGAAAATTAGTAAATACAATAAGGAAAAATGACCATAATGTTCAATTTGTATGGGTCCTTTCACATGTAGGCATTGGTCTTAATGAAGCAGTAGATATAATAGCAAAAAGAGCCACGGAAAAGGCCGAGATCGACATAATATATACTAAAACCTTGAAACAATCAAGGAGCAAATTACGGAAAATGCAATCAATAGAAGATAATTTCAAAGGAATGAAATATACGAGAAAAGTGAAACAATGAAACATTACCATCATGTTCTCATGAACACAAAATTTACATATGGGAAAGATAGGAGTAGGTGGAAAGATTCAGTGTATATGAGGTTAAGATTAGGATATAAATATTATTGGGAACTTGGAGCTGAGAGAAGTGAACAGGATAAAGAATGTAGAGTTTGTAGAACATCCAGATCCCATACCCTGCCACATTATATACTGGAATGCCCATTGCTTAATGTATATAGAAATGCCCAGATAAATAATGTCCCCAAGCAAATAGAGTGGATGGTTAAAAATAGGAAAACAGATGAAATATTAAAGAAATATAGAAATTTTGCATCTAGAATATAACTATGTATGTATATAACTGATTATATGAAATATTAGGGATTTATGCGAGTCCTGAGAGGGACGTCCTGGACTGGGGTGGGGATGACTTATGTCACTTCATCCCCTTGAGATGTAATAATGTTTTTTGTATCTCAATAAACGTACCAATCAATCAATCAATGCAGACGACAACGTGACGTTTCAGAAGTACGACTGCAGCGCCATCCTAATTCTGGACTACGTAAAATGACGTCACTGTGCCTTGAGGTCTCAGCTAGTATTATTACCGACTATTTTACACTCATTCCTGCCTTTAGTATTTGAGTGTTAGCTCTACCCTCTGAATGTTCCATGCGCACAGCTCAAAAGAAGCGTCTGCGCACACAGAATAGCTAACGCGTTAGCTATTCCGTAAATCGGAAACGCCTTACAATAACCTCCTTATATAATAGTAGTATACAATTTTATTTCGTTGGTCAATTGCCAGATTCAAAATCCAAACGGCATTTAACCATAAATATTGTACGGTAACGTGATATTATGTGTCTAGCACTCAGGATGGATGGATAGGAACTCTAGAAGGTGGTTTTCATTTATAAAATATATTATATGAAAGACAGTCTGGTGCTGGAGATGCCGTGTGGCGAGAAGCTTGCTCAGAAAACACGTTCATTGAGTAGCGTGCTTGAGGAGGTTTCTGTGCAGGAGCTTAGTTAGAGATGTTGCGTGTTGTTGTCCTCCAGGTTGAATGAGGGCTGGGCAGCGAGGAGCTTGCTTGAAGGAGGTGTTGCGTGTTCAGGAACGTAGTCCAGAATGAATCTCAATGGAGAGACAGAGCTTATATACACAGCAGCCGGAAGTAAACCCGTGGGAACTCGCCGGTTTCTTGACTCCGTTGCAAGGAAAGACGTAGCAGATGGCGATCCACCCCCCCCCCCCCCCCCCACACCGTATTGCTAGGATACTGTAGCAGCTGGTAACGCGCCCCCCCACTCCCCCCTGGGCAGCTCGTTTGGTTGCTAGGATACTGTTGCATTGGAATGCGGATGTAGTTTGTAGGGAAGAGATCCACTACAATATGTTATTTGAAATTCTTATAATTCTTTTAAAGTTATTAACATTATTTTGCAAAATTGTTTCTTGTCAGGGTAAACAATTTTAGAGTATTTAAGTCTGAATATAAAATTTTCTCTAATGCTAATAGGTTAAAAAGGCAACGAAACCCCATATTTAATTTGTTTTTTATTCAAAGATTATCTCCATATTATTTCATACACAAAAAGTGGGTATTTTTTTTTAATAAAGGATAAACAAATATGTCCGTCTCCCACTTTCTTGAAACTCAACTCAAATATTCAATCCAACATGGTCTCCTCAGGCAGATTCGATGTTCCTTCTACCAACTGAAGATCACACACGGAATCAGACATGGACTTATAACTTGAAGATGACCTCGGTTACATCTCTTCAGCCCCAACTGTTTTGTTTGCCTTTTCAACTCCAACGATGTCCTGTAGATTCCAGTCCCACATAAATGTGAGTCTGTTTTTTTTCTTAACTTCTACTGTGTTGACTTTTATCTCAACCACTTCGTTTTTTTTTTTCTCAACCAATTTATATTTTTCCAACCTTTTCTTTGCTTGTTTTATTGGTGACCGTGATTCCTCATAATTAGGTGCGTGTTTGTGCGGTTCCTCATAATTAGGTGCGCGTTTGCGAGCCTTCCTCTGCTTGACCTTTTTTTCTAGTTTCTGCCGGACTTCATCCTCCATGGTCTGTCTGTTTGTTTTGTTTTTCCATTCCAGCCCAACGTAACAGTATTTTTGCCTTTTCATTCTACTCAGCAGCCGAGACTCCACACCCATCCACCCTAAGTGTTGGCCGATGCTCACCGAAGAAGCTAATTGATAACCTCGGGAGCAGCTGTAATGAAAGTAGGCCTTATACAACTCACTCCTACATACCGCAACATTAATCCTTGCAGTATACTCGAAGGTATATTCAAAGAACTCTTCGAATCCTTGCCGACCATTGTACCCCTTAGGATACATTTTCAGCTTCTTGTTGAAATTTTCCACAGGGTTGTCTTCGGTATTGTTGACAGATTCGCCGTTATCAACCATCCTGTCGTCAACAGAGAGGCAGGGGGGGGGGGGGCAGTTCTCAAGGGAACCTAAGTGTAAACATATACGCAAATCAGTACATATAGCCGAGGTAATAATGTAGTGCAGACTAGAAACTGAGTTATATATATATATATATATATATATATATATATATATATATATATATATATATATATATATATATATATAACTTCAGCAATTGTTACGTGGAAGCGTAGTTTCATAACGATGAGAACCAGGGAAAACACAAACATCTTGACTTAGTTGGGTTTCTTTTAATCACTTGCGATGAATGTTGGGTGCTGCCCCAGTGTTGGGTGGGGGATTAGTGAGTCTTATGACCTGAATATGTCTTGAATGACATCATTTTTACCTGAGGTATATACATAGTACTATACTGTATTGTATATGAAGGGTACAGGTATTAATAAGCACAGATTATTACAGTGATGTATCTGTACTAATTAATGAAAAACAAATAAACAATTTTGTATTATGAATGAGTACAGAAGGCAAACATTGAGATGACTCATGTGGGAGAGAGGTGGCGCGGTCACTTATCCCCCCCTCTCCAGGAGGATAGATTAACGCTTATAAAATGTCACTGACTAGACATACGAGAATATAACTTGTATTACTGGAATTCTTGTAAGATAGCGATTAATTTTAGTATAAACATCACTTATTTTGCACCACACACACGAGAATTAACCGTTTCGGGGAGGGGTAAAGTCACAGTCACTTTTACCCCCCCCCCCCCCCCCCATAGACCCTTCTCCGTCTGGCTGGGAGGAGGGGGATGAGGGGTGTCAACAGCCAGAAGGGGAGATTAATGCTTACTCAAGGATTATGAAAGGTTTTATTTTTTTGGTTATAAAATGTCACTGACTTGACTTAAGAGATAGCAATTAATTTGAGTATAAACATCCTTATTTTGCACCATACATAATAATTTTAGTAATTAGCTTAGTACATTTGAGTACAGGTTGTGATAATTTATGTAGTTGCAGTTTCAAAGCTTTGTGACATCACTAGTGTATAATGAGTTTCCATATGCCCTGGTTTATTCATTGATCAGTTTGTCTAAGGGCAAAAGTAGCCCTGCTGAGCTATCATGTATCAATTAAGTTTAAAATAGAAATTTTAATGCTAAATGTTATAAGACAATGGTTCAGTTGCCGCTAATATGTGTGCTTTGTGTCTTGGCATCTCACCTCACCACCTGACTCCTGAACAAATTCTTCATCAACTTCTTCAAATCCTACAATGTGCTTGGCAATCTAAAAAAAACACACACACACACACACACACACACACATGGGAATTAAGACAACAAGCATCCAGTGAGGGTCTTGTTGTGTGACTGCATGGAGGCGAATTAAAATCGGCCCATGGTATTAATGATGTAGTTCTATGTGCAGAATCATGTGATATCTTCAGATTTGAAAAGTTTTCATTTTTTGCTAGGTAAATTTTAACTTGAAATCTTATGAAAATTCAGTATTCCCACCCTTTTACCAACACCATTAAATAGCTTATTTAAAGTAAAGTAAATGTATCAGGTTAATTTATTAGGATGAAAATGATCCAGAATAGTGAAACGAATGATCTTGACAAATTTATTAAATTTAATATTCCTTTAGAAAACAAAATCATCAAATACAAAAACCGGTTTTACTACTACGACCCGGTGTTGCTGCACACCATAGAGAACATGTCTTTCTTGCTTCTGTTTCTACTCATCACCTCCCTGCTGACCACCTGAGCTCGGATGTAGCCTTCCCTCCTCTCCTGGCTGTACACGTGACTGCTGGCCTCGCTCACTTGCTGTTACACAACGCTCTATACTCTGGGTGTGCGAGGGCCAGGCAGGGACATGCATGGGGTTGTCCAGGAAAGCTCTGACTTGAACATTGGTGAGGCTGCAGGTAAGAGGGGGCTCACTGCCAGCCTGGATGTTATCCAGATCTATGAGATCAGTGAGGGTCTTGGCACCTAGATTGACTTCAGGAGTCTTCCTGACCCTGAAGGAATCGTCACCAACTGATTCGTCATGCCCAGATCCTCTCATAAGTCTCATATCCAAGATCTTTTTGACTGCCACTCTTCTCTCCTCCTCATCCTTGCTGCAGAGCATTGTCTGCAGAACTGCCTCGGGATGAGCATACCAGGAAGATCTCCTCACAGTCTGCTCCACAATCTGAACAACCTTCCTTGGCTGACTCCTCAGGAGCTCAACCTGGAAGAGAACATGCCTCGGACCTTCGGAGAACGATGACTTGACCTTGGTGTTGAACCAATTTGGCAAGTAGACACTCACGATGAATTGGACAATAAGTCTCAGGTTGTGAAGCTGGTTCCCTTTCAGTTTATGATGAGCGACCCAAATTCTGCAGAACCTGAGAGCCGTTGTGAGCCACCTAGAATGTGAGACTGGACCTATCTGCAGGTAAGCAAGTCTATCAGGCATGACCCCAGTTTTGATGGCACTGAAAATCATGTAACCATAGTACTGGTCAGTACTCAGGTCGTCAATGACAGTATGTGCAAGCTCAACGAGTGGAGGGCCAACTGTGATTTTTTCAAAGCTCGGATTTATTTCTAACTCAGTGGCAGAGTCCAGCATCTTGCCAAGAGGACCAGACCATCTGTTGTTTGAAAGAGTCTTGCCATCCAGCTCCTGGATCAGATGTCTGAGTGGCAACTCGTTGGTGTGGAGGTCACAAACAATCCAGACCAGCTTCCTCCCAATCTTCTGCTCTATCCACTGTATGACCCCCCCTTGCCACCCTGTGTTCGTGTTGGTGCTGTCCCCTCCAGTGGCCTGCAGGGTCTGGTCTACGTTCCGCTCTCTGAGCCAGTTCACAATGTTATCTGCCACTATCTCAGCTGGTTTCCTGATGTCATCTTTCTCTGGAGTGAAATGCCACAAATACTTCCCTCCTGGTTCACTGCAGCAGTAGTAGTGTTCCTCCTTCACCATGGCAGGGAACAACTTGTCAGAATCTCCAACTTTCATGAACACTTTAGTGTCATCCCTTCTCCCATCAAAGAACAAACAATTGATTCCATTTTCTCTTATCCCCTTATCAAACTCCTCTTCTAGGTTACTGACAAGTTTCTCCTGAGCTCTCCTTAATTTGTAATGATCTAGCAAAAGGTGAACATCATCAGGTGTTATCAAACCACCGTCAATCCAGGCAGCTGTTGCTATCTCTGCAGTTTCTCTGAGACCAGTGTGGTGTCGCATGCTGGCCAGAGCTATGCTCGGGATATCTTTCCTATTTCGAATCTTATGCCTGGAAGGTTTGGGATCATTATTTTCTGGGTTAGGGACAAAGTCACCATTCTCCTGGTCAGCACTCGGATCAGCAATGGGGAAGTCATTAAACTCTGAATCAGCTTGACTCCAATCATCGGCCTTTTTTACCTCACCCTGGGCCTTCTCAAGTCTCTTTTCCTCGGCAACTCTTCTCCTCTTCTGTCTCCCTGTGGCAGCCTCCTGTCTCTTGGACTCAGGAATATCTTGGCTAGAAATCATGAGAGCCCCTATACTGCCAGTCTTCTCTCTCTGTGCTTTGACAAATGCCAGTTCGATCACAGGAATCTTCAGTTCACGCTTGCAAATACAGGAGATGTGGGCCTCGGATTTACAGTCACGATCGCATCCAAACTCAGGACAGAGAACAATTGGGCACCTGCAAGTAATTATGTCAAATAACTGGTCCAGTTGCTTGGCAAAGCTGTCCTTAACTGCAAGTTTTCCTCTCCCAAGAGAGATATCTCTTGCCTTTTCCCAACTGGCTAGCAGTCTCTCACTAATCTTCTTCTGACTTGTTATGACTGGAGGCTTGAACTGAGCGTTAGCCAGAGTGTACTGTGCCAAGACAGCTTTGGTCATATCACTGGCAATGTCTTTGTTTGTGTAAGTTCTTTGGTTCTTTTCACTGATTTGCCTGATTAAAACACCGTATCTCAAAGCATCTCTCAATGTAGGCAACTCCGACTTCAGGAGCTCTCTCCCAGACCCAAGATAGTGACTGAGATGGCTGGATTTTTGGTTCCTCGTCCTGACACAAGCAGCCATCGCAAATATTATCAACTTATAAATGCATCAGAATCTGAAACAGAAAAAAATATTGTTAGTTGGGTTGTTAAAGAATGAAGTCAGAAAGCAATGTTCACTATTTAATTGTAATGCACTAATGCAGCTGTACGTTAGATTTTCGATAAATTTCACGCTAAAATTTACCTAGCAAAAGGTTGCAAAATATTGAAACTGAAATTATTTTCTGTTTATATGCACTAAAATCTACCAAAAAAGTGATGGGCCATTAGTTTTAGCTGATCTTCCCTCCTATGACACACCCTACTGGTGCATGTTATCACTTCTTTCCACTCCATCTCTCTAATCACCCACACTTTCCTGATTTCTCACTCCATATTTTAAAATGTTATGTAATGTAATGTTGAAGAGATACAACTTTGTTCATTTATACTTATATTTACCACAGTCTCGCCTAAATATACTTAAGGTTTCATTTTTAATCAAGATATTTTCAGGTCATGAAACCCACTAATCCCCCACTCACGAAAGGGTGGCCTGACATTGTATCAGGTCAGTAATATGAGACCACTAATCCCCCACTCAACCTCCACCTGACATTGAGTCAGGTCAGGTCCCCCCCCCCCCCCCAAATACTTTCATCTTTATTCAAGAAATTTTCAGAAAATTCTCGACTTTTCACCCTCGGAAAATTTGTTCCTAATGCCGGAAATTTTTGGAAAACTCTGACTTTGGGAATGATTTTCTGAGCAAATTTCCATTCAGGCTCTCAGAGATTTCAGAGTTTGAGGGATCCGGCTAACGGAGATATTTCTGTATGTATGGGAGAAATACATATCTTGCAGTCTAATTTGAAAAAGGCGACAGGCGCAGTGATAATCAAATTATATAAACCATGCATTTACCTACATTAACATAATAAGAAACATTGTATGATTACTAGAGTGAATGAAATATTCCCACAAACAACAACTGACAACTGTTTATGTTTCCCACCTCCTCGGGCACCAGTGTCCAACGCAACCGACCTGTCAACCAGCGCCCACGGACCTAAAATGTTCTTTGCTCTGGTTTGGGAATGCTTCTTAGGGAGGCTTCTGGGAGGCTTCTTAGCCCAGAACTACCAACAATAAGACAGTTTTGGAAATATTTTAATATAACGAAAGCTCTGGAAAATATTAAAGAGGCCTGGAATGAAGTTTCCGACTCTGCAATGAATGGTGTGGAAAAAAATTTGGCCAGTGTGTTTACAGCTGCTACAAACCAGCATATTGTGCAACTGGTTCAGCAAGCAGGATTTAATGAGGTGGATGAGGAAAACAGGATCTGCTTGAGGGACATGGTGAAGACCTAACAAATGAAGAATTGTTACAGCTGGAGCCAGCACTCCACGCTTTCTTTAAAAAGAAAATGACACCCTCAGTTCCTCCGCCGGTCATCGCTCAGTCAGCTGACGCCGCCACCTCCACCACCACTGTGTTGCCAGCCACCTCTCCTCCATCTACTGCCGCCACCACAACCAGTCCTGTCACCCGAGGACTATGGCAGTGATCACAATGCCTCAGTGAAGAGGCAGATGATCCTGCCCCTAGCAATAACTAATTAAGTTTAAGTAACTGTGTTCCTCTGGCCTCAGAGAGGAACAACCACTGCACCTGTTTCTTTCGACATGGATTTGGTGAGTACATTAACAATATTTGTTGCAATTATATTGTCACAAAGCTTAATATAGGAACACATCCCCCCCCCCCCTTATTACATTAATTTATATGGGAAAAATGGTTTTGATGAACATAATCCACCTAACAAAAGCATTTTAGTGGAACCCAACCCTTTTGTTCAGTAGCTACTTACTGAACTAAAAATTTTACAACTCAGCTCTATTTAGTAACTAAAAGTTACTTAAACAATTTAATGTAAACAAGTTAGTAAGAATTATATTAATCCTTATGTGGATTTTCTCTTAGATGATAGTAGTTTAACTAATTGTACTCAACAACTCGATTACCACTTAATGGGTGAGACTTTTGACAGTGTTGGCTTGTGGGGTCTCTTACCACTAAAGGTATTTCTGCTTCTTGTTTCACATAGTAGTCATTTTCCTGATATACTTCTAAATAGAGTAAATTACTTGGAAAATGCAAGAAATTGCTGGAGAGTTCTGTCGAAGCTTGGAGCTGGATTCAAAATATGCTGTTGGATTGTATACATGCAGTAGCCAGTCAAACTGCTAAAACACAATGAGTAATTTCATATAAATCATATATAAATAAAATAAAAATACAAAAATGAAACACATGAATGTGTTAATTATATATTATCATAAAACACAAATTCAAGGAATACCTGTACAGGTACCTTGATCTTTTCATTGACAAAGATGTTTGAGTAAGCATCCAGTATTTCTCTTTGTTGTAGTGAATCTTTCCTGTTGCCTTCTGCGTATATCTTGCACCACTCTCTCCCTTTTCAAATTTCTATACTCCTTGCTCCACCATGCTCAAAAATGGGAGATGAGTACGATAGAGAACCTATTATAGATAACCTTTCTTTAATAATTTACATGAGTGAAAGATCCAAGACATTACAATATATTATTTATTGGCATTATAAAAAAAAAATACTAGCATCGAACTATGATAACTTAAAAAAAATAATTCTCATTGATTACAAGTTACTCTGAAATTTGTAAAATAATAATACTGTTTTCAAACATCTAGCTCTTCCCCGCTTCACTTTCATCTTCATCAGTTTTTTTCTCCACTTCACTAAGCTTCTTCAATTTAGCTACAAAAAAACCATCCATATTATAGCTGTGGGGGTATATTCTCTTGCACAGCTGCATCATAGGATTAAATCTGCAAAACATAAAGGCCAAGAATTAGTCACACTGTGTCAGTCAGCAAGGGCTATTAGAAAGTCCAATTACTCATACATGAATGGTAAGTCATGAAAGCTGATGTTATCTTATTATACTCTTGGGTCATCTCTACAAGAAAAATGTTACATTCCCTAACCTTGGGGCCACATTGTGGAGTGGTAATATAAGGGCAGAACACATGTACTGCAGCAATTAAAAAGAATCACTGAAAGCAATTAAAGGACCTATGTGTTGGTCGCTCTTGATTCTGGATGCTATGTGCTATACTGTAACTTGAATCAGTTTACAAAGTTTTAAAGAAAAACACTAGCCACCAACATAAATTTAGATCATTACCCTTTGGCCATGATGACATTTAACTATTCATCCTGCAATTTGGTTTTTCATTTAACATACAGGGGGTCCCTGGGTTATGAACGGGTTCCGTTCATGAGGACGTTCTTAAGTTGAAAATGTACATAAGTTGAAACACATGCTATGTGCATACTGTGCTTACAGAATAATGTTTTAAATCCCACTATATCATAACCTAAGTCCTTATCTATATTTAAAATCACTTAATTTAAGAGAAAAGAAATAGAATAACAAAATACATTAAATGAAAGTAAAAAATAATTCATCAGGTAAGTAAAATACTGTAAATTTCAAGTTTAACCCTGTTCATATTGGCGATATGAACGTGGTTAAACTTGAAATTTACAGTATTTTATTTACCTCATGACTTATTCCCAAAATTCTAAATAGCAATAAATACAGTGTTTCTCTTTTATCTGTTATCATAACAGAACACAGCATAGTGACCTACCTATTTTCTCTGTAGTTCACATAACCTGACTTGCCAATATCTAAGCCAGTGGGAACCAGCTTTACGTTTCTTTTCTTAAGAGCGTATTCGATTACTGCCTCATTCTCTTCAACCTGACAAAAGAAGAATACATT
The DNA here is from genome assembly GCA_958450375.1 of Homarus gammarus. Classification (NCBI taxonomy): domain Eukaryota; kingdom Metazoa; phylum Arthropoda; class Malacostraca; order Decapoda; family Nephropidae; genus Homarus; species Homarus gammarus. Next base: position 1,488,950 of record CAUDMG010002478.1, on the reverse strand, counting down.
ATGTACTAAGGTCAAGTCATTTATATCACTAAAAACAAAATTTTAAAGTAAAGTGGGTGAAAAGACCAAATCATAACAAAAATAAACCACAAAGCTTAAATACACCTATGAGTGAGCGACAAAAATAATGTGTAAAACTCACTGTTTTATGATAAGAAAAAAATATATCTTTAGTTTAAATATAAAGAACCTTGATAAACCAGACTATGGGGCAGACCCCAGTCTGGAAAATGTGAGTCTAAAAAAAAAAAAAAGATATAGGGCTCTGGACATAATAGTGCTAATCCGGACTGTTTTAGGAAAATCAGACACAAGTCTGGAAGTCGACAACGGTTTTCAATGATATGACCGTTTCGTACTGTAAAGTGGTTTACCCGTAGTATAAATAGTAAAAGTGCTTCTCCACGTGTACTGGGTAGGAGTGTGTCACCAACTAGGGCTGCCAGAGTGAAAAATCCTTAAAGCGAGTCAGATAAAAAAATCACAAGTCTGTCAGGTGAGTGATAATTTTGCATCGTGCATATATGTAGGAAACCTTGTAAGTAGATTTTACAATTGTGAAAGGTTTTATATTGAACAATTCTTCAATCTGCATGATGAGAATGCATGAATATTGATGTATACTTCACCTGACTTATCAAGCACCACCAACACAAGGAAAGATGGTGAATGGACGTGTAATAATTATAATTAACCCTTAAACTCCAGGGGACATTCCTGAACGTTCGCCTAGGAGACCCCAGGTGACATTCCCGAATGTTCTTAATTTTCGTGATATATTTTGAATTACCAGGTGGGAGGAAATACAGTAAACCCCAACACTACTACCAGACAATTAGGGGGCGAGGGCGTACGGATGTGGCAAATGTCCATATAAACCGGGTGATGAAGGCATGTTAACGATAATCATAATATTGTACATGGAGTGTAATGATAATTACAACAATAATAATAAGGTATTAATAATTATAGTAATAATAATGGTATTAAATAACAACACAGAAATGATAATACAGTAATAACAACAACAATAATTATCCTGTATAAACAGCATGTGGAGAGTAGTAATGGGAGATGCAGACAGGGTCCATTTTAGCAGCAGGGGTGTAAACGTGAAATACGGACTGAGAGAGACCACCAACCAAAATCCAGATCTGAGAGGTCCGGAAGTGCAAGGGTTTGCTGTACTTTGCATGGGATTTTTGTGTAATTGGCAACTCAACTCGTGTGTATTTGTCTCAAGACTCGTGCCTCATGGTCAGTTACCCACCAGATATTGTGAGGGATGCACATTCTTAGACTTTTCTTATGACCCACCTCACTCCACACTCAAATGCAAGAGAAGGCATTTGCTTGACAGTAGTGCTGCTCATACAGAGATGCTTGATTTGATTGCTATTGATATACCTGTAGTGTCGGGTGACAAAGACAATGATGAGGAGGAAACAGAACCCAGATGATATCGAGGTGGTGAGGACAGTGATAGGCCTACAGATTGGCACTCCTTCCCCCTCCCCACACTACCAGCTACTGTGAAGCACAGTGCAATGATATGGTGTAAGGAGTGTGGAGTTGCCTTGTGCATTCCGTGTTACAAAGACTTCCACACAATTAAGAAGTTCTAAATTCAGTAGAAATGCATGCAAATAGTGTTTCCAGTATATTTGAAAATAGTGATGAGAAGATAGTGATAAGTATTGTGCTGCCTGAATATTCCTACTGTGCACTATTTTATAGTTCTTTGAGGAAAATATAAATACATTGTTTTTTGTATAGCTATTAGAAATATGATATATAAGTTCCTTCAAGTTTGAATTATGCATTTCCTGCTCATTGTGGGCTGTGTTCACCATACACTCCAGACAACTCTCCAGCCATGCTACAATGAAAGATGAATATAAAGAACATTCTTCTGGTATGTTTCTTATAATTGATTAATATATTCATAAGGAGACAATGGAGTTTTTAAAAAAAGCGTTTTTACCAAACAATGCCTGTGCAGGGGGTTTGGTGGATCTTACAACACCCAGAGTCTAAGGGTTAATATTGTACACTAGCAATGAAAAAAAGTACAGTATATTATTATTGAAAAAATGTCATTTCAGGCTTTAAGTTCAACACACGTTCAGCCATAAATACATGGTAATAGTAATTCTTCCAGGAAGAGCAGAAGACGAGCAGGTATTGCATCATCCATATGTCACGTACGCACGCACACCTGCCACACTCCATTACCACCAAATGTATCCATTTTCTGAGCTACTGTTTCCACCATTAAGAGTTTTTAAATGATGTCTCCACTCATTTCAAACACAATTATGGGCTAGAGGAAATTTTTTAGATTCAGCAGCCCCGCCAACACATGCAAAAAGTGTTCATTGCACTTTTGTTTGCTTTCACCCTCACTATGTTGATGTCCCATGCCCCTAAACCTGTTCTATATGGTTACTGGAGAAATACAACCATATGCAGACACCTGTGTTTGGGATATCATGACTCAAATCCTAAATCCTCAAAAAACAAGCTCCATCGAGTCTCAGTCTACATTATGGTACTAGCAATGACCGTTACACGATGGGGTTAGGGATCTCAAAAAGCCATCAATAAATGATAGATCATAGAACAATATTACAGATTGGGTATCCTTTATCCAAAATTCCTAAAGCTAAAATGCATTGAAATCATTTTTTTTTTCTTAGTTTTATTATATACACTGTTCAAACATATTTAATTACATTTATGGTAGAGAAGACACTGAATATGGCATATAACATAATTTTTACTAGGTTAAATATGTATGAGTTATGAATAAAAGTTACTTAGCACCGTAGAGTCAGGCATCATGGCGATGCCAAACAGACGGTAATGAGTGCTTACCTTTCTGATTTTTCAGTGTATATCTTATCATGTAAAGTTTTCCATCCACAAAATGAGAAAAAATATTTAAAAAAACTACCTGCAGACTATATGCATCCATATACTGTACTGTAAAGGAAATATAAATTAATTTTGTGCATTGACTTGACCCCATCCACACTGGGTGAGCTACTGCATGATACAGGGTATACAGGATATTGGTATTCCAAAATCTGAAAATCCGAGACCTTTTCAGCCCCAAGCATTTTAGATAAGGGATACCCAATTGTAATAACTTATGGGGGAAATTCCGTTCCATTCCTAAGACCCCAAACAAGTTTTATATCCTACTGATATTATGATTAAATAGTGTCTAAATAACTCAAATAAGTTATAAATAGCCTTGTAATCATTAAATTAATACAAATTAAAGAGAAAAAATTACACAAAAAAAGACAAAAACATTAAATTTATACAAAATAAAGATCTATTCTCATTTACCTTACAGGATATGAGGCATCATATGGGTTATTCGCGCCAAAATTTTAAACCGCGTTTCAAGTTTTTTCCAATTTCAAACATGCATAACTTTGTTGTTTTTTGAGACAGTGCAGCATTAATTTTTATGCATTTTGAAGCTAAAAGACTATGTACTTGCAGATGGTAGGTAGGGCGTTATTAAGTAATGTACTGGATTGTTGCAATGTTGACTTGAATCAACAAAACTCCCACCCGCTTATGGCTTTTTTTTTCAATCGATATCAGAGTGAAAATCCCGCCCGCTGAAGGGGCCATGACGTAGATAGCAGACGTTCACTGTGATTGGCCGACACGGGGAAGGAAGCTGTAGGCTGGCCGCTGTGATTGGCCGCCTGCTCCTCTCACTCACTCACTGACGGGATGAGAGCACCTTATGATGCGAAAGCCAAGCCCATAATTTCTTGTCTGCCCCAAATCGATGTTCTACCCTATTTTCAAAGGGCTTTCAACCTTATTTAAAGTGTAGTAAGATGTTATCAACTGCCATCGTATAGAACTAGGCCGAAAATAGTGCTTTCCAACAAAAACGGATTTCACCCAGATGGTCTGAATGCACCTTTATGCAGCCACTTGACCACGAATTCATCAATACCGTTAAACTGTGGAAGGGTTATTTTCAGTTTACGAAAAATTCAACTTACATATAAGTATAGGGTCCAGGAACAAAGATTCTTGAGAAGATTAATGGAAACTTGGGCTATTAGAACCACTTTTATTTTTTAGTGGCCTAAGGTCAACTGATTATACTTACAAGGACAGAACAAGTGGAATAGACAATGTAGCCGTTCTGACCATCAAACTTGTGTACTGAATCAATGGCAGCCAAGATCAATTCCTTTTGAAGATGTGAACATCTCTGTATGTCTTTGGGATCTTTGCTGGTCTTAACTCTCTCATCTTTGCTGATAACACCAGTGCCTGAGCACGGTGCGTCTAGGAGGACACGATCAAAAGCACGGGGCATCATCTGGAAAATAACAGTAATGTTATTTATGAGAGACAGAATTTCACAAGTGACAGAGGTGAGTAGGTACTACTGGGTAGCTAAGAGAAGAAACAGTAACAGCTATCAAACAGGGAGGTACTACAGCCTGGGAAGATATTGGAAACATAATGTGTTGTCAAATGGTAGATCCTGCTGCTATATGGCATCACAAAAATTGTGACCAAATCCCAGGTTGCTGATCTGACTTTATGCCTCATTTACACACAGTTGCAGGGTCTCAAGTGTTTCTCTTACTTTGACAACACAACATACATACAGTACATCGTTTCTTACTATTGATTTTATTATTATTATTATTATTATTACTACTACTACTCTGTATATTTAATTTGTATGATTTTTATTTTTTATTAGATTTTGTTAAGTTATTAATATTATGATTATATTTTTGCCCCCCACCCCAGGCCCTGATGTAGGTCATTGACCCATGCCTGGGTGGGCTAATCCCCGTAAAAAAAAAAAAAAAAAAAAGCATGACTTGTTACTAAATTTTTGCATAATTTTCCAGAATTATTCTTAATACTGGCTAGCAGGCTAATTTCTAATATCCATTGATAGGCATGAGTTAACTGTATCATGCTCCAGGTCACAGGTGATCTAAACCTAAGAATGTAAAGTAAAACAAAAATAAAAGTACTGTACCTTTGGAAACACACGGCCATCATGTGAAATTATGACCGAGTTGGTGATCCCCATGCGGTGGAAGTTACCAACCAAGGCCTTTACTCTGTCACGGTTTATGTCATTGCAGACAACCATCCCTGTATTTCGCATTATTGCAGCTGTGAACAACAAAGTAATAAGAGGAATGTTTTCTATATAAATAACAGTACAACACCTAATGCTGTACACCAATTTATTGTACATTGTTACAGGATAATTTGACAAAACATTAAAAAATGTCTTATAACACTCATAACTCAAAAATTTCAGTTAAACCCTTGAGTAAATTTTTTGCTAAAAGCCCTATGAAGAAGATCTAATTTACAAAATTAATAAAAAAAAGAGGACATATCTATATACTATTAAGATGCAAGAAAATCTAAAATCTTTAACTTACCAATTGTTTAACATATCACCTGTGTGTATATATTTTTATTCTTTCATCTCTACATTAACTCTGATATCAAGATTGCTGCCCAAATAACTTCCAACATGTGAATAACGGAGTAGTACTCTACAGTACTGGTTCTGCCTCTTGTGTATAACCTCTTGCCTCTAATACACCCATTTTAAGGGAGACAGTTTAGATTGAGTGGATAAGCATTCATAAGAGCCACAAGATGGAGGGTGTCACATTATAGGAGATCAACCATCAAGCAACTGGCTGCATAATGAAATAGTTATCCTGATAATCTAAGTCTCCTTCACCCCTACCTTACTACAGTTGATCATCTATACTGTATAGTGTGATTTGATAATGAGCTTTCAAAACACAGTAGAGCAGGACCCTGAATTACTTTTAAGTTTCATTATTGGTTTCAAAATACTGTACAATAGTCCATCACCCCAAATCATTACTTCAGGAAGAAATCGGACAAATTTGCAACAGCCAATCAGCTGTAACTCTTGCGGAGGGGGCGGGGCATATCTTCTCAGCTGGGAAAAAATGCACTATAGTAACAGTTTCCTAGATAATCCCTGCTAAAATGGGGGGTGCATCTTATATGGTGATTTTTATATTATTTATCATTTTTATACATAAGGTACATTTGCCATAGGCTGAAGTTGGTTTTACTATATCATGTGGCTGAGGTGTCTCTGTAGGTGCGAGCATTTTAATAGAATTACTCTCAATTTAGCGAACTAGTTCACTAAATCGAACAAAAAACAACAGAAAAATTGCCTTCCGCTAAATCGAGAGTTTGTTATATCAGATTCCGTTAAACGAGTGTATACAGTAGTGTACAGAGTGCTCCTCGACTTACGACCTACTCGACTTACGACCACCCTGACATATGACCGCCGCAGTTGTATAAAATATTTTTCAAATTACGTATTTTCAAGTCCCGAAGTTAGTGATCGCGCTGTGTACTAACAAAATTTTCGTTAGTAATTCCCTTTAAAATAGCTGGCAAGTATAAAAGTGAGAGCTCTCGTGGTGCTGAGAAGAAAAAGAGACACCTATTTTATATTTTCTATGTATTATTTTCGCCTTTTCGACTTACAACCAATTCGACTTACAACCTGGTCGTCGGTCCGGAACCCCTTCATAAGTCGAGGAGAGACTGTACTAAGTATGTATGCTTGTTTCATTCACAGCATTGCATGTCAGGCGTGCATTCATGTGTGTGTGTTGATGGTGCAGTGGTGGTGGTAAGGTAAGGGCCGTGTGAGGCAGGTAGCAGACAATATCGCCGCTTCTGCAATCCACTACTTGCTTCACATTTATTTTTTTTCTAATCAACACATAATACAACTGTATAAATAACTGTACATACCTGTGTGCTATTTAGAGGGCTTAAATAATTTTTTTTTCTATAATTTATAGTACACTATAATATTAAAGTTAGGGTATTAAAGACTATTATTCGCGAAATTCTACATTTGCGGGTGTCCCAGAAACCTATCCCTCACTAATGTTGAGATATTAGTGTACCGTCTCCCGCAGGCCACAGCCGACTTCTGTCATGGTTCTCAGAAAAATGGACTTCTTTAACAGTTATTCTACTCTATATAAACAATGTGGCTTAGAAATAAATAAAATATAATATAAAACTACAGCATAAAATAAGAAAAATGAAAAGAATGGGTGTGTATGTGTAAGAAGTGTGTGGGTGGTGGGCTATAACTACGTCTCCGATTCACCACCCTAGCCACTGCATTTATTGTTGCCTTTTTTTTATTTTTGTGTACATTCTGTATGTAGGACTGTGTGCATGTAACTGAATAAAAATAAATAAATATATGAAGAAATCTGTTCATCTACCCAAAATTACAGCTCTAATAATCTCGGCATTCCTCTTGACTGACTTGTTCCTGAAGAAACCACTCCAACAGAGGCAGCAGACTGGCATCTCTCTTGTTGAAAAATGTCTAACTTAAACGTGTGTGTGTGTTTTATGCATGTTTCCATCCACTTCTTTCTTACTCTTTTTATATCCCTCTCACCCTCCTTCTCCTCCCACTTAGGTGGATTGATTGTGGTAATTACAACCCTGGCAATGCAACAGCTTACGGATAGTCTTTGTAAGTTATATATGAAATGTATATGTTGTGTGGTATACTAGTTTGTCTGTGTGAAGCAGAGTGAACAAAGGAGGGATAAATATTGGATACGGCAGGGAGGCAATCTCTGCATCTCACCCCCCACCCAAAGTTGATATGACCTCTAAGCTATGTAGTCCGCTCACAAATGTACTTTGTTGGATGTCCTGCCTTATACTGTATAGGGATGCAATAGTTACTTGTACAGTACATCCCTCGACAAAACATTGTAATCACTCATTGTTCCATGATACAGCACAATGCTTACACAAATGCATAAAATCCTGGATCACAGGTGGGAAGGGCAGCAGCAGAGATGCTCACTCTAGGAACCCGGGCACGCAACTAACCTACATTTTCTCGCCTCTCCCTGCCTCTCTGATCCCAGACACAATTGCCAGATGTAAAAAACCGCAAATGGTAACTAATCAAACATAGTGGGTCGATTTTGGCCATTCAAATTGTCGCCGCACTCCTGGGCGACAAACAATAAATGATATCTCGTTCAGCGATATTCCGCTTTAACAGCAGTCATGAGTTAAGACTATCTCACTAACATTGATAAAAAAAATTTGCTTTAATGATATACATTGACTGTAAAAAAAAAAAAAAAAATTATCTCTAGTGCAAGCTGAACAATGGAGTTTAACAATCACAAGGACCATGAGGGTTAAATCAGTTAACCCTCCAGTCACCAAGCATATCTTGAAGTGATATCCATTTTCACAAGAGAGCTGACAGCCACTCACTCTTAATGCTCCCACTAAATATTCTAAAATACAGGGCAACACCCAACTTACCAATATGAGTCGATTTGCCACCAGGTGCAGCACACATGTCCAGGATTTTCTCTCCTTCTTTTGGTGACAATGCCATTACAGGTAAGAAACTTGATGCACCCTAGGGAAGTATTTCATTGATTATAAAGTCTTATTAATCATTAAGGGAAATAGTACTCCAGTCAACTTCACACACATATATCTGATTGCTTTTACCATGTTATCTGTTACAAAAAGTATTTTTCACCTTTCATATCTTAAAACAGAAAAAGATAAAATTTGTGACTACTGACCTGAAGAATGTAGTGTCCAGCTAAGTACTCTGGAGTGGCACCCAGCGTCACATTGCCCGGTGTACGCATTACTATTAACCCCACCTTGGACCAAGAAATCAAATCTACGTCAATTCCTCGGGCAATCAGAGCCGCTGCTAGGACCTTCCGGCGTGTCTGTTAAGGTAAGGTTATCATGTATAACAGGAAAAAAAATGCAATAGTAAAATACTAATAAATGACACACACACACACACACACACACACACACACACACACACACACACACACACACACACACACACCATTGTAAAAATTATCAATAACTTGTAATAAATCAGTGTATTCACACCCAGTAAACACTGCTCCTTACACTGTCACTATGTTGAAATGAACTGTAGTTTGAACTTTTCCCCATCTAGTTATTATATATCTTATTTGTATCACTTATGTTACTTGTATATTATTTGTAATTCGTAACTCATTCCCCAAATATGTAACTGTATATTTTCAGCCTTCTGGCTGCCAAGCTCTTTCAATAAACCATTAATTATTATTATTACTATTATTATTATTATTATTACACACACACACACACACACACACACACAGAGTAATGGGAATCTTCTTATGATTTTACTTCCTCAATACTGAATTCAATTTAGGTTAAAAAAAAAAATTACCAACATTAGTTTTGTTCCTCCATTAACTTGTCATTGCTGTAATAACTAACATTCATCCTCTAATAATCTGTTATAAGGTTCACTGCCATATCTATTCATCATTCATTTATTCTTGTCTTCAATCTAAGGAACTTGAGAGTCAAAAACAATAAAAGCAGAAGTACACACCTTGAGTGTATTAGTGCGAACAGTAACAGGTCTGGGTAATTCATTTGCTTCTAAAAATTCAATCACTTCTGTAGGACCAAACATGTCCAACAACTTCTCTATCAGGAATGTGTTGTAGGAGTAATATGCTGAGAGGTCACTCTGGAAGATAGACATATATTCCGACCGACTTCGTCCTTCCTCACGCCTTTTACTGTGTACAGAAAACACGTTTGTTATTATATATTTGTTTTTCTTTTCCACTCCTGCAGACCTTTTGCACTATGGCATAAGGTGTCCACATTCCTGGACAATGATCAAACTCTTCCCTTAAACTATGATAAAATCTTGGAACCATATACAGGTGTTCCCCGACTTACGACAGGGCTAGGGACCCAAATCCAGGTCGTAAGTCCGAATGGTCGTAAGTCCAACATAGATAAAAAAAAAAAAATTTAAAAAATTAAAAAAAAAATAAAAAAAATTTTCCCCCAAAAATAAAAAATCTACAATGAAATACAGTACCCTAAAAGTAATAAATAATGAGGAATGGATACAGTGTGACTGAGCACTTACCTTTAATGCAGTCAGCTGGATGCACACGGGGCCCCCATAATTTTCTAATTATACATGGAGACTACATTAACTGGAAACGTTTTGGTATAGAAAATGCGCGCGTCATTTGGAAAAAAAAAATAAAAAATTTGGTCACAACTGTGGCGGTCGTAAGTCCCGACGGTCGTAAGGTCAGAGCAGGTCATAAGTACCGATGGATGTAAGTCCAAGCAGTAGTACTGTATACAGTATCAATAAAAGAAAAAGAAATCTGCTTTTCTTTTATTAATCCTCAAAGGGCAGCAGACGTCAAATAATGTTTAGGTTTTTTGCTCCATTGCTTGGATGCGCCTGTGGCTGTTGTTGTTGTCTGGTTACTACGATGACACTGGCAGTTTGCTCCGGAACTGGAAAAATTATATTCCCAGTTCAACTCGGGATTTCTCCAAGAAATTATTATTTCACGTATTTATGGACTAGACATAAATTTGTAAAAAAGATTCAGCTTTCTTATAGGAATAAAAATTTAAATATCTCAATTAGGGTGCATTCTACATGTACTTGAACATTATCTTATGCAATTTGCTCTGTTTTCTATGAAACAAACTATACAGTACTGTACTCTATACTAGGTGGATAGTGCATTTATATAAACCCAACCTTTAAGGGTTAAGGAAAGGCAGGGGTGGTGAAACTATTGAGTTTGGGGGGCCACATCAGACTCATGAGGGGTCCTTGCAGGCCACCTATTATATTTCAGAGCAGTTAAAAATATTTGCAGATTTAATGGATATGACAGCAACCCTGAAACATCAGCCCAGTGCAGATACGTGGCAATGGAACTCCAACCTGTTTTTTGAGCTAGGCACGACTTTGCAAAGAAGCAGAAAGTATGGCTTTCTTTAATCAAATTAAAAAATCTGTGCTGAATGTTAATCCTTTGAACGAATCCACACTATAACGAAAGCAAGTTTTTACTACCCATTTGCCGATTAACAAAAGAATGTTCTACTTCTGTATTATGAATGGTAAGTCACCCCACTTTTCTGCTTTCTCACCAACAGCTCCATGATCACCACCACTACCTCTATTATCACCACCTAAATCATTTCACCTTCCTGCCTCCCTTCCACCCACTGTGTCTCACCCCGACACTTGCCCCTCTCACTCATTCTACTATGCCTGTCATTCATGATAGCACAATATTGTAAAGTACTGTACGTACCTGTATTGTATTTTGTTTATTTGTTTTTCTCCCAACATAATTTAAAATTTATGTAACATAATGTAGAAGGAATACAACATTCCGTTGTATTCCTTCACACAATTTCACTTATTCTATCCTGTGGGTAGACGAGTCTGTGTTGCTGTGATCGCATAGTGGAGACTGAGAACAACTTATTATTTTGGGTCAGAGAAGCAGGGATGATCCTCGGTTTTGCTTGGCTGGGAGGCAGGAGGGGTGCGAGGAACAGGCTTGAAGAAGAAGTCCAGCTTAAGTTGCTTCCCTGCATTGTACTGCTTCCATATAATAAGTTCTCTAAAGGTCTGAAAGTGTTCATAATAGAGGTGCAACTGAGGACTGGATGTGCTGTTAATATAAGTTAAAATGTTGTCGAGCAACTCTAATACAACAGACAACTTAACGGTAGGCATCTTCACACGTAAACAGCACAGTGAGCATCAGAAATCTCCTCAGCTGAAAGCATCTGGTAACCTGGATCACCCGCAATCTCCTCCAACCACATCTCTACATCATCCATGGTTACATTTTCTCCACCAATGTGTAACATTTTATGAAAATCCGTTACCTCAAATCCCTAAAAGTCGAGTTCAGGTTCAGTATCAAGCAGAAGTTTCTTTCAGCTGTTAGCTAAGGTGGACATCTTGATGTCCTTCCACGAAACAGCAAAGTTAAATATGGCTGATTTCAATTTGTATTTCTTGATGTTGGCTAATGTATGTTGCCCTCTTGTGTCATTCACAACATCATCTTTGTCCTCCAGCACTACCAGCACTTCATCCAGGTACCTCCTCTGGTACAGCCTCTTGCATGACACACTAACTTCCTGGTCCATAGGCTGAATAATGGATGCAGTGTTGGGAGGCAGAAACAGGGCACGAATTTTACCATCACTGCTGACCAGTTTTTCAGCACTAGGGAGAGCTGGCGCATTTTCAATCAGCAGAATTGCTTTGACGTCTGCAGGATCCAACTTCATTACCTCCTCTTGGTATTTGCGTACATTAGAGATGAAGTGCTTAAAAAAACAGTCACAAAAGATCTCACAATTAAATCATGCATTCTTGAAATTGTAGTAAATAACTGGCAACTGGCGCATACAATCCTTTAGCACTCATGGGAGCATAGACTTGCCAACAACAGCTAACTTTAAGAGGTGCATACCATTAGCATTACCACAGCATAATGCAAAACTGGGCTCTTTACTCACTTTGTGGCCAGGTGTGGATGCTTCATGATTAAAGGCTTGGGTGTTGTTGGGAAGTGACCGCCAAAATAGCCCTGTCTCATCAGCATTATAAACCTGTGCCAAGTTCAGCCCCTCGTCCTTGTTGAGTTGGTTTAACTTCTGCCAAAACGGCTCGAATTCTTTGATTTGAGCACTCCCAGCCTCACCGTGCAACTTCCTGTTACGTATGCCATGGAGATTCCGGAACCTCCACAGCCAACCATCACTTGCTTTGAATGGAATACCCAAATACTGAGCCTGTTTATCAGCTGCTTTAGCTATCTCCACGCCACAAACTTTAACCCCACACGCACGCTGCTGAACAAACCACTTGTACACTGCTTCTTCCAACTCTTTATCCTTTGGCACTTTCATATGCTTCCTTGCACTAGCTGCACTGGCACCATCACCGTCATACTTCATTACAAATGCAGTAAGTTTATCCTTGGTCTTGTGACACTGACATTCACTTATTTTGTCTCGAATTGACTATTGTAACTCTTTATGGGTCTGTCTACCTAATTATCAAATTAATAAAATTCAAACAGTGGTGAACAGGGTTGCCAGGCTTAGTTTTGCTCTCCTACCGAGGACTCCCACTACCCCGTTCTTGATCGAATTAAATTGGGTTCCAATTAAAGCTAGGATAGAGTTCAAATTCTGTCTAATGACCTTTAACCCTTAAGCCCCGAGTTAGGGTGCTGCTGGCAGTACCCTCCCCCCGCAGGGATAAATCGAAAAACATTACCTTTTCCAAAAACAATTAAAAAATAAATAAAATAAAAAATAAATGGTTGGAAAATAGACAGACGTTCTGGAACGTCACCCGGGGTGCACTGGTCGGATGTTCTGGAACGTCACCCGTGGCCTAAGGGTTAAGACACTAATGTTCGGTGAGCCGAAGCATTTGGCCAACCTACTAATTCCTCTCACTGCACATTCTGAAATGATTTTGCATAGTGGTGATCCTTCACACCTTGGTAGAGGAATGTTCTTTTGCTGCCCGATCCTTTTCCTATACAGTAAGTCCCCAAGTTACGTACATAATGGGGACCAAAAGGTTGTATTTAACTCGAAATGTACGTAACTCGATAATTTCCGCGAGTTTCTTTGGAAAATCCTGTGCTGTTTTCCAATCAGCACTCGCCGCCTCACCAGTCACTCGAACATTATGCAGCTTATTTCGCACCTTGAATCGGTTAAACCACCCATTGCTAGCATTGAATGTCACAGTATCATCAGGGTGATCTTTCTTTAGGTCGTTGAAAAGACTTAGGGCTTTCTCCTGAATCATACTGAGACACAGAGGCTTACGTTTTTGTGTGCAGTCCTCGATCCACAGGGCAAGATATTTTTCCATTTCTTCCAGAACCTTCCCTCTTCTTTTAGTTATAATCGTAGATTGCATTGGCACTGCAGATTTCACATGTTCCTTGATCTTTTCTTTGCCCTTATCAATTGTATTAACAGTTGACCGACTCAGGTTAAATTTGCGGGCAACATTGGTCAACTTTTCACCACTTTCAAGCAGTTTTATTATGTCCATTTTTACCTCTAGTGAGATTGCTTGACGTTTCGTAGCACTCCCACTGGCTTCACCACTCTTACGCTTTACACCAGTCATTGCACACAGAGTAAAGTGTACAAAATAGGGCAGAAATTCACAGGAGAAGTACTGTATGCACAATGACCACACGTGTTGTTTTGGTGCGTCTAGCGTGTCGTCTGCATGGTCAGTGATAGTGGCGGCGCGGTGCGGCTGGCTCGCCCGCCAAATTTAAAAATTGCTCGCCCTTTTAAGACAATATTTTTGCAATTAAAGACTTCAGAAACGATGTACGTATCGGCCGTTTGTACGTAATTCGGATGTACGTAATTCAGGGACGAACTGTACAGCACCCAGACTGTACAATTGGTTGCCTGCATCCATGAAGCAGCTGACTTTTGTGGAGGCCTTTAAGAAACAATTGAAGACCTCTCTCTTTTTAAGCTCATGATCCTGAACAGGGTATGGTGATGGAGAAGTACAGGATTATAGAAGTACTGTACTCTACCTGTATTAAAACTTACGGGAATATGAATGATAAAAGTCAAACTGTCACGTTTTGTGATCTTTTATTGTAGTGCAGTATTTCTTTTTATTCTCAAGTCTTTGAATTTGTAGTGTTTCGAGCACTAGTGAATTCTTTAGAAGAACTGGCATTTTTGAGAGACTAAAGACCACCGACTATTATTATTATAGCAAATAATGCCATCACAACATTACCCAGCCTCAAAACAAAAATGATGGATATAAATTTACATGTGGAAGTGTTTACTGAAGATACACAGCCATTGTATCAGTAAATCTGAGCGGAATACCCTTGTATCATAGCCCTGGGTGACATACAGGTATATACAATTATAAAAAAGAAAAATAATGCTAAATTTGGTGAGGAACTTACCAAAAATCGGCTAATACAAATGCTGTGTCCTTTATTCTCGAGTTAATGTTGGACAAGTCTGGGGACTCTTCAAGTTCCTTCTGTACCTCCTCCAGGCTAGGAATCTGGACTCCAACTTTTTCTGCTGCCTCCTCCAGGTAAGCATCACCAGCAGCACTAACAAAAAATATTAATAATTAGGACATTTTTATTTAATTCTTGCAAGTAATTTCCTTCTCTGGCACAAGTTGGCCAAAATCAAGAAAGCAAAAACTCTCCCTTTACCTGGTTACAGTATTAACTGCCTTAATAGAGATATTATTATACAGCACATAATTACATTTTACAAGACAAGTGAACCTAAAGAAAAAGTATGGCATTATTTGCTAGACTTATGAACCTTGAGGCTTGCTGGTGAATGAGACTTTTTTCTAATATACTGTACTGCAAGAGCTATGAAAGTTGCCTATGTTGTACCTTGGCTGTTCAAAAGTTCTTAACTTGCCAATCATAAAAAATTATCAAAATAAAATTCAAACAAGAACTATACAGTACAAATATCCCTCGCTTAATGAATTGGTTAGGTTCCTGAAGAACAATGCGTTAAGTGAATTTTCGTTTCTTGAATAACAGAACATAAGGGAAAAATTGGGTTCGGTTCCTCAATGATAAGAAAACCCACATATCATACCCCAAAAACATGAAATCGGTTCAAGAACAAGAAAACCTACCTAACTAATGATAAATAGTATGCAACTACAGTAAAACCCCCATAATTCAAAATTATAGTGGCTCTAGCCCTTATGAATTACGAGATTTTATGCAATATGAGGGACACCTCCTGGTAGGGGAAGAAACTGCTTTTACAATATCTGCCCCAATCAAAATTTAAACATTTCTCAATCAAAATATAAATAGTCTAAGTACAACACCACAGTCAGGTGCATGGGTTTGGGTTTGGGTTATCAGACATAATGGCTCAAACACTGGGCAATGATGGAAAAACAAGTGAGAAAAAGCTTACGCGGTAGATCTTCGATATACTGTACACTCCACAGCTGACCAACATGAACTGACACTGACTGTGACCGACATGTGTGACCCGTATACTGTAGTACAGAACATGTTTACACTGAGGTGGCTGTCAGTGGTCACATCCCATAGCAAAATGTGCATCACATATATTCAAAAATGTCTTTCATAATCAGAAATTTTACCAAACATTATGAAAATTTTAATACAGTATCATACATATTGTAATACTGTATCTCGAAATATCTCATTCAAAATTTTTACCAAATATTATAAACTTTGTAATATACCCCAAACTGTATATTTCATAACAGCAAAACATAGCAAATTATGAGTGATTTTGAATTTAGGGGGTATGAATTATGGGGGTCTTACTGTATAGGAATACCTTGCTGTTCACAACCCACCTTATTCACAATTGATATTTTAACACCCCTATTCCATATTCACAAAGCATACCCAGCTTATTCGCAAATGAAAAATTATGTTCACTTACAGTAATATTACAAACTAGGCAGGCTAGCCATAGCTCTCATATTCTGACATAAGGTCCACTTCATACACGGGCGGTTTTTTTCACGCGTATGGACCCACGCAGTTTAGAAACGAATTAAGTTGTTAGAGTCCAGGCGGGAAAATTCAAGTGCGGGAGATGCTCACTCCACGCCCATACCTTAACTTCCAAACCATGGCGTAAAAAAATACGCCGAGCACTCTAGAATTCTTCATATGACAAGCATGTTTTTCAACTCGTATTTTCGGGTAGATACACGTACAGTCGACCCTCGTTAATTCGGACCCCTTTAATCCGGATTTCGGATAATTCGGACAAAATCTGATATTTTTTTTTTTTTTTTTTTAAGATTTGTAGGAATATTACCTACGCGGACCTTAAGCTAAAATGCTGGTCCACCCACTGCTGGGATAAAACATGTAACATCTCCACCACTAGTGTGGGGGGGGGGGGGGATGCAACTTTTAGCTTCAGACATGAAAAATATTTACCATTTACTGCCAGTAAACAGTGGAAACGTAAAATATGTACCAATTAGTAATGAAAAGTTGTGCAGTTCCTTCAGCAAATGAAGCTCACCAACTTACAATAGGCTGAATTACCTTACAACGTGTTTTCAGTAGTCTATGTTGAAGTTCTTAGCTCATATCATATACGGTATCACAGTTCTCATTGATCTACAAAAAATACCGGTAATAAAAACCTTTTCGATATTTCACACTTAATATAATACCCGGTAATCTACTTCAACCTCCTATTGTTTACAACGACGCATGACGCACCACCAGCTGTTGAGTATCAGCTACACGGTACACGTGTTTTTCGAATCGTTTTCAGTTAAAAAACTGTTACATCACATGTATATTTTACCTTAACTGTGCCTGAATGAATATATTCTCGGAAATAAATAGTAGTTTTGCTGGAACGTGATGTATTTTAATGTAAAATAGGATAAAATACATGACGAAAACAAAAGATTTTACCTAACCTTCCGATGTTCAAGAGAAGTTACTCGTTTTTTTAAGAGTTTTTGGCTAAAATACTGTTATATTACAATGGTATTCTATTCATACTGTGCTTGATATAATGCATTCACGGAAATTAATATTTTTGTTTGAAATGACGTATGTATTACAGTGGAAAGTGGGATAAAACCGTGACGAAAACAATGACTTTCGCTTTCTTTCGTTCAAAAGATGTTGCCGTAATCGCTTTTTGATTGGTTTTCAGTTAAAAAACTGTTGTATTACAATAATATTCTATCTTAATTGACTTGAATAAATACTACGATACCATATTTCTGAATCTTTTCATTAAAATCCATCCAAATCATTTTCCTTGTCATCGTCTGCAGCACCAAACAGCATCTCCCAGTCCTCTCCTTGAACAGGGCTAGAGGGTATGTGTTTTCGAATCGTTTTCAGTTTAAAGACTGTTACTTCACACGTATATTATACCTAAACTGCGCCTGAATGAATATATTCTCGGAAATAAATAGTAGTTTTGCTGAAACGTGATGTATTTTAATGTAAAATAGGATAAAATACATGACGAAAACAAAAGATTTTACCTAACCTTCCGATGTTCAAGAGAAGTTACTCGTTTTTTTAATAGTTTTCGGTTAAAATACTGTTTTATTACAATGATATTCTATTCATACTGTGCATGATATAATACATTCACGGAAATGTAATATTTTTGCTGAAATTAAGTACGTATTACAGTGGAAAGTGGGATAAAATCGTGATGAAAACAATAACTTTGAAATATACAGTGACCCCTCGTTTAACGAACGCCTCGGTTAACGAAATTTCGGTTAACGAACTGCCTTCCATAAGGCTCTTCAATTCAGTTAACGAACAAAAATTCGGTTAACGAATTTCTTATGAACCGACCTCAACATGTTTTCGCTTGCACTGACCGGGCAACCAGCTTTAGTATCAGTCCGCCAATACATTAATCGATTCTAGGGCTTAAATTCCTTACTATTTTAGTAAATATCAAGAAGTTTATACTATTCAATAATTTTAAAAGTTTAATATTCAATTTTTTAGTAATTTTAACAATTATTGAACATAATTGAAGGTAAAGTGACTAATTTAATGCGCGGCATCCAGCCTCTTAACACAGCAAACAGGCATTAGTCTCTCTCTGTTTTCACTGGAGGTAACATCTTGCTTGAGACTCTCTTCAACTAAACGCTTTTTTCTGTGTTTCCAAGCAAATTATTGGTCATTTTGAAATACAGTATATTTTACATATTGACAATATATAATGCAGTGCACTGTTGATTTAAAGAAAATAATCTTGAATTACACCAAGAGAGCTAAAATTTTATGGGTGAAATGGCACCATGGGGTGACTTCTCTTCCACCCCAATGCTTTCTCTTCTTCCTTCCCCTCCACCCCCATTCTAAATCCCATCATCATCATCATCATCATCATCCAGGAGCCTTCTACATACACAACTCAAAGTAAGTGAACTTTTCTACCATTTTTGTTGAATTTAGGAAATTTTCGGTGAGCTGGAACCAATTACCCAAAAACCCATTGAAACAATGGTTTCGGTTAACGAACTTTTCAGTTAACGAACGACCATCTGGAACGGATTGAGTTCGTTAACCGAGGGGTCACTGTAATGCAATATTAACCCCTAAATCGGTTAATTCGGACAATCGGTTAAAACGGACACCCTTCCCCCCCTATTAGTCCGAATTAACGAGGGTCGACTGTACAGGTATTTTCTTTTTTTTTGCTTTTTACTCTTACATACATACACAATGTTAAAAAAAAAAGGTATATCATAAGGTAAAAAACAAGTATTAATAAAACATTTGCTATGAGTGCAGAAGTCACCCTGATTGTGTGAGTAGGGAATGGTGTTGGAGATCTCAGCTGCTCCAGTCTCCCGTGCATAGTGAAACTAATGCTAACTGGCAATGTGGTATTCTTTTTATATTATTAAAGGGTATAATTTTTATTCCTCACACTTCATGGTATTACAGTGTACACATGACCCTGGTCCTTTATAGCCTCAGATAATGAGATCTGTACTGTATATTGAAAAATATGTGGAGAAAGTTTCCGGCTGGCAATGTAACACCCCCCCCCCCCCCCCCATTTACATTAATTCTTACAGGGAAAGTTTCCCCAATATTTGCAGTTTTGTTAACCACAATGACTTTTAGGAAAGCATCCCTTGCAATAATCAGGGTATTCCTGTACTGTAATTTACTACCTAACACATTAAAATCATTAATACCCCTGTACTATCTAGATGAAAATATGCAGATAAAATCATTAAGGCAAAGCTAAATGAGAGTTTATCACAACTGCCATTTGCATAGATGCTGGCTACATGGCCACAAGCCGCGCCAAAGCAATGCAGCCCAGCTGGAACGCTGCCTCTGCCGACCCTAAGCAATGGGGCTCCCACACTCTGCTCCCTCCTCCCTTATGTCTCAGATAGTTATTTCTTTTAGCTGTAGGATTGTATGTGCATGTAAAAGAGTAAAAAATATAGTGAAGAAATTTAAATTTATATACCCAAAATTACGAGTTGAAAAATAACCATACCCCCGGGGCTCATATTGCTAACTCTTGCTGGTGCATGAAAAAATGTTTATGCCCTTTATGTTTTTTACTTTACTATTTTTTGGGGCACATTCTGTATGTAGGATTGTGTGTTCATGTAACTCAGTAAAAAAAATATGAAGAAAGTTTTCTATATCTACCTGAAATTATGAGTTAAAAAATAACCACAACATAGCTCTCGTTTCAGCCTGGTAGGGAGAGGGCGAAGGGGATGTGGCTAGCCCAGCTGATTCCTGGGGGCGCTTGATTTGAATTTTTGCTTGGCCAAAATTAGTATAAGCAGAAGTTTTTGTTAAAAGAAAAAAGAGGTGTTAATTTTGTATTTTGCAAGTTTGTTTAGTGAAGGATATCTGTATAGCTATCATACATTATACATAAAACTGCTTTCTAAAATCTATGCCAGGATATTAAGAAGTTAAGTTAATAAAATCTATAATTTAAAATGTTTTTCAATATCTTACATGTTTTCTTTCTCTTTTTTTTCTAGCTTCTTTGATGCTTCTTCAATATCATGATCATCGTCATCATCTTCGTCATCAGCACTGTCCTCCTCTGCATTGTCATTCTCACTCTCCTCTCCTTCACTGCCATCATCACTCTCTTCATTTTCAAACAGAGCAAACTTTGTCTTGCTCTGGGAGACCTGTTGAACATGCTTTTGAGTTGTGGGTTGTCCTTCCAACTCATCTGAGCTGTCTTGGCCTTCTCCTTCACTGTCCAGTTCATCCACTACAACACAGAAGAGCAACATGAAGTATAAATCACCTAAGCACTCATAGGGGTTCATTAAAATCTGCAAATAAACCCTGAAAAAAATTATGTTTCCTCTGGGTAGAGATACTGTGGACACCCTGCTGAGCTATTTGAAATGTAAAACATTATTTCAATTATCTTATTAACTTTAGATTATCTACTGTATCTACTGTACTTCCTACCATATAAAAATGTCTCCAAAAACCATGTCAATACAGGTAAACCTCTATTTGCAATGGGGTTAGGTTCCTGTAAACCCCATCACTGGTCAAAATATTGCGAATCAGGCTCATTATGACATGGGGTTAAATGGGATAGGTTTCTGGCTAGTCAGACACCCATATGTATCACCGAAAAGAAAAATCCTAGAATACTACTAGCACTACAACACAAGTAAATGACTCACCACAACATTAAGAACAAGTTTAATCATGATCACATGTCCCCTTCAATGCTAAGGGGACTCTTAAGGTGCAGTGGACACGCCAAACTGAGTCCCATACAGACTTTGGGAGTTTGAAGAGTGGGGACTGGAGGTGTAGCCATTGTCCTGGCCTTAAAGATGGTGAGCAAAATGCTTGCCAGACATTTTCAAAGTTACACTGCTCACTTCAGTCATATAAGCACAATAATAATGTATAGGAACTCAATTCTTTTATGAAAAAACATAAGAAATGTTGAGATGGACGCATGGTAGGGGATTGATGGGTCTCATGTTAGTGACCTGACCTGATCAATGTCAGGTGGGGGTAGGGTATTAGTGATCTCATGCAAAGTAAGGTCACCCATTGTCAGAGTGGGGGATTAATGGGTCTCATGACCGGAAGATGTCCTGAATAAAGATGAAAGCTAAGTAGCAAATATATTTATGGCTATCAAAAAAGTGTATAAGCTTGTATTCACAGCATCTTCTCTAATGGTGTTTGAGAAATGAATTTGGTTTCATTGCATATATGGAGATGAGTTCCTGATAACATTACTTTGTACCAATGAGATATATACAGCATATTGTATATAGATTGATCGACTGACTGTTGTAATTACATCCCCGGCGACGCAACAGAGTAGGTCATATGTTGTCAAATTAAAACTAAGGCTTAAAAGACTAAAATAAAATAATGCAAGGTAAAAACAATAAATAACACAGAACTTTCACAAATCCATTTAAACACTAATAAATAAAACTCAAAGCTTCAGTAGAAGGCCGGCTTCCTCCACAAAGGAGAAGACGTCCCCTCCCATGTTACCCA
This sequence comes from Homarus gammarus, assembly GCA_958450375.1. Taxonomy (NCBI): domain Eukaryota; kingdom Metazoa; phylum Arthropoda; class Malacostraca; order Decapoda; family Nephropidae; genus Homarus; species Homarus gammarus. The sequence goes on along the minus strand of CAUDMG010002478.1, from coordinate 1,466,868 downwards.
CTCCTCCCCCCAACACCAAAGAGAGATGGTAAGACCCATCCCCCCCCCCCCCCCCGGAACTGGGATAGGTGCTTACAACAAAGATTTCTGAGACTGGGGCATTCCACCAGCAGGTGACAAACAGTCAATGGGATCTGGCAGTCATTACAAAGGGGAGAGGACGTCCTCTTCATTAAAAAACCATGAGTCAGCCGTGTGTGGCAAATGTGGAGGCGGGCCAAAGCAGTCTCTCAGCGGCGTGACAGTCCCTGATATTCCCAGGCACCCAATGCAAAGTTAATGTCACAAAGCTTGTTTGCTCCAACAGCATCCCACCTGTATTTCCCACTCAAGCGGATGGCAGTTCTTATTACTGGTTTCATATAAGAGGCAGGTAGAGGGGAATGAATTGTCATTGGGCAAGAAGCAGCTGCTTTCGCCACAGCATCAGCACACTCATTCCCCTTCCCTCCCACAAGGGCCGGAACCCAACAAAAATTGACTTTCCAGCCCCAACGTTGGATGATAACTAACCACTGTAAAATATCAATAACTGCGGGATGTGGCAATGAGACATTAGCTAAGGCCTGGAGAGCACTACGAGAATCACTAAAAATTGTAAAATCATTATGAGGTTGGGTAAAAATAATCTTGAGGGCAAGTAAAATACCAAAAAGTTCTGCAGTATAAAAATAGATACCATAGTGGGGAGACTACTGTCCCGACAGAAATTAGGAAAGACCAGCCCAAAACCCACCCCTGCATCCGACTTAAGAGCAATTGGTGTATACAGGAATAGTCCCTCTGTGGGAGGAGGCATGCTCTAAAAAAAGAGAATGGACAACACAGGGAGGTTGTAAGCCCTTCTTTCCATTAAAATACTGACAAACTTGAACTTCAGGGAGAATCCACGGAGCGGCACGAGGGAACCGCATGGGGCATATCTGAACAGCAGGAAGACAAAGAATTCTCAGAACTTCCCATACCCTGGAGCCAAAAGTTTGTGAGAGGCTTGGATGCTGAGTGTAGTGTGGGGACACCGTCTATAAAGGCTACAGGTATTAAAAAGCACAGATAATTATAGAAACATATCTTTACTAATTAATGAATAACAAATGAACAATATTGTGTCATGAATAAGTAATATAGTAGAGTGAGTGAAGGAGGCAAGAGTCGGAAGTGGGAGGTGAACTTTTAAGCCTAAAACCAACTTCACCCTCAAACTCCTTATCGCCTTCTGCGTGAGAGGATGGGGAGGAGGAGGCGAGATGTTCACAGCCAGGCGGGGAGATTAATGCGTACGTAGTTGTCAGGGATTATAAAAGACACAGAGTTTAAGTTTTTCGCTTATAAAATGTCACTGACTTAGCAAAATATAATTTGCATTGCTGAAATTCTTGCAAGATAGCGATTAATTTGAGCTTAAACGTACCATAGTTTGGACTAGACATAAAAATTTTAGTAATTAACTTAGTACATTTGAGTACAGGTTGTGATAATTTATGAGTTTGCTCAGTTGTGGTTGCAGTTGCAAAGCTTTGTGACATCACTAGTGTATAAAGTGTCTCCATATGTCCTGGTTTATTCATTGATCAGTTGTCTAAGTGCAAAAGTAGCCAAATCGAACCATTACGTATCAATTAATTTTAAAATAGAAATTATAAAGTAAAATGTTACAAGACAATGGTTTAGTCATACTGTTAATGTGTGTGCTGTGTAATGCCTCGTACACACCAAGATACACTGTCTAGAAACAGTCGCGCAGCAATGTTTCTGGACTGTTACGAGACAATCTAGAAAAAGTCACGAGACAGTCCAGAAACACTTGGGAGACATGGCAACATTGTTTTAGGCTGTCTTGCAAATGTTGCAAAACAGTCCAGAAACAATCAATAAACTTTGTTGCTGGACTGTCTCGAGATTGTTTTGCAACAGTCACGAGACAGTCCAAAAACATTGTTGCACGTCCAGACCAAGCTAGAGCGTTGAACTGGCGGGAAGAGCAGTTGACGTCGGCATGTCGGTGGATGCAGAAGTGGCCGCTGCGGCGGGTGCCCGTGTTGTTATTTCCTTAGAAGAATGAAGGCGGAGAGCAAGTTAAAGACCTAGACGATGGTGAATGAAGAAATTTTCCGATGAAGGAACAACTTATGGAGAAAAACTAATGATAGACCTGAAACTAGAAAATGCAGCTGGATTTAGAAACTTTTTAAGAACAGCTTCAGATTTTGAAATATTACTGAAAATGGTTGGTCCCAAAATCACAAAAGCAAAATACAAACTATCGAGCCTCAATCCCTGCCAAAATACGCCTGGCAGTAACATTAAAGTATCTTGCCAGTGGGGACGCATTTAAAAGCCTGATGTATACCTTCAGTGTCAAAACAGCCAATACTTGATCTCATTGATGCCATGAAGGAATTTGTAAAGTAAGTTTATTAAAATATTTGACATATTGTATTGTAAAGGGGGAAAATAATACTACAGTAGAAGTCCAAAAACCCGGACTGCTTGGGGATTGGGTTGGTCCGGATTTTTGGATTTTCCGGATTCTCAGGCAGTACTTTTAAAATTCAAATTTAAGGAGGAATAAAGAAGAGATGAACAGGTACATTTTGATAGTTTATTCTTTGGCAAATATAGCATGCTTCATTTATCAAAACGAGCAGTTTTAAGGAAAAAGCTGTGAATTCTAGAATTTTATTCTTTGCCTCTTTTATATCATAAATTGTAGACTTTCCAATGTTGTATGTTTCCATTAGAACAGTATTGCTCACACCATGTTCTAATTTCTTAATTATTTCAAGTTTGTCATTCAATTTCAATGTGTTCTCCTTTCTCTTCACACAACGAAGTTTATCTACTTTAGGAGTCATTATTATGGGCTTGTACAGTACAGTACTCTGTAAATGAAAAGAGTAGGACTCAAAATTACATACATTGTCACAGTTTGATTGCTCTTTTTAAAGTGGCGACCACGTGGTCGCTTGTTGTCGCTGTGCAGCTGTGGCACTCACGCATGCGCACATACACACAAAAGCTCGCTAAAAAAAAAAAAAAATGAATTTCCTAAAAGTCCGGATTCTCGGGTGGTTCGAATTTCTGGCATCTGGATTTTTGGACTTTTACTATAAATGAAATTGCATAAAAAATAAATAAATTGGAAAAATCCTTTATTGTGCCATGCACATATCAATTACATACACCTACCTAAAGTAATACTATTCGTTGTTTTTCTTTAAGTTTTGTCTCCTTTTCATTCATCTTTTGTCTTTCACTTTCTGTGTAAAAAAAAAAGGTTACTGGCAAAAGTAAGAATAATTATTTCATGCAAATAAAAAGTCTGTAGAAAGTTCACTACAAAACATCATCCGACTTCTCATTATTTCTGAATGGCGTCTTTCTTTTTTCCTCTTTTTTTTTAGTCTGTGCATGTGACATCCCACAAAGAAGGAATAGCATGTAGCATCTCAATTACAGAAAGTGTTGTTTCAGTTATCCACATGATGCTGAAAATACAAGATATCAACTACATGTAGTACTGTTTACAAAGCAAACAATAATGCATTTAGTTCTGAAGTGTCAGCAAACCCATCTCACAGATCACAAGCTGAACGTCAACTGATCCTCCGTGTTGCCAAATACATCCAGATTGAGCAACTTTGCATCGTGTTTCCCATATGGGATGGGAAACAAGAAACATCCGAAATAGTGCTTCTGGCCTGTTGCAAGACAGTCGTGCAACAGTCCAGAAACATTGTTGTGCGACTGTTTCTGGATAAAGTACTGTACCTTGGTGTGTACAAGGTCCTGAGACAGTGTTCCTGGACTGTTGCGAGACACTCGTGCAACACATTTGGATTTTTCTTACAGTCGCGCAACAGTCCTGAGACAATGTTGCGCAACAATGTATCTCAGTGTGTACGCGGCCTTAAGTGTATTGGCATGTCAACTCACCACCTGACTCCATCACCTAACCCTTCGCCTCGTTAACATAGCTCGGAATCCAGTGATTTATTACTGTATTATTTTACCTTTTTGTATTGTACAGTAGGCTCTCGCCAATAACGACTTCCACAATAACATTTTCGACAACAACGGTAAGTTACAATAGATACCCATTTTCGATAATAACGTCTGGATTCTCTTGAATAACGGAAATTTTGCGAGAAGCGTCCGAGCGCATCAATGATAGTGCTTGTTTGCCGCCATGTTGATGACGTAGTTGTCCGCTCTGCCTCACTCTCACACACGCTCAGTGGAATACAACACTGCGCCCACGTGTGAGATTTTCGCCTCTATAACCAGTGGTTGTTAGGGTCGGTGATCAATAATGGCTTCCGCATTTTTGCCTATGGGGGCTAGGGGAGGTGGTGGAGGGAGTGATTTGCCACCTGAATGACTGGGAACTTTTAAAGTGAGGAAATTGAACTGTCCTGAGTCTACAGTGCGAAATATTAAGAGGAACTTAGCAGAGACCAAGAAGAGTATTGCGCTGGCTAAAAATATTTCGGTAGAGATGGAAATGCGAGGCGGGCTATGAATGATAAAAGCAATAGAAACAGGTTGATAGTGATAACAGAGCAAATTCTTGTGAAATGGTTAGCTTGTAGAATGAAAGACAGTGCAAGTGTTAGCGGCCCTCAGATACGGAACAATCATCACACCAAGCACCTCAAAAACTCCCCCAAGCTAAGTGTTATATTACTCAAACTCTTTATTTTGATGATTGAATAGCAATTATTTTTATTTCAGCTAACAAAAAGTGTTAGGAGGGCTTCAAGGGGAAAAATGGGTGAAATTCTTGAAGCGGCGGCACCAATAAACCCTTTTTACATGTATTTTAATGTCACACAAATAACGTTTTCGCTAATAACGGTGTTTTTCAGGCACCTATTAAACGTTATTGGTGAGAGCCTACTATAAGTACATTTAAAGAAATATTTTATTTGCACAGTCATTATGAATAAACCCAGAGCAGAAAAATCCAGGATGTAAGGATGCAGCTAAACATGATGCAATCTTTCATAATGCCAGGAAATCTTGTCCTCAGGCCCTGAGCAGAAAGGTTTCAAGTGATTTTCTGGCAATTTTCTTAGATTTTCTGGTAATTGCGCATTATTTCATAATCTATATTTGCTTCCAGACCCAGAAGAAAATTTTGGGAGATTTTCCTTTTTCTTTTTTTTTTCAGAAAACGTTCCTGATTTTCAACCTGGGAATTTGTTCCCAAAACCAGAATTTAGGAATTTTTCTTGAGGAAAAAAATAGAGCAAATTTCAATTCCGGCTATTGGAGAGTTCCAGGTTTGAGGGATTCCGGCTAATGGAGATATTACTTATTTGTACTGTAATTTCAAAATTAACAAGTTAATTGGGGAATTTCACCAACTAACTGAGGGTTGGCAAGCTGAGGCAGCAGCCACCCTGCTCACTCAGTTAAGATCACTCAAAAAGAACAATCTAGGGGTAAGGTTTGATGTTCTAATGCTGTAGCCATAACCTTATTATGCATTTGAAAGAGGAAAAACATATGCTACTGATAAACACAACAAATGTTACAAGTTGTCAGTGTCTGTCTCACTTCACTGATAATTTGGGAGTTTTTACAACTAAGTTCATGAAACCCCAATACTGTAAAATGTCTTGCTCAATGATAACTGTTCTTCTAGGAAGAAAACACCATAGAACAATTAATCTAAAGTAACTTAAAATGTAAGGTGAGCTAAGCTTAGGGACCACTAACAAAGAAGCTAATACATGCTTTTGGGGAAACGAAAAAAATTTCCTTGTTAAACATTCACAGTTAAGATTGGGGTGTGTCAAGTATGGCAGGAAATACAGTAGCTACCCTGCACATTTTATCAAGTCATTTATATAAAGTGAAGGAAAAGGTAATTAAAGCAGTCACCTCATATGCAGTTTGGAAAAGATAAAAATTGCAAGTACAGTACAATGGAACCTCTAAAATTTGAACAGATTGGAAAACGGCTCCTCCTGAATTTTGAATTTTTCCAAATTTTGGAAAAAGCCAACAGAAATGTGTACAGTGTATACAAGTACCATACATTATACAGTATAGCAGGAAAGCATACCAACTTCAAATAACATAAGATGGTAATGAATGCAGTAGCTACAGTGTAGCTACTAAGTTATGAACATTAATGATGGATTCCTGTATAAATATACTACACTCTACTAAAACTGGTAAAAATATGTGTACATTTGATTTACCGGTACGCTTTGAACATTGCAGAAATCATGCAAATTTTAGTGCTCCTCAATCTTTGGACTTCCAAATTTCAGAGTTCCATCTGTGCAAGGTTGAGAGAAAGAGAGGGAAGCAAAAGTTATGAAGGATATGAGAAAGATGGTGATAACAAAACACATCTGACCTAAAAGTGAGGAGAAGCAAGATGTGAGCTGTCCACTCCACAACTGATGGCTTAATAAGACACAGTTAAAGAAGATAAAATTCACTACCATAACCCTAAGGAGTTGTTACTAATACTGTATAGGCCCCAGGTCCTATACATGTTGTTCCTACACTACTCATAAATCATCTTACCTTCTTCCTGTAATGGCTGCAATTTTTTTAATTTCTTTGCTGGATTCTCATCTTTACTGTTATTCTTATTTGCTCGTTTTTGGGCTCGTACTCTCTGCCGCCTGCTCAGCTTCTTCTCTTCATCATCTGCCAAGGAAGAAAAAACATCACAAACTAGAATTTTGTTTTGTAATAAAAAAATCATTAATAGCTGTATAATTTGTAAACTAGGGGATTTAGTAAAGAAACTAACCATTTAGATAGTTTATAAGGGATTGACCCAACTGAGCTAATGATGGGTCTTGCTGGGTTATTGGGCTTGTGGGTCTTGATTACACCGTACATGTATGGCAGTGGAGGGGACGTTGAAGTAAGATGTTTAATGAGAGTAGCTTTACCTCTCAATAGGGACTTCAGTTTTTTGTTGAACTGGGTGTTGACAGTGTTGAGAGGATTATTTATGAGTTTAGAATATGTTGTAGTATCACATAAAATGGTTAGTTTCTTTACTAAATCCCCAAGTTGGCAACATTTCTAACTCCAATATCAAGAATAATATGGATCTGGTTGATAAACTCAATAACTTACACATTAATTATGATTTTAAACTGGTCAGCTTTGATGTAACATCACTCTTTACAAAAGTCCCAGTTGATGATTTACTAGAGTTCCTCATAGATTCCCTGGATGATATTTCACTGCTCGTCTCGAAAGATGACTTCATCGAACTCATCAAACTATGTATTAAGGATTGCAAATTCGAATTCAATGGAGAATATTATGCTCAAAAATTTGGTATGGCAATGGGTGATCCACTCTCACCTGTATTAAGCAACCTATATATGGAATTCTTTGAAAAGAAACTATTAAGTAATATTTTACCACCCTCAGCAGTCTGGTTTAGATATGTTGATGATGTATTATATCTCTGGCCATGTAATGAGGACCTAAAAGCTTTCCTGCCACAACTTAACAACTTAGCCCCCTCGATCAAATTCACTGTGGAATTAGAGCAAGACTGTAAATTGCCATTCCTAGACTGTCTGATACACAGAATAGGTAACACTTTTAAGTTCAGTATTTATAGAAAACCAACTAATGTGTGTTCATACATTCATTATTATTCTGCCCACCATAATAAAGTCAAACAGTCAGTATTTTCAACAATGTTTTTACGTGCCTTGAGAATTTGCAGTCCGGAATTCATCGATGAGGAATACAAATATATATACAGTATAATATTGGCTCAAACCTTAAATACCCTAGATCTTTCATAGACAAATGCCTAAACATTACTAAGAAAACTTTTTATAGAACTGATCCCAAGCCCACCCATGACCATAAGAATATCTTAATATTACCATTTCACAAAAATTTCTCACACACTCCTTCACAACTAAAAACCTGGAACGTCAATGTGGCATTTAAAAACTCATGCACTGTTAAACAAATGTTAATCAAGAACTTCCCCAACAACACAATTGGTTGCATTTATAAAGTTCCTTGCAAGGAATGTAATATGTTTTACTCAGGCCAGACAGGTAAAGATCTTGCAACTAGAATTAAACAACACAAATACAGTGTTAGGACAGGCCAGGAATCCAATGCTCTGTTTGTTCATTTGAGGGATAACAAGCATTGCATTGACTGGGATAATGCCTCCTCAATATTACCATGTAATTCAATTGATAGTAGGAACATCATAGAATCTAGTCTTATTAAACATACCGAAGCATTCAACATGAATTTGAGTAACGGCATGTACAAGCTGGACAATTTTGTAATTAAGAAGATTTGTGACCAGGTGAGAAGGCCAGGTCACCTGACCATCTGACCTGACCACCAACCATTGTGTGCTATTTAAAGATTAGTAGGGTCATTACCTAATACCTGACCATTGTGGACCTGGTCTCACCCTCCTCTGTATATATACACCTTGATTTGTATTTCTCTCTCTAGTCTGTACTCACCCCTGAAGATGTGAATTACACGAAAGCGCTTGGGAACTTCGTGTTTTCGTCTTTCCTTGTGGTTATCAGCATATATATATATATATATATATATATATATATATATATCTACATATAAATATATATATATATATATATATATATTTCATTAGCCCAATAAAGCAAGCGGACTTCTACATACAATCAACACCTCAACCCGCCAGGATTCGAACCCACGGCCCACGAGCCCATGACTGTGACCGTGGAACGCTAACCGCTGGACCACCAGGATACTAAAAGCAGTCCTAGACTTTGTTATATTTCACACAAAGCCTGTTCAACGAGCTTAAGGCGCCGTGAACCTCTAATGGGGACTACCCTTATCACGTAGGTGGTCAGAGTAACGTTTTACCAAACGTTTCACGGCGCCTTAAGCTCGCGCCGCTTACACAACATGGCGGATGGCGGGAGAGGGCGGGAGAGAGGGCGGGAGGTTTGGATCCAAAAATGGCGCAGCTCGCCAGCTGCTCTCCGCGTAAAGGGGTACACGCACCGCGGAATGTGAGCATTCCGGTTTCGGCAGGGAACCGCGTAAACGTGGAAATGCGGAATGTGGGACTGCGTAAAGCGAGGGTTGACTGTATAAGTTTGAATTAGACCTATTCTTGGCATATACTGTAAGTCAACTGCAGAACTTCCAAGCTGCAAAGCGGCATTCCTTTGATCATCTGATGTCATGTCCTTCGATAGTCATGTATCACAGTCAGGTTTTTCGGCAACTTTGTGATACGTGACTATCAAAGGACGTGATGTCGGATGATCATAGGGATGCCGCCTGGGTCACTGACCATGCTAATCTCTCGTTTTTGGAGGTCCACTAATCCTATGTGAGTGAGTTCAGTTTGAATATAAGTTCGGACTTCGTTTCATAGCTCCAGTTCCATTTCAGCTCTTGTCAAGTTCAGTTGCCACAATGTAAAGCAGTATCCCTTTGATCATCCAACATCACGTCCTTTGATAGTCGTGTATCACAGTTTCCTCCATGTCTATATTTTTAATATTTTAAATGTTCACATCGTCCAGTTTATAAATTGAAACTGCCAAATCTATTAGCCTGAAATCTGTAAATTGCAATAAAGTTATTCTAAACCACATATATGTACTTGTAGTGCAATGTTTGTGTGATGGAATAAAATACTTAAGTAATGAGATGCAACTATTTTAATACCTGCATTACATTTCCCTATTTCACTGCACTTTCTAACAAGATTTACATTACCGGGTATCTTTTTTTGTAATAATAGATAAAGCTAAAATGCATGGTATATATACTAATAGGTATGGATTATCCCTTGAATTGGGTGTAAGTAATCTTGGGTACGACTTATCTCATGAGTTGGGTACAAGTTGTCTTGGGTATGAGATGACCCTTACCCAATTTACAGTACTTGTACTAATGTGTAAATTTTAACATGCACGCAACTGTCTAACTTAAACTAATCTATAATTTACAGTAAATTTACATAGCAATTCTTAACAATTTAGTTGTACCAATGCATGTGTGTGCAACTGGCTATCTTAATCTAACCAAGTTACATAAAGGTGCTGGGCTTTGTGGGTTATGGGGTAGTTAGTCCCCCTGAGTCCCCAGTTATTTGCCTGGGCATCCTCCAGAAGTCCTCTTCAACTATAAACCCAATCTCCTCCTAACACTTCATAATTCCCTATAATTCACCCTGTATATGTCACATCATGTCCCGGCATGATATGGTGCAAAAAAGCTTAGTTCTGATATTACTCAAAATCTCGTGAGTTTACCTAAAATAAAAGAGTCCAGTTAAGATTCACTTTAGTTACACCAAAGAATTTCATATTTCTATTTTTATAGGGAGAAAGAGCCCCCCCCCCCCTTCCCCAAAAATTATTCTATAGTTTTTGTCGCAAATTTAGTCTTCGAGTATTTTGTACTTTTCAATAGCACACAAGGAAAGATACAGTATTTGTCTTTCACTCATTCCCCTTTTATTGTTTTTGACTACCCTAAATATGTCTTTTTTTAAGCTACAAATCAATATTTAGGAGTAACGTTTCTTGCTCAAATGCATAGTTTTTAATACATTTACCCTCAAAACATTAAGTATCTGTCATTGTTAGTGCATGTTGTCATCCACTCTGTTTGCAACCGACCCACTCTGTGTGAGCATAGTCACGTCCACAAAAAACGTGAAATTACACCATGACAATTCAAGAATGTTGCCTTCATTGGCTAAAATACTAAAAAAAAAATTCCAGAGGATAAATTATTTTTAGTTGGCAACTACTAAATATTTACCTAAGATTCTTTGGTTGGTTATGATAGGTTCTAGTAAATGTTGCCGCTTTTAAAATAAAATACTTGGCTTAAGATTAGTTTTATTGATGTTCATATTTCCTACAGAAATAGTTAATATTTTGCTTTTATGACTTAGATATAAGTTATGTTAACTTTTATCATTCTTGGATAGTCATTGTTTTGGAGGTAATGTCGAAAGTTGAATTATTCACCTTAAATACTCCTCCGAAAAATCTGGTAAGTAAATCTGTGGAAAATGAGCAAAATCAAACAACTCCTGGTGGTAGCAGTGTTCTCATACATAACCATGGAGCCCCCCAGCTTGGAAGTTCGGTAAGGTTAGGTCAATTTTCTAGAAAAAAAAAAAGGCTGGTTTGGGACGGAAATGAATGTCAGATTTGGGCATTGCTTTAATTTCGGTCATCTGCGGAATCTTAGGAATTTAACTAGTGGACCAGAAAGGGGGGTCGGGAGGGGCAAAACCTTCCCGGTTAGGTTAGCAGTATTTTTATAGTAGTTTACACAACATTCATTCCTCTAATCCTTTGTCATATTCGAAAAAGTAATCTAATTTTAAGATAATTTTCTTCTACAGTATTACATTACCGTTGGAAAAGTATAATAACAGAGATGGCGCCTGCCAAATCTTTCTCTATTTAATTCCATCAATGTTCAGCCATTATCGCCTACTCAACATCCCACTCAGCCTGTTCCCTTTATAAATCGCCATGCGCATACATTCCCGTACACGTCACGCAGCCAATCAAAAGAGTTCTTTTTTTTTTTTTGCCTCCAATTAAAATGATTTGTGGTTTCTGCTTTTAGAAATCGCAGTATTTTTTGCCCAATCAGATTCGATTGTGATTTTGGGCCTCGTGCTTCGAAATTCAAATTCATTTCCGACCATGGAAACCTGCGATGGGTGTATCTTCAATTATATGAAGTTAATTGCGCATTTTTGGGAAAAAAAACGAACAAGCAATAGCATTTATTAGAGCTCATGGTGTTCTCCTGACCTCAGTAAAGATTCTAATATGGAATAAGGTGAGAAATAAGAGATTCCCTCATATGGTGAGTCTGGTTAAGTAAAAACACTTTGAGTTAGGTTAGGTCAGGTTGAGTTAGGTCAGATTATGTCATGTTGGGTTAGGTCAATGTTAGGTAAGGTTAAGTCATCCTAAAAAAGGTTAGGTTTATAACTTTTCAAGTGTTTTTGGGTGTATTTTGTATTCAAAGAGAGCTCAGGTTCTCAACTGGCTCAGCCATGTTAATATTGTTATTATTATCCACTCTGTATCTGTATTTTTTTCTGGCTAAATAAACTTGTAATTCAATTCAATGATCTTTGTCGGAAAATGCTCCACCCAAAACCCCTATTCCAAACAGGTTTCCCTATCTTGTTGGGGACAGAAGGGGGCAATATATCAAAATAGGCAATTTCCGATGGAAGTAAAGGTCAGAACCAATCAAAACACACAAAAAAATACACTAGAGATACATAGTTTCGACTTTCTTACACAGTTGTGTGATCTACTATAAATTTACCAGGTTAGATATAGTTCCTGGGTTCTATGGCTAGGTTAGGTTACACTAGGTTGGTTAGGTTAGAGTAGGATAGGATATCTTAATACAGGGATGATCGAAACTAAAATTTTACCCAGAATCATTTGAAACCACCTATTTAGAAGTTGAAATTATGTTTTTCCAATGTGTTTTGAATTCTTCAATCATTCAAAACACATAAAACAATCAGAAAAACATAATTTCAATCTAACTTAACCTAACCTAACCTAACCTCTCCTATATTTCGCTATATTTCGCTGACGGCTGACCCACTGGCTATTTAGCATAGTAAACGTTTATAAAAATGGGTAATTATTGACGACTGAGCAGGCCCTGATGGGGTCCGACTAATTACCCAAATGTAGCCGCAATGAAGTCAAATAATGGTCCTACATGAATAAATCGGACTGCCAATCACTTCTCGACTAGTATTTGGTGTCACGAAGTAAAAAAAAAATGGAAAACGTAATTTAATCTGAGTTAATTGATCGCGTGCATGTACAAAGGGAGCGAGTAATTACCCAAATGTAGCCGCAATGAAGTCAAATGATGGTCCTACAAGAATAAATCGGACTGCCAATCACTTCTCGACTGGTATTTGGTGTCATGAAGTCACAAAAAATTGGTAAACATAATTTAATCTGAGTTAATAGATCGAGTGCATGTACCTAACCTAACCTAACTCAGATTAAATTAAGTTTACCAATTTTTGGTGACTTTATGACACCAAATAATAATCGAGAAGTGATTCACAGCCCGATTTACGCTTGTAGGACCATCATTTGACTTCATTGCGACTACATTTGGGTAATTACTCACTCCCTCGGTACATGCACGCGATCTATTATCTCAGATTAAATTACGTTTTCCATTTTTTTTTTACTTTGTGACACCAAATACTAGTCGAGAAGTGATTGGCAGTCTGATTTATTCATGTAGGACCATTATTTGACTTAATTGCGGCTACATTTGGGTACATTTGGGGAATTAGTCGGACCGGGCCCTGATGTGGTAGGTGAACTTGTGCCTGGGTGGACTAACCCCTGTAAAAAAAAAAAAAAAAAAAAAAATATGTACTTGATCCCAGAATCATTCTGAAAAACAAACGTAGTACAAACAAAACACTACACAGTAACACGAAAATAATTAACCAATCAGTGCATTACTGATAAACTAATCACTACGCACCTGAGGTTTATGACAAAATATAAATGTATTAAGACTACAAAACTCTTTTGGAAGAGACTAGTTACCATTTGGTGCAGTAATAAAGACAGGGTTCTGCTGCTTCTTGGCCTTACGTCCAGGCCCCTTTTTCGCTTTCTCCTTGAAGTTTGCTTTCCTCCCCATCCTTCTCACACACTACCAACTAAAAACTTCTTAAATCTTTGCTTAAATATATAAAATCTGAACGACACACTACACCACACAAGACGTTGTTGATGTCCCTCGTGGTACAGAACCAATACATTTACCAAGAAGGGTATATTGACATGAGACAAGAGGGGATACTCGTACTAACAACACGTGTGGAGTTATAATGGTTGAAGCGCAGGTAGCGCCACCATCACTGCCTCCAGTCTTATAAGAGAAAATAGATTCATACAAGCGGTAACTATATTAGTATTAAAAATTTGATTCTATTGATATTTAGTTAAATAATGCTCATTTAGTTCATTATATATAATGATGGGAAATGCGTGGATATAAATAATGGTGACGAATAAATTAGTCCAAAACTGGATAGTCCAAGAAACCCTTTAAAAGATTATTTTGGTCCACAGACGCGAAATTATTTTTTGCCATGTTAATGTAGAAATCAAATAAAAAAGAAAAAAAAAATGCTTATTTTGTACTAAATTCTTACAAGGATAAAGTGTGGAGGACTCAATAAGTTTTGTAGAAATTCCATAATGATGGATGTTAAAAAGAGCCGATGTGGGTCGATGGCCTGTGCCCGGGTGGGTTATTCCCAGTAAATAAAAAAACAATAATGGGCGTCGGTGGGAAGAACGGTACCGCTCTTGCCTCGCAAGCGAGATGTCACGGGAGATGTCACGGGTTCGATTCCCGGGTCGATGGAAAGTTGTTCGGACACACTTCCCAGTCTCCCTTGGTCCCTGTTCACCTAGCAGCAAAGTAGGTACCTACTGTAAATCGAAAGTTGCGAATTCGTATTCAGGAACAAGTTGTTGGAGCTTCCAATAACTTGCTTAGATATAAACCATTGACTCTTCAGGCTTCTACGCCCTTGACTCTTCAGGCTTCTTTGCCCTTAACTCATGAGACATAAAGGCAAGCATGCTTCCCTGTTGGGCGCTGTAAACGCTTCTGCTCTTCACCTTACACAGGGATGTAGGGGGGTGTCCAATAAAAAATAAATAAATAAAACAATTCTGAGTTCTAAATTAAAAAAAAACTAGTTTGAGTTCAATCAATGCATTATAATTATTTGTAAATGATTGACTGCGAACACGTCTTTTCCATTCTAAAAAAAAATAGGAAATTGCATATTACGGTACAATATACGTAAACAATCAAGGAAAGTATATAGGAGGAAGTGCGTCTTAAAGCTACTGAATGTAGAACCCAATAGTGTGCACGCCTGGCCACTAGACAGCAGTAATTAAGTGGCGGGAAAGTTGTGTCGGCTGTCTGATTTGACTGGCGGCAAAGACTATAAGGCCTGGCCGCTGGCGCTGGACCCAGTGATTGAGTCGAATGGCATGACAGTGACACAAACATGGCGAAAAGGTAAGTAAGGTCTTCACCGGTGTGTTGTGTGCGGCACAAATAAAAACAACAAAAGAGACTTGAGGTTTCATTACATCTCAAAGGACAAGAAAAGGTGTGTATGTTGACAATGAACTGAAGTTTTCGGGCCATTGCAAGAAGAAGGTAAATCGGGCAAACAAATTATTAGGTCTTATACGAAGGTCGTTCAGATAACTAGACAGTCCGTCCTTCGTAACGATCTTCAAGAGTGAGGTGTTTTCTCGCCAGGAGTACTGTCACCCCATCTGGTCCCCAAGATATGCTGATTGAAAATGTCCAAAGGAGGGCCACCAGAGTAGTACCTGCTTCTCGGCACCTCAGCTACCCTAAGAGATTAGAGCGCCTGAAATTGCCTAACTTATTCTACAGACTGGCAAGGGGGACCTAATTGAGGTGTATAAACATCTCAAAGGGCACTACTCAGTCGATTGTCCTTACCTGGAGCTGGCAGATGCTCGCCTCACAAGGGGTCACAGCTCAAGGTTGAAGAAGTCGCAAGCCCAGAAAACTGTGAGGGGTAACTTTTTCGGAGTGAGAGTTGTGAACTCTTGGAACAATCTGCCAGAGAGTGTTGTGACGGCACCGAGTGTGAGCTCTTCGAGGGCCAGATTTGATAAGCACTGGAACAGGTTCAGATACATTCAGGAGCCAGTGCATGCCTAGTGTAAGGAAGGTGGGGGGGGGGGGGGCGGCGGAATTTGAGAGGTGTATATTTTATTTCTATTGTATTATTACATTCTTATCAATATATTTGTATAAGAGATATATATTACCATTTCACAAAAATTTCTCACACATTCCTTCACAACTAAAAACCTGGAACGTCAATGTGGCATTTAAAAACTCATGCACTGTTAAACAAATGTTAATCAAGAACTCCCCCAACAACACAATTGGTTGCATTTATAAAGTTCCTTGCAAGGAATGTAATATGTTTTACTTAGGCCAGACAGGAAAAGATCTTGCAACTAGAATTAAACAACACAAATACAGTGTTAGGACAGGCCAGGAATCCAATGCTCTGTTTGTTCATTTGAGGGATAACAAGCATTGCATTGACTGGGATAATGCCTCCTCAATATTACCATGTAATTCAATTGATAGTAGGAACATCATAGAATCTAGTCTTATTAAACATACAGAAGCCTTCAACATGAATTTGAGTAACGGCATGTACAAGCTGGACAATTTTGTAATTAAGAAGATTTGTAACCAGGTGAGAAGGCCGGGTCACCTGACCATCTGACCTGACCACCAACCGTTGTGTGCTATTTAAAGATTAGTAGGGTCATTACCTAATACCTGACCATTGTGGACCTGGTCTCACCCTCCTCTGTATATATACACCTTGATTTGTATTTCTCTCTCTAGTCTGTACTCACCCCTGAAGATGTGAATTACACGAAAGCGCTTGGGAACTTCGTGTTTTCTTCTTTCCTTGTGGTTATCAGCATATATATATATATATATATATATATATATATATATATATATATATATATATATATATATATATATATATATATATATATATATATATATTTATTTATATATATATATATATATATATATATTTATATATATATATAATTTCATATTTTCTATTTCTTCTTTTGTTATATTATTTTATTTTCTCTGTTTTTTTTTTTATATATTTTTCTAAGTTTGTATTTTTGTATGCTTATTACTTTATTTTTTATATTTTACGTTTATTTCAATGTCATTATTGTTTCTTATCTTACCTCTTATTCTTTCACTATTGATCAGTGCTTCGTAATATTCTATTCAATGGATTAACAAGGGAAAACCATATCATTCTTAAACAACACCTGTTAAAAGAATTATTATACGCACAAGGGTAGACTGCCACCACCCAGGATTTTATAAGAATATAACTGCTATCATTAAGGGACTTTAAGGGGTTAGGTAGCGTGGTAGGGAGCTTAGGCACGTGAGTTACATTGTTTATTTTCTGAGAAGCAATTTCTAGAAGGGAATAAGCGGTGATACTCACACTTTACTAATTCAATATTTATTAAAATCAAGAGTGAATAAGATGTCAATTTAAACACACTCAGACAAACTAGACTACTAGATCTTTACTTTTATCCTCTTCACCACTGATCGGCTTCTTAGCCGCTTGGGCGATCGGTCACGTCTCTGTTACTTTTCTTTTTATTTTATCATCCCCATTAAGAAACTGTGAGAGATGTGATCCGTTCAGGGTACATGGAGTGGGATGATCCGGAATAAGAGTGGGATGGCGGGCATTAAAGTCGCCAAGAACAATAGTGGGAATCCCATCATGGAGGTCGTGAAGAACCTGGGGGTCCAGAAAATCACTCTTGAAATGAACATTGACTACACGAAGGGTCCGGTCACCAAGAGTAAGGGAGACAGAAAGTAATTCAGACGGGGGTCCGAGTCAGGTGAAGGGAGACAAACAGATGGAATGGTGTTACGCACAAGGGTGAGGAGGCCACGAGCCTGCCCACGGTACCGAGGCAGGGTGTAAACAGTATAGCCAGAGAGGCGGAGTGGAGTAACATCGTCTGTGATGGTTTCCTGAAGTAGAGCTGTAATGACCACGGTCTTACACGTCAGTTAGCGCCAAAATCAAATGATTCATATTACGCTCAATAGCCCACAAAACATGTACCTCTGCTTTATTTTTGAGTCCTCCATCTGAGGAGTCCGTTTTCTCGTCACTTCAAGACGCCTCAGTCCTCCGTTATCCCACCGCTGCCATCATTTGTAACGGGCCGAGTTTTCTCTTTTCAATAATTTACCATACAGCTACTGTTTTCTGTTAGTATTCTATTTACTCATATACTTATTTGTTCTGTGTAGCATTGGATGTTCCATTGTAAGAAGAGGAGGGAACGGCCTCCGGTGTGAGATGAGTCGGTGGGGCTAGACAGGGCTCCAGAGGAGGTACCAAATTCTGTTGAGAAAAATGAAGAGGGAGGAGTGGGAGAGCGAGGGATGGATCCTCCATCTCGGGAGATGGAAGGAGGCGGGTCATCAGGGCTTGCAAAGTGCGCCCCTGTTGGGTCAGGGTGTCCAGAATGAGTTGTTGTTGCCTCTGCAATGTCGCAATTGTTTTCACAAACAAGTCGAGTTGGGCAGAGAGAAGGTTGATTTGCTTGGAGTGGTGATCCAGACGGAGAGTGATTGTTTCCATAGAACCAACTTGGTGTACCTGTGCAGGAGTTGGAGGTGGCGGCGAGGATTGCCGAGGGCCCGACTGGGCATGTGGTGGTGGTAGCGACGGAGAGGGACGGTGAGGGTTCAGTTGAGTAAGAGGTGGTGGTGCTGGTGAGAGACAGCGGGGGTCCGGGTGGGCAGGAGATGGTGGTGACTGTGGCAGGGCCGGCAACGACCTTGTTCCAAGAACGGTAGGGAGAGGGAGGGAGGGGAGAAAGGATGGGTGGTAGGGGTGATAGGGGGGATGGTAGAGGAGAGGAAATCAATGGGAAATCCTTGGTGGATGGAAGAGGCGGTGGTGGATAGGAGTGAGGTTTGGTTGACAGCGGCTTTGTCAGAGACGAGGGCGGTGGTACAAGGTAAGTTTTCCCCG
This sequence comes from Homarus gammarus, assembly GCA_958450375.1. Taxonomy (NCBI): domain Eukaryota; kingdom Metazoa; phylum Arthropoda; class Malacostraca; order Decapoda; family Nephropidae; genus Homarus; species Homarus gammarus. Next base: position 1,448,144 of record CAUDMG010002478.1, on the reverse strand, counting down.
GGCGAGTGCCTGGACCCTGTGGACAATTGGCATTCCATGCGTGGTGACTGCCATGGCAATTGACACCGTGGAATAACTGGGATTTTGTTCTGAATTTTCGATTTGCATTCCACTGTGTCGTGAGGACCTGCACAGAAACCCCAGGCGACCATCCTCGTGCACTCTCAGGTGCCGTGTTTCCACGATTGGCAACGACCACAGATTTTCGGGGTTCCGATAAATCTGTCGAGAGGACAGTTGTGAATTGGTCCTACATTCACCTTCGGAGGGAGGGGGCCCACCCACCAGCTGATGAGTTCGTTGGATGGATATTTGGAGACTGGGTTGATGTGGCATTCCATGTCCAGTAGTTGTGGGAGAAGAGGGCGAAGATCGTCGATAGGGATCTCCCAGGGTACATGGCGAACCATTACCTTGGTACAACAAGTTTCTGGGGTGATGATGGTGAACTTCAGCATCACCTCCCCCTGGGGAGCAGGAAAGCCCACCTGAGTGAGCAAGTGTACCGTCTCGTCCATTTGTGTAGTGACTATCACGGCTGTGGGACCTCGGCGGAGGCGAAGTGTTGAGTCCTGAAGTGGAGAGCAGTGACGGAAGAACCAGGTCGTCCGTGTGCTCAGAGGCAAGTCCCGAGGAAAGGCGTGATGGGGCAGAGAGGCAAAGGGAATCCCCTATGTCCATCGTCGGCGGAGGGTCGGTCATTGAGCCACATGTAAGCTCACTTGGGGACCCCTATGACAAGAGGAGTCCACCCTCTACAGCCCCAGAAGGGGTGCAAGGGGGAGCCGTGGCCCCTGCTGGAGACCCTGACTTCTGAGGTTTCTACTTCTTCTTTGATGTGTCTTCAAGAAAAAAGTCGTCAGCATCACTGTCACTTACTGCCGCCATTTCCAATGAACGGGAGCGTTTAACGGCGGGCATAGGGCACGTTGGCAACACTGCAGTCAGGTGGAGTGGTAATGACGTCACTGCTACGTCACACTATCACATTGGGCATGAGCAAACCTGAAAAACTTTGCTCAGAGGGATTGGGGGGTAGGACTTGATGCTTTATCCCAAAAAAATGACAAAGTCCAAAAGTAAAAAAAAAATAGATGCCACTGTGCTGATAACTGGGTCTTACTATAGTTGTCTGCACAGGCTGGGATTGGTAGACTCGCTGAATTCGTCAGAAATACGACTTTTAAGGAGCAGTGTCTTACAGCCTTTGTTGACACCACGCACGCATGCGCGTTGTTGTGTTCTCACAGTCGGATTTCTCTATGGCATCGTTGTTCATCTGGTATCTGGTTTCCCTGTTTACATCTCCTATACTGAGTACTTTACATTTGTCCACGTTGAATTTCATCTGCCATTTTTCAGACCATTCAAAAAATTTGTTTAGATCTTCCTGTAGTTTTGCGGAGTCCTCGTCAGATTTAATAACACGTCCTATTTTAGTGTCATCAGCAAATTTGCTTATGTTGCTGTCTATGTCGTTTATGTATATAATAAATAATAATGATCCAAGTACTGAGCCTTGGGGAACTCCACTTGTGACGTTGCTCCAATGGGACTTAGTGCCGTTAATGCTCACTCGCTGTTTCCTGTCCTGTAACCACGCCCTAATCCATTTAAGGATATTACCTTTGATGCCATGTGCTTCTACCTTTCTAATTAGTCTTTCATGGGGGACTCTATCGAAGGCTTTGCTAAAGTCGAGATATACCACATCATAATTGTGCCCCTCATCCACCCATTCAAAAACTGATGAAAAGAATGTTAATAGATTGGTTAGACATGAACGTCCGCTTGTGAAGCCATGCTGGGAATCATTGATCAATCGGTGCTTCTCCAGGTGATTTCTAATAGAGTTTGAAATGATTGCTTCCAGTAATTTGCCTACTATTGATGTTAGACTGATTGGGCGGTAGTTAGAGGATAGTGATCTGTTTCCCTTCTTGAAAATCGGTATTACATTCGCTATCCTCCAGGATTCTGGTACTACACCTGTTTTTAAGGACATGTTAAACAACTTTGCTAAGGGCATACTAAGATCTTCCTTACATTCCTTTAATACTCTGGCAAATATCTCATCGGGACCAGGTGACTTATTAGGCTTTAGTTTGTCTATTTGTTTACTAACATCGTTACTAGCCACTACTATCTGGCTTAATTTGTTTTCTTCACTACCTCTGAATAGAGTCGGTGCCTCGGGTATCATGTTTAAATTTTCGGTGGTGAAAGCTGTTGAAAAATATTTATTCAAATTATTGCTCATTTCTCTGTCGTTAACAGTGAGCTCGCCGGTATCTGACCGTATTGGTCCAATCTTTTCTCGTGTTTTAGTTTGATACATTTGGTAGAATCCTTTGGGGGTTTGTCTTCGCCTCCCTTGCTATCCTTACCTCATTATTCCTCTTGGCTTTCCTTATCTCGGTTTTAACCCTACTCGCCAATACCTTATAATAATCCCGGAGGTAAATTTTGCTACGATTTATCCTTCTACCTATAGCCTTCCTTTGGCCAATGATGTTCTTTAACTAGTTATTTATCCATTTAGGGTCATTGTTGTCTGATCTGAGTTTTTGTATGGTATGTTTTGCCTTTGTGCATTAAGTAACTCATTATTTAAATTGTCGTGGAACTCGGCAATCTCAGATCTCATTATCAGGTCCGTGTCATCTGTCAGGTTCACAGCCAAGCGCGACACCCCCTCTCTCAGCTGCCTCTTTAAACTGTCAAAGTTTGCCCTTCTGAAATCTGGTACTTTAGTGGAATTTTCCTTACGACTGCCCCGAAAATCTAACAGGAATCTAATTTCTTTGTGATCGCTGTTTGCAAGTTCGTTCCCAACCTCGGCATTGCTAATGAGGTTTTCTCTGTTCGACAGAACTAAATCGAGTATATTATTACCCAGGGTGGGTTCGGTTATATGTTGACTTAGGAAACAGTCCTGAATCGTCTCGAGAAAATCCTCTGACTCTGAGTTACCCGTAGGCCAGTCCAATCTATTTGGCCAAGGTTAAAGTCGCCTACTATACAGACTTTGTTGTGTATGGAAGCCCTGAGCATTTCATCCCAGATAAGTCGCTCATTGACTATCAAGATTGGGAGGTCTATATATTACTCCTGTGATTAATTTTTCCCTACCGTCGATTAATTCTATCCAAATTGTTTCTGTATTCCGCTCAGTTTTTATTTCCTTATTTATTTCACACTTCACATTATCCCTAACATAGATTGCTACTCCGCCTCCTTTCCTGGTCTGCCTATCGGTATGGAACAATTTGTAACCCGCAATTTGGTATTCGACCGGTAACTCACGTGAGTCTAGGTTGATCCATGTTTCAGTGAATGCTATTATATCGATTTTTTCGGTACATACCAAGGCCCTAATATCATTCATTTTGTTTCTCATACTTCTACTGTTCGCGTAGTAGACATTTAAGTTAGTCGTGTTCTGAGTCCTCCCCTTATCGCGTTTAGTTTTAAACTCCCTGTCTAATTTATTTTTGTCATCATTCCTAACACTATTTTCCTGTAATCTTTCACTTTGTTTACCTGCTCCCACTGCATTATCCTCCATCCCCGTGCACATATGCTCTCCTAGCAGTTTAAAGGCTTCGATATCTTTTGAACTGCCCCCTCTAGAGACCCAGCCAGGGCTGCTACTTCATCCCTAGGCAGGTGCACCCCATCCCTAGCATAAAGGTCCCTTCTGCCGTAGAAGTTGTCCCAGTTGTCAATGAATGGGACTGATATTGACTTGCAATATCTGTCAAGACGGTCGTTGACACCAACTGCTCTTGATAATCATTCACTGCCAACTCTCCTTCTAGGCAGGACACAGCATATGATAGGGATCCCTCCCTTAGTCCTAATACGATCTATAGCTGCCTTGAACTTATCAAGAAGCTCCTCGCTCCTACACAGGCCAATATCATTGCCTCCTGCACTGAGGCAGATAATGGGTTTGTTCCCATTACCAGACAAGATATTGTCCATCCTGTCAATTATATCCCACACCCCAGCTCCTGGCAAACACACCCTCATCCTATTTTTGTTTTTACCACAAAAAGCCCTGTCCATGTACCTTACCTATGAGTCACCAACAATTAAGGTTTTTATACCTTCCTTGTCAGCCCTGTTCCTGACTGTACTAACGTCCAATTCGTCTATCAAGGGACTGAACGAGTTGGTACACTTAGCTGCTGATGTCGTTGTTGACATATCCTTGGTGTGTTTTTTCATCACCAGTTTGGTCTTCCCTCTCCTTACAACCTTCCACTCGCTTGAATTTTCGTCAGACACTGGCTTTCCCTGTCCCGCCTCCTCCTTCATCCTCGACATCTCTTCTTTTAATTTCAGGTTCTCCAACGTGGCCCTCTCTATTTCTTTCTTGGCCCTCTCCAATTCTTCCATGGTCCACTCCAGCTTGGGCAGCAAACTCGCAGACCCCAGACCACACATAGCACTGGTCATATCTGATAATTATCCCTCGGGAGCTAACCCTGCCGTGACCTTTCCCCTCTAACATGTTGGAACTGAAAATTATCTCTCAGAGTTTCTACAAAAAGAGTAACAGGGTTATTTAAGTCATTTGGGGTGAACTCGTTTCTCCAGTCGATGTCGCCATAGTTAAAGTCCCCATGATATGGGGGTGGCTACGGTTGAGCCTTGCAGCGTTGTCTATTAAGGCTCTTAAGTTCCTTTGATTTAGTGGGCCACAGTTTGGGGATCTGTAGATACACCCGACAATAAGTAAGTCCCTTCCCTATATATTATTCAAGAATAGCCCAACTTTGAATGTAAATGGAAGTGTTTACTGCGTTCCATGTAGTAACTGTAATGTCAATTATGTAGGACAGACTGGGAAAGCATTGCAACTCCGAATTAAACAGCACAAGTACAATATCAGAACAGAATCTGAAAGCTGTGCACTGTTCGTTCATGTTAGGAACAATAATCATCCCATGGATTGGAAAAACAGCTTATAAGTGTACAAATCATCATGTGTCACGGAAAGACTTCTGGTTGAAGCTAGTTTGATTAGGGAATTGAATTCTATAAACCTTAGTGATGGTTACTACAAAAATGATATGTTACACAAATTTATTTGTCACTGGCCCAAGGTTAAAAATGCTTTTAAAACATTTGAGTTAGATGTAGGATAGATGATTAGTGGGTCCCATATTTTTGATCTGACTTAACTTAACTAGTCACGTCGCCCTTTCTCTTAAGCTCCTTTGCGTGTGTGTTGGTATGCGGATTAGTGGATGTCATGTTTATGACCTGACCTCATGTTTAGTAAGGTCACCCTGTGTACTTAAGCCTCTCTCTGTCCATGTAATTCAGTTGCCTCTGAAGATGTCTTGAATAAAGACAAAAGAACATAAGAACATAAGAAAATAAGGAGTCTGCAATAGGCCGGTTGGCCTGTGCATGGCAGCTCCTGTCGAGAGCTACTACTACTCTCTATCATCCATGAATCTATCCAGCATCCTTTTGAAACTTTCCAGCGTTCCAGCACTTGCTACAAAGTTGCTAAGCTTTTTCCACTCGTCCACCACCCTATTTATGAACCAGTTCCTTCCTATCTCCCTCCTAAACCTAAATTTATCCAACTTAAATCCGTTGCTCCGAGTCCTATCCTGCTCGGATATTATAAGAACTTTATCTATATCCCCTTTATTGATTCCTTTCACCCACTTAAATACTTTTATCATATCTCCCCGCACTCTTCGTCTTTCTAGGGAATGCAAGTTTAGTTTCTTTAACCTCTCCTGATATGGAAGCTTTCTAAGCCCCGGAATCATTTTCGTCACTCTTCGCTGCACTGACTCTAGTGAAATGATATCCATTCTATAATAAGGGCACCAGAACTGAACCGCATAATCGAGGTGCGGCCTGACTAGTGCAAGATATAGTTGCAATAAGACCTCTGCGCTCTTATTACTTACACTTCTAGATATACAACCCAATACTCTGTTTGCCATATTTCGAACATTAACGAACTATTTTCTAGGCCGTAGGTCCGGGCTTACAAGTACCCCTAGGTCTCTTTCACAAGTCGACTTCTCTCAGATATTAAGTACGCTGCACTTGCTGGTGTTGAATTTCATTTGCCATTTTTCAGACCACTCCTGCAGTTTATTTAGATCCTCCTGTGATGCATTTGCATCCTGCCCTGAATTAATCTGCCGCCCTATATTGGTGTCATCCGCAAACTTGTTTATGTCACTGATGATCCTAGTATCTAGATCGTTTATGTAGATTGTGAACAAGAGTGGGCCTAGTTCTGACCCCTGGGGAACCCCACTGGTTACACGGCCCCACTCAGATTTAACACCATCTACGCTGACCCTCTGCGTTCTATCGGTGAGCCATGATTTTATCCAATTTGAAACTTTCCCCTTGATATCATGAGGCTTAATTTATCTCAGAAACCTCTGATGCGGTACTCTGTCAAATGCTTTGCTAAAGTCTAAGTAAATAACATCGTAATTTTCGTCATTATCTACTACCTCGAAGACTTTCCTAAAAAGCGTCAGCAGATTTGTTAGACAAGATTTTCCCTTTGTAAACCCATGTTGAGAGTCGTAGATTAATTTGCTTTTCTCTAGATGCAATCGGATGCTATCTGCTATAATTGATTCAAGAAATTTCCCCACTACTGACGTCAAACTGATCGGCCGGTAATTTGACGCTGATGCTCTGTCTCCCTTTTTGAATATGGGTACTACATTTGCCTGTTTCCACAAGTCTGGCACAACTCCCGTGTCTAATGATTTTGTAAATAAATTTACGAGGGGTCCGCTAATCTGTTCCCTACACTCTTTCAAGACTCGAGGGAAAATTTCATCTGGCCCTGGGGATTTTGTCTTCTTTAGTTTATTTATCCTCTTAAGAACATCCTCTTTTCTGATAGTGATATTCTTTAATTTCTCTTCTTCCTTTCCCCTAAATATCAGTTCCACCTCTGGAATTTCCTCGGGAATTCCTTCTGTAAAAACTGATAAGAAGTAGCTGCTCAATGCTTTGCTTTTTTCTTCACTGCCATTTATCACTCCTTCCCTCCCTGACTTTAAGGTCCCAACTTTGTCCTTGACCTTTGTTCTATATCCCTGGAAGCTCCATTGTTACCCTTTCCCTGTGTAGGTGCGCGTGATCCAAGTATATGCTGATAATCACAAGGAAAGAAGAAAACACGAAGTTCCCAAGCGCTTTCGTGTAATTCACATCTTCTGGGGTGAGTACAGACTAAAGAGAAATACAAAACAAGGTGTCAGGTAGTAGGTAATGACCCTACTAATCTTTAAATAGCACCGCAACGGTCGGTAGTCAGGTCAGAGGGTAAGATGAACAAACAGAGCATTGGATTCCTGGCCTGTGTTAGGACAGGCCAGGAATCCAATGCTCTGTTTGTTCATTTGAGGGATAACAAGCATTGACTGGGATAATGCCTCCTCAATATTACCTTGTAATTCAACTGATAGTAGGAACATCATAGAATCTAGTCTCATTAAACATACCGAAGCCTTCAACATGAATTTGAGTAATGGCATGTACAAACTGGACAATTTTGTATTTAAGAAGATTTGTAACCAGGTGCATTGTGGACCTGGTCTCACCCTCCTCTGTATATATACACCTTGTTTTGTATTTCTCTCTCTAGTCTGTACTCACCCCTGAAAATGTGAATTACACGAAAGCGCTTGGGAACTTCGTGTTTTCTTCTTTCCTTGTGGTTATCAACATATATATATATATCGCGGTTTTCGCTAAATATTCATTTTCTATCATCTTATACCCTTAAAAGATAAATAAAATAGTTCTCCTTTTCATGAACGCCTGGGCACTGGATGACGGACTAATCAAAGGCCTCCAAGTATAGAATGGCAGACATTCTTCCTTTTATATATTTTCCTTGGTCCTTACTCTGTTTGCGGAAGACCGTTCGCCGAAAGGAACTGATAATGCCAGGAGAATCAGTTACTCATTACACCTTTTTTTGTCGAACTCTGTTTCGTTTATATTCTCCAGAGAGTTGACAGAAGCTAGAAAATATATATATATTTTTAAACTGTAAGTAAATCAACCGATCCCGTGTAAATTCAGGAAGTCCCACATTCTACCCTAACTACTGCACGTAGGATCAGAAATGAAGCCGGATTTCGATGTATAAATCCGCTGACACATGGCTGTAAACATTGGTGAGTCTCTCCCGGGGGCTGACACCTAACTTGACATACATAACCTTATTGTATCACCATACTGGTTGGTTTGGTATTGCTGGTAATTGTTTTGTATTTAAGAAATTTGTACCTATTCCATTTTTGTGGCATAGGGATTATTGTCCGTGTATAGATGAAAGTTTAGATTTTGTCAAATGGTTGATCTTGGTTGTGTAAGACCCGCCGCCCGAGTCAATCACTGTCAATATTGAGTCTTAATGATAGTGGTTATCCATTCTTGTACAAGTTACAGGTATTTTACATTTGTATAATTTATTTTGACCGTGTATTTGTAATATTTAAATATTGTTCGACTATTAATTAGGTGCAAATATTGGGTAATGCTTGAATTTTTGTTAACATTTACGGTACTAATTTGGATTTGAACTTTGTATTACTATATTAATTTCATGTTAGGTAATGTATGAGAACACTGCTACCACCAGAAAGAGTTATTCGATTTTGTTAATATGGGTAAATTTTTACTTTAGGACACGAGTCCCTAGGGATTGACCACTATGTTTTTCCAATGTATTTTGGTGTGTTTCAAGCGAATCTGACCTTCATTTTTGTCGGAAACTGCTCATTTTTGCCCCACCCCGATCCCCCAATAATAGTGTGGGAGAGCCTTGGATATCGGGTTTTGGGTAGTGGAGAACCCAAAAACGTGTCATCTAACCTAACTTAACCTAAACCCTAGCCGGGGACTCAGACCCGGGACCCCCGGTAGGCCTAGCTTAAACTAACCTAACCTATTCTATTCATTTCCAACTTGCATAAATGTGGTTCAAAAGACTCGGCATAAGGAGATTTAAATGTTTCAGAAGATTAAAACTTTGGGGCAGTGCCATGTCCGAAAGTACAATACCTTAGTTAGAAGTGGAAGGACCAGGGATAGGTTTCAGGGTCATCGACCTCCTCCTCATCGGAATTTACAAGGCAATTTACAGTGCGGGCACTCAACAGATGTAGGGAGAACACCGTGATTACGTAGGAATTGGATAGCATGATCGTCTTTCTCATAAAACTCAGCAATAAACTTAAAATAATCGTAGGAACACGATTCACAACCAACCTCCACCACGGCCATTGTCACACTGCTCATTGAAATTCAAATCCGTACCCAGGCTGCTTCCTTTGAAGAAATTCAAGTGCGATTGGTCGAAAAAAAATCGCTTGATATCGATGCATCATTGGTCACAATTGGATGAAGTCGGTCAATATTGCTCATGCGTGATGCATAATTAACTCGGTTTCACGCAAATAACATCTCTTCACAAAGACTGAAAAGTACGTAAAATCGATTAAATTCAATTGTGTCGCTATTTTCCATTTATGACTAGTATAAATGGGGTTCAAGATGCTCAGAATAGGGAGATCTAAATGTTTCAGTAGTTTATAACTTTGGGGTGCACTATGTCCTAAAGTAAAATAATACCTTAATTTTTTCCACAGATGTTATCATATAGAATCTGACCGAACTAACAAAAGAAACTACCTACCCTTACCTAACTTCCTAGTGGGGGGGGGGGGGGGGGGATTCTGCCCCCTAGACTTCTCCCTAGACTTCTTGCCATATTGAACAAAGTAGTGGATATTTTGCCATGACCAGCTAAGTTCTTTCTCTCGCTGTTTTACCGTGAGTGCTCTCTGATTACCGGTAGCTAATTGTCCATTACTGGTGAATAGCGCGAGAACTATATTTAACCGGGACACTGGTGGCATTTGCCATTTATTTCATCATGAGTCGATCGTTGTGTTACTATAGACATATCTAAACATATTTCTGTTGTGCATGGAAACTACTAGCAAAACTAGAGGTAAAGGTTTGTTTTAGGTTGAACATGGAATTTCATTTTTCTATTTATATTGGGAGAAAACAAATAAATAATAATATATAGTATATTACGTTTTTGGCACAAATATATTTTTTGAGTATTTTAACCGGTAAGACCTCCCCAATTATCAACAATATTGATTCTTCAAAATGGCAGTAGTGAAAAAATTGTAAGCTAAACTAATAAAAGGAACACCAAACAAGCCTTTGAAAACCTTACCTAACTTGTAAAAAGGATAAAAATGTGGTAATGTCTGAGAACATCGCTACCACCAGAAGGAGTTGTTTGATATTATTAATTTTTTCTTCAGATATTCTTATCTTTATAGTAGATATTTTAAAAGTGGCAACAACTTTTTATTTTAATTATACTAAGTCTATTTATTTTTAGTTTTTTAGTTTTCCCTATGATTCTAAATCCCCTGTAATAGTCAGAGCATGAAGAATGAGGGAAATTGCTGGGTAAAACACATAAAAAATGAGGGAAATTGCTGGGTAAAACACGATGAAAAACTCATATGGCACTAAAATGATGTCTCTGTGCTTTGCACATGAAGAAATTAATAATTTACCATAAATAATCCTCTAAAAAACTGCAAAGTCACCTCGTATTGTATGTTTGTTTTCAATCGACCCGCTCTAGCCGAGAATACTCTCACATCCACATAAAACGTAAAATTTCACCATGGTGCTTCACCAAAGTTACTTTTATTGGTATCAGATATCAAAATAAGTAGGTTCTGTTTTACAAGGTGGGGGGGGAGAGTAGGAAGTTACATAAGGTGAGGGAGGTTTCTTTGGTTGGTTAGGTCAGGTTCTACTTGGTTATGGTAAATATCGCCTCTTTTAAAATTCTTACTACAGGTATAATGATGAGAACTTCTGTGGAAAAAATGAATGAAATCGAACAAGTCCCTCTGGTGGTAGTTGTGTCTCTATTACAATACCTTTGGTAATGGTGAAGGAAACTGTTATCACCTGAAGGAACTTATGGAATTGTACCCAAATTTCTAGAGATGTTATTTGCATGGTACTAAATAAGAAAATCAGTAGGAAAATGCACAGAACCTTATAGAACATACAGATCCTAATCAAACCAACCTAACCTGGACGCCCTAATAGTAGAAGGACCCAAATAATGTCAGTTGAATGTCATTTCCCTGCCACATTTTGGACACTTGTACTCCCTTTAACATGGTCGTGATCATCAACAAGCACAGATGGCTTGCGATATCTTATGGATTTTCCAGTCGATGATTGTGTAGCTACATGAGGTAATGTCTCCCCTTGTGGAAGAACAATAACAATAGGAACTGAATTTGAATCCAACGCAACTCCAGATTAAAATATAGCTATGGTATCCAATTATGGAATTCAATCTCAACCCTATGATGCTGGTCCTGTATATGTAGAAGAAATTTTGGAGCCTATTGCGTAACAAGGACAAATTGTAAAGGATTAATGCAGACATTGAGTTGAAAATCAGGAACTGTATCCTATAAAATAAGAAACATGGCAGGGGATATTTGGCTACCTTCCAGCTGAATAACCACAAAGTACTTCTGGCCACAGAAAATTCTACATATTTTAATGATAATTTCAAACTATTAGAAAAAAATAACTGAAAATAATACATGCAAAATTAAGGATACGAGGAAATTAAAATTCGATTAAATTCTGAATAAATTTTATAAGAAAAACAACACCTCAATGTGTAACAGTTATGATACTGTTTAGGTATGAGGTATACAGGTAGACCTAAAAAAATTCTAATCTAACCTTGCTTAATATTTTTTTTATGGGAATTAGCCCACCCAGGCACAGATCACTGACCCACATTGGGGCCTGGGGGCAAAAATATAATAGCAATAATAATAATTAAAAAATACAATTAAAAATTATAATAAAAATAAAATAATAATAATTATAAAGAACCATAAATACAAAACTGAAAAAAAAGTCGAGAGTGAGAAACTATATACAGTATACTGTATGTTGTGTTGTCAATAGTAAGAGAAACAATTGATACCCTGCAATTGTGTTGTAACAATAATAGGTTTTGTTTTCCTTTTTATTCTTTTGTCTTTACTTATACTCGTTCTTTATTCTTTAATTCTCTTTTCTTTCTTTATTTCATTCTCTGTGTACTTGTGATATAGGGTGAGGTTAGGAGGCAGGAGAGTTGTGAGAGGAGAGAGAGGGAGTTAATGGCTGGTTTGTGGTTGGGCTACAGTAAGTCCTCACACCAGAGGGGAGAGAGAGGATAACTGGGGAATAATGGGGTAACCAGTGGTAACTGGAAACAGGGATACCAGGCAGTAGGTTATGTTATTTCTAATGGCTCACTGTATTGCTGCATAACATCAAGACACTTATAACAAATCAACCTTTCTAAATAAGGGAGGGATGAATTAGGACTCTTATTAACAGTTACTGCATTTATTGAATACTTTCTGTTAGGGTTTGACAACTATATTTCAAAACAATAAACCTATCTCCCTAGCTAGTTAAACAGGGGTCACATGAATCATAATACATTTCGTGAAACGGATAAAACCTGATGGGTACTCACACATATACAGTGGTCCCTCGGTTAACGAACACAATTCGTTCCAGAAGGTCGTTCGTTAACCGAAACCATTGTTTCAATGGGATTTTGGGTAATTGGTTCCAGCTCACCGAAAATTACATACAAAGTATAAATAAATCCAATAAAGTACACTTACTTTGAGGTGTGTATGTAGAAGGCTCCTGGTTGATGATGATGATGGGAATTAGAAGTAGGGGTGGAGGAGAAGGGAGAAGAGAAGGCAGTGGGGTGGAAGAGAAATCACCCCATGCTTCATGCCGTCATTTCACCCATAAAATTTAAAGTTCACTAGGTGAAATTCAAGATTATTTTCTTTAGATCAACACTACACTGCACTATATATTGTCAATATGTTAAATAAATTTCAGAATGACCAATAATTGTACTGAAAAAATGTAAATATAGTTTATGTTCAAGAGAGCCACAAGCAGGATGTTACCTCCACTGACCAGAGATACAAACTGACGCCTTCCTGGGTGAGTCAAGTGTCTGATTGGCGCGCCAAAAACTAGTTTCCTGTACTGCAATTATGTTAAATAAGTGTTAAAATGACTAAAAATTTTAATATAAAACTTGGAAAATTATTTAATAGTACAACCTTCTTGATATTTACTCAAATGGGAACGAATTTAAGCCCGAGAACCGATTACTGTAATGGCGGACTAATATTCTAGCTGGTGAGCAAGCAAAAACATGTTGACATGATTTCGTAAAAATTTCGTTAACTGAATTTTTGTTCGTTAACCGAATTGAAGATTCTTATGGAAGGTAATTCGCTAACCGAGGCGTTCGTTAACCGAGGGATCACTGTATATCCAGCCATGGGAGAAGATGACCATGCACGTCTATACGTCATAATGCCAAAACAGACTCAGCCCTAAGACACAGGCCGCAGGCAGTTTACAAGACTCCACATGGTCTTGATGTCACGTCTCCCCGGCTCTCTCATTGGTTCAGGCCGAAGACATTCACACTTACAGGTGACTGTGATTGGCTCATGCCTGGCGGGAATTACTCACTCATGCCAGTGTTATTGTGTGTAAATGAGGCAGAAAAACAGATGAGCAACCTGGGTCTTGGTCACCATTTTTGTGATGCCATATGGCAGCAGGGTCTACCATTAGACAACACATTATGCTTCCAATATCTTCCTAGGTGGTAGTACCTCCCTGTTTGATAGCTGCCTACTACTTACATTATAGTAAATTAAATTTATGTGTATGTATGCAGTTGGCCAAATATGCTCCTATTATCCTGTACAGTACTCGAATCATCCATGCATATTCTAAGGAGCATTGATGATATTGGTAACATAGGAAGGAGGCTTTTCCTCAAAGAATAATTTACAGTACATATTGAATTTGGAGAAAAGAAATTACATACATTTGTATTTAAATTTACTACTTGAAGTTGTTTAGTTTATAGCTACTCAGTTACTCAATATATGGGGAAGCCAGGATGTTCCAAGACATTGCTGTTGAAATATTAGGCCAATGAAATAGAGTTAATAGTGAGGTACAGTTTAATGAAAAGAATAATGTTCATATTGGCAGCTAACTTGATATACCATAGCTACTTACATTTCTCTGGCCGAGAGCAAAAAGGACCAATGTCAAAAAATGCCACTTTAGACTTTGGCCCATGTAACCCAGGTTTCATGGGCCAAAGTCTAAATTGGCATTTTTTGACATTGGCCCTTTTTGCACTCAGCCAAAGATTTATCCTCCAGAATTACCTAGGTACAGATATAAGAATGTATCTTAATGGATTCTTTTGTTTCTCAACCACTCTGTGCTGCCAGGAAGACATTCCTTGTCTGCAACCAGACTTTGTCAACTGACCTCACGTATTTTAATGGCATCATCAAAGGAAAATAGTGGTGATGGTGAATCACTCTGTCAAGGTTAGTGTTTTTGTTAGTTTTGTTTAAGAGAAAAATTTGAAATGTTTCTTTGGAAATGAATTGTAGGTACAATATATCATTTGATTCTGAATGACTTTCTGCCATATTGAACCAGTTTTGTTGTCATACATATTCTGGTTATCTTTTGTAAAGTAGGAGTCACTAATAAGAAACCATCTACATTTCATTCATATAGCTACAGTTTAGATCTCTTAACATTTACATTAATCTGCTATGTCTTAGAATATATTGTTCTCAGTACTGTACTGTTCATTGACCTGCAACAAATCCCTAGAAAACTCACAGTTGTGTTACATTTTGTTTGCACTGTACTCATGTCTGTCAACCCTCTCGTGAATGTGTTCATGGTCTCTGAACTTGCTGCATACTTCTAGCACTGTAGTGAATCTGCTCATTTCCTTCAACTATCACTAGTCCTGCACTCTCCACAATTAGTAATATCCTTTCTATTTAGAATGCTTTTTGTACGATACTTTATCCTTCTGCTTTATTAACCTGTTTCTGAATATACAGGTCACTCCTGAGTTATTATGTCTCGCGTTATGATCATTAGCTTTAACGATGTAGTCATACCTACAGTATACGCCATCAGTCACTCCGGGTTTTATGATTGACAGTTTCTGCCCGTTAAGCCTCCTGGCCGCACTCCGGCATGCAACTCTCTCGTCACATGTCTCAAAGATAATATTCCCTGTCCACATTCAAATCATCCTCTTGTATGCCATTTTAAGAATGTCAACTGTTGTGAAATATTCATTGAGTGTTCAGTTTTCCACAATTACACATATTGTACATGCAATTCTTGTATGAACAATAATTGTGAGATTGGTCACGACTACTGTACTCACTGTTTACCATTCAATGGTAATATTTTTTTTTATTTATGTTTTCAATGCATTTCCCATTTATCTAAGTTTCCAATAATGTGTGTTTTATGTTCTGGAGAATTATATTGCTTTTTAATGGTTATCAGCTTTTACTTACTTGTGCATGTGGCTCTGTAGATTTTTCTGTTGCCAAAAATAACCTTATTGAACCCGTGTTAAAATGTCTTTGAGATATGATCAGTTGCTAGTGGTAACTTGGGGTCATCTGTATTCTGATCACCACCTAATTATGAAACACATTGAGGTTATGTACAGTACATTCTATCCATTTGACCATTTAATACTACAGGTACCTTGTTACCCCCATTTTTTTCTCTTTTGACTGCATGATTTAGACTTTCTGGGTACACTGTCTCCCATGAGTTTCCTAATTCTCTTTTCATTTCCTAAACTTGACATTACTGTACTTTCTATCTACTTTCTCAGTTGCCTGGATACTTTTTGATTTTGTTTTAAGTTTTTGTTTCCTATCAGTGAACTCAACCTTATCAGTTAATACATGTATTCTATATATTTTTGTTCAGTGGGAAAAAGTCTGTCTTTTAAACATTTTTCCATAATCAGGAGTGAGTATGAAGCGAGCATCAGCATCTGAAAGAACAGAAACGCAAGTGAAACGCATTAATTTAGATGCTTCATCTGAGGTTGAGGGAGGGGAGACTGTTAGAAGAAAACGAAGGAAATATGCTTTACTCCTCTCCTACTCTGGCAAAGGCTACTTGGGGATGCAGAGGTGAGATATCTTGCATGTCATAAATGTACTTATGGTTAACCGACCACAGTCTTACTGTCTTTTGGAACAAAACTTAAAATATAATAACTATTATATATTTTTCCTGGAGGAGGCTAACCTCGATAATCTTAAAAAATCTCCATTCTCTTTAAATGAAATATGTGCTCTGAGAACCAAGGATAGGTGATTCAGTAGTTATCATACCATTCCCAAATCCTGGATTGATTCCACGTCCTAAGGTCCCCTAGACTGGAATACTTGACCGGCAAGTGTTTCTTAATAGTTTTGTCAAGGATTATTTTGAAGCCCAGTACCTGTACTGTTCCCCAGTACCTGTACTGTTCTCGCTTCCACAGCTTAAATTAGTTGACTGTTCCATAGGTCTACCACCCTCTGTTTGAAGAAATTTTTCCTTATACCTGTACTGTGCTGTACAATCAGCCGTAAAATTATAGCATGGTTTTCTTTATGATTTGTTCAGACAAAGGTATCTGGCAACTCGGCAGCAGCCGAGCGAGTGACTGGGCAGTGGGCTGGATGCTTGTCATGGATTTATGTGTCTGGATGGTATATAATATTATGTGTTTCTTAATTTCTCACCATAGAGTTCGATACTTTCACACTGGTTACTTACAGGAGATTATGGTGTACAGTATCAATGTAGAAATTCACTCCACCACCTGACATTCCATGTGATTTTTACTTGATAAATGATGATTTAATGAGTTCCATTAATTTAGTCATAACCAATCAGTGACATTTTATAAGCTAAAAACTTAAAACTCCCTCTATATGACAGATAAATAAATACCATTAGGTAACCTTCCCAATCTTCGTCGCCAGCTGTGTCAACACCTCACCTCCTCGGCCTTCCCCCCTCCTTCCAGCCAGTGTGAGGGCGGTTTTACGCTTAAAGTTTTTATATTGTAAAATGCCACAGACTAAACTTAGCAGAAAATAACTTGCATTGCTGGAATCCTTGTAAGATAGCAAATAATTTGTGTATAGACATCACATAGTTTACACAAGAGATAGAAATTTTAGTCCTTTAGTTTAGTACTGTACATTTGAGTACAAAGTGAGTACAGTAATATGTTGCTCAAGATTATGGCTTTTTTCACAGGAAAAACTCTTTATAACTAACCCCAGTGGTCAGGATAATATGTACTGTATTTTTGGTGTTTTTGATATCATTTATAGTTTTTATACATTCAGTACATTCGCCGGAAGATTCGGACAATCGGCTTTTTCCAACTGGTGGTCCCCCCCTTTAGTCTGGATCTTGAAGGGTTCACTGTAATATAAAATATTAATAATAAAAAAATACAATACAGTACCTGTACAGTAATATCTCCATCAGCTAGAATCCCTCAAACCTGGAAATCTCCGGGTAGACCCTGCTGCCATAAGGCATCACAAAAATTGTGACCAAGTACCGGGTGTGTCTTATATGCCGTAAAATACGGTACAGTAGAGTCGGTATATATCGCGAGATAGGGTCCAAGGATGTTCGCCATATACTAAATCACGATATATAATTACAGTCTCTCCTCAACTTACGACGGGGTTCCGGACAGACGACCAGGCCGTAAGTCGGAAATGTGAAAATAATACGTAGAAATACAGTAAAAGTAATCAATAATGAAAAATGAACAAAGTGTTACTGTGCACTTACCTTTAATGTAGTCAGCTGAATGCACACGGGACCTCAAAAGTTTTTTAATTAAACATGGAGACTACATTAATTGGATGAAGCAGAGGAGAAGACAGGGCTGGGTGGGTCATCAATTTCGCTTTCTTCAGACAGGCTAACATTCTTGCTTGTTGAAGGTATTGGATCATCTTTAGGGAGTGAAGAGGCAGGAGTGGTGGGGCGTGAGGAGACAGCAGTGGGGGACTTCTTAAAATATAGGTCCAATTTAGGCTGCACAGTTTGTCTTTTCTTTTCATTGTAAATCTCCCTGTAGCAAGCAAGTGCATCTTGGATCAGTCTGTCAACTTTTGCAAAACGCTCAACATTTTGATCCATTTCTTCAAACATTTGCATCCCCTTATTAATAGTAGCAAATGCCTCTGCATTGTCCTTCAAAATTGTTGTTATCATCGAGTGAGAGAAGCCAAGGTCGCGTGAAATGGTTGTTACCGTTTTTCCATTTTCATATTGCATTATTATTTTCATTTTCATCTCAAAAGTAATTGACTGTCTCCTTTTCTTATCAGCACCACGAGAACTCTCACTTTTATGCTTGCTAGCCATTTTAAAGGGAATTAGAAACAAAAATTTTGTCAGTACACTGCGCGATCACTAACAACAATGCCGGCCAAACACCAACTGAGCGGGCTACGGCTTGGATGCTGTACACCACGAGGTGGCCCAGCCCACGCTGTCGTACGGGACGGAAACGTTTCGGTACAAGAAAATACGTACAGGGTAATTTGAAAAATATTTTATACGACTACGGCGGTTGTATGTCCAGGTTGTCGTAAGTCGAGGAGTACCTGTACATGTAATCAATGAGGAAAATTGGGTTAGGTTCTGGAGGCCACTAAAAGTGACTAAACTTGACAACGAGTTTATTTTCTTACTAACTAAAGTGCCAATGAACACCAGACTAAGGAACACCAGACTTGGCAGCTGATGCACCATCCCGGGAACACCAGACTCAGCAACAGATGTCACGCTGCCACCCTTACTTGATAATCGCACACCTACATAAACAAACAAATCATAAATATTAGTTACAGTATTAAATCTTTTTCATTAGCTTTCCATTCTCTTCATTTCAGTTTTCACGTCACTAGCAACCCATTTACACTCACCTTAGAAGTTGGAATCTGCTGCAGAGTCAGCTGCTTACTCGTCACTCACTTAGAAAAACTGTGCAGGCGAGCATGAATGTGGGAGTGAGCAGCCATGGTGGCGCCTCTGGTGAGCAAATAACGCATTTGTTTGCCATGGCGTTAAATTTGAAATATTTCCTGTCTGATTTCCTTCGCGAAATAAATAGATTTATTGCTTTGTATACAGTATAAAACCTCAATAAATCGGAATTTGCTTCTTTCAGACTCTGAGATGCTCTGGTCACCAAAATAAAAAAGAACGAAAAAAGATTAAATAAAAAAAATGATGAAATGAACAACACTTACTGAATACTGTACAGTGGTTTAACAGATTTACTATAGGCCTACTGAGAATTAAGACACTGTAAGCAGACTGGGGCTGATCAGGTGCTGCCACATTTGTCAGGTTTATTTATTTATTGATTCACTATTATATTCTCATATGATTGGCTTCTTATGGTTCATCATGATTAATATAACATCTTCAGTAATAGAGAAAAATACATTACTGTATGTAATTTGTAATATGACTTGAAAATAAAAGGATAAGCTGCATCAGAAGGTTGTTTACTCAGATGTGTTCGTGTGAGCTTTCAGTAGACCAGCTTACAGCAGGGGTCACTATAACACACTGTATAGTAGTTGATATGAAGGTACCTTCTTAAAAGCATTATTCCTACCTTTGAGTGTGATATGTTGACTCAGTTTGGCTACTTGTATTTACATAAATAATAAATGAATAAACTAGGGTATATGCAGATACATAATACTTTAAACTACAGTCAACCCTCGCTTTACGCGGTACCCTGCCGAACGCGGAATGCTCACTTTCCGCAGTGTGTGTACCCTTTTATGCAGAGAGCGGCGCGAGCAGGGTGCGCACAAGTTCGCCCAGTCATCAAAACATTACCGAGTTCTTCACCCGCCACCCACCACAGCCGGCCCAAGTCAGTGATAGTGATAATGATAGTGAGGATATAGACTTATATGGACTTTGAGGAGTTTGACAAAGAGGCCCCGCAAGCCTCTAGTGGATAGTGATACAATTGATACAAGTGATACAGGCGAGGGCCAATAATCTGCCCTCTGCCTCGGAACCAACCCCCCATCCCCGTGTGCCCAGCCATCTTTTCTACTAATGTAAGTGTTAAAAAACCTAATATTATTGATATTTCTCTTAATTATTAATTGTGTGTGCATACCAACATAAAATTAAGAAGTTATTTTTACTACAATGTAGGTAGTGTGTCTGAAAAAGTGGAGTTTGGGGGTCGGCCCGGTCTCTATTTCAATCAATCCCATATGTTATGTTGTTCACTTTACGCGTTTCTCACTTTACGCGGGCCACCGTGGGTTCAATTGACCGCGTAAAGTGAGGGTTCACTGTACAATATTACTTATTAGTGATGATAAATGCACTATAATAGTATTTATTAAATGGTGATAATTACACTGCAATAGTATTTATTAAGTGATGGTGAATACACAACTGTACTGTACTAATTTACTTAGTGTTGAAGACAGACATTGTGGTAAGCCAATCAGCAGTTTGCTCTTTTTAAACAAATCCCTCATGGTGTTCAGTGTGGGATTCTTTTTTGGGGAAAGTTGATTCTTTTAGGATAATATTTTTTCAACCTGGTACCAAATGAACCTAAATTATATGAGAATTGTGGTGGAATTGCATAAAGAAGTGTCAAAGGAATCTTGTGGGAGAGATGGGGAGGGAGCAACTCCCCGTGTTACCCTCTTCCCCTCCCCTCTGCCAGCTGCTCCCAGACAAACACTGGTCTTCCACATACAATATACTCCTACACTTATTTGTTCTTATTTTTATCTTTATAGTGCTGTACAGTATACAGTTTTCTCTTTTCATTTTTTGGTTACTTGCATATAACACTTTACAGTAAATTACAATCATCTGGGTGACAACCAGGCTTAAATGTCTGATTTTCAACTCAGAGAGTGGTTTCATATTTTTTTTTTATTGTTGATGTAATTTTCTTTTAATAACCTTGAACAGTTCAGATAAGCTGTGTTATCTCCACCTCCCCACCCACCCCCACCCCTATACGTATTCGCTTTTCTCGGACTTGAGCATTTTTCGCATTGGGGTCTGCTCCAATTAGTCCGATTTATCGAGGTTCTACTGTATTGGAAAATGTCAATAGTTTTGATAATCGTGATACAAAAAAAATAGTAATAAAATTTTTTTCGTATATCACGACTCAACTGTACTGTACAGTACTGTATTTTTTATATATATATGCTGGAAGATACGGACAATTGGCTTTTTCGGACAGGTGGTACCCCCTTTTAGTGCGAATCTTCAAGGGTTCACTCTAATGGACTGGGCCAGGTATATTGGTGTGTGTTCTCTTCCTGAGAAGGTTACCATCACAATTGTTTAAATTATTTGACCTAAAATCTTCCCATTTTTCTGTGGCTGAATGTGTGTTGAACTTATCGCTAATTAAACACATTGCAGCATTATAGGCTATTCCATTCTGAGAGTGTAGGAATAAACTGCTCACTCACGGGTCCAAAGGAGGAAAGAGGCCAAGGTATTGCAGCAGTAAATTCTTGCCCTGAATGGGTCTGACCTATCTGAGATCTGGACTTTTGACAGTTTACTGTTTTGTAGTGTTGTTTTAATGAAGTTGGGCCGACAGAGGTCTCTTGAGGAGGATTGTTCCACCCTCAACCACCTTCCTTACACGTATTTCCTTTCTACTCTTTATTTTTCTTATTTTATAGTGTTATATTATATTTTCTTTATTTCTAAGTCACATTAGAATATTGTACAGGTGCTCCTCTACTTACGAACCAATTACGTTCCTGAGGCTTGTTTGTAAGTCCAACTTTACACTTGTAGATGCCAAACATATTGTAAAAAAATGAAAAGATTATTGATATTTAGTACAGCTATACCCTTAATACAGCCTTAAAACCTGGCTCACTCTTCTCCTCTTAGGTAATGTTTGTTCTTTTTGGAAATTTCTTCAAAATAATCCAGTCTCATCCACATTAAACACCTGTTCTGGCAGGTAACCCCCCTCAGTGATGATGTTTGTATCTCTGAAAGTTTGTAAGTTGAACGTTCTTAAGTAGAGGAGCACCTGTATTACAATAATATTTTTGTGTATTTAAGATATTTTATGAGGGGTTCAGTAGAAGATTTGGTACTGTAGGTAAAATATAGGTTGGTAACACAAGACTTTATTAAACACTAAATATCATGCGTAATACAAAAAACCGTAACACATACCGTACATATTGGACAAAAATTTGTTTTATATTACATAAACAGCTTCATCCCTGACTGGCTGGGTGGTCAGCTGTTTGTCTATGTAAACAGATGAGTGGAATTTAATACAACATAGTTATTCAACTGGGGTTGAGTGTAGGATAACTTTTTTGGGGGAAACTGATTAATTTACTATAACATCTTATTAACCCTGCACCAAATGTACCTAAATAATATGAGAATTATGGTGAAGTTGTATACTATTCAGGTATACCCCAAAAACTGATGCCCCATTAACCGACAATTTTATATGGGGGAAATACCTCGCAAATTTCATTGATCTCTGGAGCCGGTGATTGGGAGTGGAGCGGCATAGCTGTTTTGAATTTGGCTGGTGGTGGCATGATGCGACCTTGAGAGAGAGCTGCACACTGTCTCTTACACATTTCCTCCTCTCTGCACTTGTTTACACTTACCTTGTGTCTTCAACTTCATGTTTACGTGTGTTATGCAATCATGCCTAAATGCTCCATTGATAGTTCCTCTTTTGCTGCCCCTCTTAGGGGCAGCATGATGTGATGTGATAAGGCATAACAAGAGTTGTGATGGACCAGCAAAGATTGGTAGAGACTTGAACTTGCCACCCAAGACCATCTCTACCATTCTCAATGCAGGTAAATAACAGTCTCAATATATGCTTTACATTTCTTATTTAATGATTCTTATGCTTCCTTTATATGTCGGCTTTATATTCTTACTTGGTAGTGTGCACGACATAGATATATCAAGAGTAGATGAGAGTGTTTTGGGAGTGGCCCCTGAATTTGTTATATTCTTATGGGATTAATTGCTTTGATAACCATTGATTCACAAACTAACGACTTTTCCCGGTCCCTATATGCGTCAGGTATTGGGGTATGCCTGTACAGTAATATCTCCGTGAGGAAAGTCAGTTTTTGCTGGCCCTTGTGGGGGAGAAGGGGAATGAGCGTGCTGATGTTGGAGCGAAAATAGCTGCTTCTCGCCCAATGGCAAGTCGTTCCCGACTTCCTGCCTCTGATATGAAACCAGTTATAAGAACTGCCATCTGCTCAATCTGGCAACGCAGGTGGAATGCTGTCGGAGCAAACAAACTCCGTGACATTCACCCTGCATTGTGGTGTCTGGGGATATCAGGGAATGTCACGCTGCCAGGAGATTGCTTTGGCCCCCCGCTGTATTGGCCACACACGGCTGACTCATGGTTTTTAATGGAAAGGGCGCCCCCTCCCCATTGTGATAACTGCCTGGACCCATGGACTGTTGGACACCTCCTGGTGTAGTGCCCCAGTCTCAGAGACCTTCATAGCAACCACCTCTCCCAGTGCTAGGGGGTAGACGGATCTTACCGTCTCTCTCTGGTGCTGGTGGGGGGAGTGGGTAGTGTGGGAGAAACTGGCCTTTTACACAAGCTTTAAGTTTGATCTATTAACATTTAAATGTTTTTTATAAAAGTTCTATGTTATTTATTACTTATGTTTTTACCTTGCATTATTAGATTTTAGTCTTTTAAGCCTTTATTAAAATTCGGCAACATATGACCTAAGCTGTTGCGTTGCCAGGGATGTAATTACCACAATCAGTCAATCAATCAATGTACTGTACAGTAATTCCAAGATTCGACCTTTAGTTTGTGAGTTTGACCACCTTACATTCTATGCACTGCTGTCACTCGCCACATGGCCACTCGGAGGGTGAGTCAGCTGTTCACTCGACAACCACACACACTTTAATGTAATAGTTTGCTTCATGTAGGTTGGTATGTCAAATTAACATTAGTCATTTATGTATTATTTTTATCATCAGTTAAGCTTTTAATTTTTAATTGCACTTTTTTGTAGTTTCTTGAATTCTGTTGGGACGAAAGTCTCTCCACTTAGGTATCTATTATTACGGCAGAGCTTTCAGGTAGTGATTTTTCCGTTAGCCGGAGCAATTGGTGCAGAGCTCTTCCGGGAATGATAGATTTCCGGGTGACGAGACGACTCTTTCAAAGCCAGAAGAAAAATCCCTCATTCCGGAATTTTACGTAATTTTCTGGGTAACGGAAAAATGTTCTTGGAAGTTCCAGAAATTGCCCATTACATCATCTCTTGAATCCGGAAAAATATCCCCCATCCTCTGCTGGGTAACAAAAAAATGTTCTTGGAATTTCCAGAAAATGCGCCATTTATTCTAGCGGCTGCAATTTCCTTTACCCATATTGTAAATATGTGTGCATTTGTAGACACACACACAAAATACATACAAATAAATAATTGGAAAATCCTCTTAGAAATAATCAGAAACAAATTTATTAAAAATGTGAGTCTGCACCTCAAGTCTATGCTCTGTTACTTTATTAATAGAACACGGACTTGAGGATAGACTGTCACATTTTTAATAAATTTGTTTCTGATTAGTTCTGAGAGGATTTTCCAATTATTATTTATTTGTATGTATTTTGTGGAATAAAAATAATAATAATAATAATAATTTAACGGTTTATTGAAAAAGTTCTGCAGCCCGAAGGCTGAAAATATACATTAGACAAAAATGACTTATTGCATACAAAGACATGGGGTGGGTGGGTCTTTTAACAAAAGCTTTCATTACTGAATGGAGAAGGAACATGAATTGAACAAACAAATTATTATAGTTTACAGCTGATGGTCCGGGCTGGTCTCTTGCCATACTGTGTGAGGTCACATAGGCCTCGTGGTTCAGTGACTCGTCCTCGGGTGTTGATATGAAGGACCTCACGGGGTCATGGAGACACCGAATGGAATGGTGTTTACGTGGTGCAGTAACTCGTCTTGTTGCACCAGGAACTTTCAAGTAGACCTACTGCACATGCACAGATTATTAGACATGAATTCTTTAAATAAGAAAGTGTACAAATATACCAGTACACAAAGCAAAACCAAGATATAATGCTGTAATTAGGATTATCTAGCTAGACACCAAATATCTGACCGAATACTGAATTCTAGATATCCGGTGTCTGGCATATATAAATTATCAGGTATCCGGCTAATTTACAATATGGCCTATCCCAGCTTCTGATGCAATGTCAAATCACCCATTGTCGGGGTTGAGTACAGTAAACAATACATAACTGTAATCACTTTTTACATCTTGACACTGTTTAACACTATTCTTTGCTGATTGTGTCCTGGTACACAGTAATGTACACTACTGCACAACACATATTGTATGGAAAACCAGCAGCTAGCAAGGGAACAACCTTCGACAATGACAGTAGAATATGAACTAAGCAATCCAAGCAGCTAGGCCATCCACGCTCATGGCACATGGGAATGCGTTGAAGTACAGGCAGGGGCCTCCCAAATTCGCGGGGGTTAAGTTCTCAAAATGACCGCAAATCGCCAGATCCACAAATAACATTTGCTGACGAGGGGGGGAATTTTTACTTGTGTACAAAGAAATGTATATTCCCTTTATGTGTTTGCCCTTAGGACAATTATTTCTTTTACCTGTATTGTATATATATGTTGTATATATGTGTGTGTGTAGACACACACACATGCACACACACAAAACACATACAAATAAATGATAATTGGAAAATACTCTCACAAATAATCAGAAAAAAAATTATAAAAATGTAACAGTCTACCCTCAAGTCCGTGCTTATTAATAAAGTAATAAAGCACAGACTTGAGGGTAGACTCACATTTTTCATAAAT
Organism: Homarus gammarus; assembly: GCA_958450375.1. Taxonomy (NCBI): domain Eukaryota; kingdom Metazoa; phylum Arthropoda; class Malacostraca; order Decapoda; family Nephropidae; genus Homarus; species Homarus gammarus. The sequence continues at coordinate 1,422,141 of CAUDMG010002478.1, read as the reverse complement.
TTTTTCTGATTATTTGTGAGAGTATTTTCCCATTATTATTTACGGTATTTGTATGTATGTGTGTGTGTTTGTGTGTGTGTGTGTGTCTACACACACACACATGTACAATACAGGTAAAGGAAACTGCTGTCTCTAGAATGAATGGCTCCCTGTCCCAGCCGCGAAAATGCCGGCAACTTTAAAACTACCCACAGACATTCTTGGGTACATCCAGAGTCATCCACGAATAATAGAGGACCACGAAATGAAAATCCGTGAATTTGTGGGGCCCCCTGTACGTTGTAATCTCTCTGAACTCCCAGAAAATTTATTTCCAGTCCCAGAACCTAGAGGTTTCTTAAGTTTGGAGAGATTTTCTCAGAATTGTTCCGGAAAATGCACCTGATTTTCATCCTTGGAAACTAGTTTGCAGACCCGTAATAGAGAGAGTTTTACCAGAATTGTTCTGGCTTGATTTACATTCCAGCTATTGGAGAATTATGGGAATTGTGAATTCTGGCTAACAGAGACATTACTTATAAGAATCCTTGAAATCTTGATGGATTACGTATATATAGTACTGCAAACTGTTTTTAATTATTCTGATAAAGGTACCATGCCAACAGGAACCCAGGCTACCGCACCATAGAAGATGACTTATTGACAGCCATGCTACGTGCTGACCTTATAACTGATGAGGGGTGTACCTGCCCACAGATGTTTCACTTCCAGCGAGCAGCTCGTACAGACAAGGGTGTTTCTGCTGCACGGCAGGTTGTGTCACTCAAACTTCGTAAGTAAATAACATTGAAGACATGTAATGGTTTTTGTCTTTTTTTAATCATTTTTATATTTGGGAATTGCTATTTACTTGAACAGTAATACAGTATAATATGTAGCTACACTGTTTATGATATACCTGTATTCCAGTATGTATGCAGGATAGGTACCACTTAGAACAATTTAGGAATGTACTAAATTGACCTGTTATTCCTCATGCTTATATGTTGCTCCTTTTAGTTGCATCTACAGTACTAGTGAGGCTCCTCTTTACAATCATCTCCCCAACCCTCCCCCTCCCCCCTTGCAGTTGTCACAGAGGATGCTGCAAACACTTGTTATTTATCTCTAATGTTGTCTGTGCAAATCCATGGATGGGTATGCTGTATTGTGGAAGTTGCTGGATGATGATGAAAATTTTGTCACAGTTAGATAGATCCTGTCACCTTATGTTACAGTATTATAGATATTATGTTATCAACCTGCATCCCTTTCCAGCTGAGGATGTACCAGACATAGCCGGAGCCATCAATGGACATCTCTGTAGCCAGATTCGTGTCATGGCCATTCGCCGTACCACCAAAAGTTTTAACTGCAAATCATGGTGTGATTCACGCACTTATTCTTATCTGTGTCCCACGTTTGCGTTTGCTCCTGTGACAGAGGTAGGCTTAATGCTTGGTGCTTTGCCTATGTATTATTTATGTGCAATTCATGATACAATATGGAGTAACTATTGCCTTGGCATTTAATTTTATATCAGTACAGTATGCCCTAAAGATTTGCAAGGGGTTAGGTTCTCAAAATGACTGCGAATAGCCTACTCCACGAATAACATTTGCTGACCAAGTGGAGGGGGGGGGGATACATTTTTACTTGTGTGCAAAGAAATGTATTTTCCTTTTATGTGTTTGCCCTTTGGACAAATATTTCTTTTACCTGTATTGTATACTGTATACAGGTAGTCCCCGACTTACGACTGCCTCAACTTACGTCCATCGGTACTTACGACCTGCTCTGACTTTACGACCGTCGGGACATACGACTACTGCAGTCGTGACCAATTTTTTTTTTTTTTTTTTAAATGACGCGTGTATTTTCTATACCGAAACGTTTCCAGTTAATGTTGTCTCCATGTATAATTAGAAAATTATTGGGGACCCATGTGCATTCAGCTGACTACATTAAAGGTAAGTGCTCAGTCACACTGTATCCATTCTTCATTATTTATTACTTTTAGGGTACTGTATTTCATTGTAGATTTTTTTTTTCTTTTTTATCTATGTCGGACTTACGACCATTCGGACTTACGACCTGGATTTGGGTCCCTAACCCTGTCGTAAGTCGGGGAGCACCTGTATATGTGTGTGTGTGTGTGTCTACACACACACACACACACAAATAAATAATAATGGGAAAATCCTCTCACAAATAATCAGAAACAAGACAACAAAGTGTATTAAGAATTTTAGGGTCTACCCTCAAGTCAACTCCGGGTCCTTGTTTTAACTTTAACCCTTACGGCCCGGGTGACACACTAAGACTGGAGCCATTTCCCATCAGTGTTTAAATGCCCAACACGGGTTATCAGGTTCCAGGGTGACTATTTGTTTGTCACGCCACACGCTCAGCCACAGGGAAGCTTCCTGAACGTAATTACCTACTTTTGTTTGTTTCATTTTAATTGTTAGTCCATTTTATCATGTTGTATCAAAGTAATATTGCTAAAAGTAGTGTAGTTGTATTGTAGTGTAGTATTACTGGAAAATAATGCTATGATTGTGTTATAAATGTATTTATTTGTGGAATTATTATTATTTTATGTATTACTTGCTCTACCAAACACAAAGACAGCCAGACAGCCTGGCGACCGATTGCGTGTGTGTTGCCAAGCACTTTTTATGAAAAATAATGCAAATAAAAAATTCTAAATGAATTATTTATAGCAAACAAGTATTATGATCAGTAAATATATGCATTATTGGCCATTTCGGACACAAAGGCAAGCTAAAAATAGCTCGTAATTGCGTAGGTGACCAAGAGCTCAGCTGTCAAAATAATACTGTCGCTATATCCCTCCCCTCTCCATCCCTCAGCGCTGCCAGGGAAGTTTCTAGAGGGTCTTTACAAAGTTTTTCTTACCTGGTACTTTTTTTTAACATTTAAAAAACTTCAAAAAAAATTGGGAAAATTTTTTATTTTTGTCGATTTACCCCCGTGTGGGGGGTACTGCCAGTGACACCTTAACCCGGGGCTTAAGGGTTCATAACAACGCACGGTGTTGACTTGAGGGTTGACTCACATTTATAATACATTTTTGTTGTCTTGTTTCTGATTATTTGTGAGAGGATTTTCCCATTATTATTTATTTGTATGTATACAATACAGGTAAAAGAAATTACTGTCTCTAAAACGAATGGCTCCCTGTCCCGGCCGTGAAAATGCCCGCAACTTTAAAACTATCCTGAGACATTCTTGGGTACATCCAGGGTGTCACCCACAAATTTTAAGGGCATACTTTACAGATACTCCTCTAATGATCATTCACTTAGTAGTATTTCTGTTAAGTAATATAGAATTTTTAATATCCTTTCTTGTTTAACGATGATCAGTTTTCAGTTTCGTGATGTTTGACTCACTGGGAAAATTTGGTAGGGAAGTCAGAAAAACTGGGGAGTCTGTGCTCCAAGTGCGCATCATTACAATACGCTAACGTGGTTTAGAAATAAAGAAAATATATTATAAAACTAAAAAAAAAATGAAGAGCATGGGTGTGTTTGTATGGGAAGTGAATGTATATATTGAGGCAGTGAACTGTAACTGTGGCCAGCACACTCCCCCTCCCCCTAAGTGACATGACAGCAGCCACACGTGTCTCTCGAGTCAGCTTGGTGACTGTCCAGCTGAACTGGGTTGCATGTATTATGTTTCAGTAAATGTGAGGAACAAATTAAAAAAAAATACTGCTTTGCCATTTGGCAGTCGTTTTACTCCACACGGAACACAAGACTGTGAACAGTTGAGAGATCCTCCACGCTGCCTTTCCTACAGTGGGGTATGCTATAACGAATGGATTCTACTACAAATATTCGTATAACGAACGGTTTTACCTATAAAATTGAGAATGCTATAACGAACGAAACTTCTACAACGAAATTTTTTTTTTTTTTTTTACTAATTTATTGGGTTTTTTTATTACAAGTATTAATGATATTCTTTATTTCAGGGGTTTAGATGCATATTTATGCACTTTTTTACAATTTTTACAATTTTATATTATATTTTTCAGTGTTAAGTGGTTGTATTTGGGGGCCTGGAACGGATTAATCCTATAACGAACAAGGTTCTAGAACCAATTAGATTCGTTATAGCATACCCCACTGTATATATATATGCAAGTAAATCAATGTGGGTGTGCGTGATCCAGGTATATGCTGATGACCAGACAGAGAGGTAAAGATCTTGTAACTAGACTTAAACAACATAAATATAGTGTTAGGAATAATAAGGGATAATAAGCATTGCATTGACTGAGATAATGCCTCCTCAATATTACCTTGTAATTCAATTGACAGTAGGAACATCATAGAATCTAGTCTCATTAAACATACCGAATCCGTCAACATGAATTTGAGTAACGGCATGTACAAACTGGATAATTTCGTAATTAAGAAGATTTGTAGCCAGGTGAGAAGGTTGGGTCAGCTTACCCTCTGACCTGACTACCGACTGCTGCGGGGCTTTTTGAAGATTAGTAGGGTCACTACCTAATACCTGACCATTGTGGACTTGATCTCACCCTCCTCCCTTGTTTTGTACTTCTCCTCAGTCTGTACTCAGCCCTGAAGATGTGAATTACACGAAAGTGCTTGGGAACTTCGTGTTTTCTTCCTTCTTTGTAGTTATCAGCTGGTATGAAACACGAGGTACCATATATACTTCATTTTTAGTCCGTATAATACGAGGACTGACATCCACATAAACGGCACGGGCAGTTCCCAATGGGAGGTTCATGGCGCCAACAGCTCGATGAACAGGCTTTGTGTGAAATATAACATAGTCTAGAACTGCTTTTAGTGTCTTTGTGGCATGGTCGATAGTGTTCCCTGGTCCACACAGTAGGTCGAGGGTTTGAGTCTTGGCTGGTGAGGTCGTTGAATATATGTTCAAAGTCCGCGAGTTATATGGACTAAAAATGAAGTGTGTGTGTATATATATATATATATATATATATATATATATATATATATATATATATATATATATATATATATATATATATATATATATATATAATACACACACACACACAGTTGTACCCCACTTAACGCGGTCAATAGAACCCAGAGGGTCCCGCGTTAAGTGAAATCCGCGTTAAGTGAACAACAGAACATATGGGATTAATTCCAATAGAAACCAGCCCGACCCCCAAACTCCACTTTTTGAAGACACATAACTATGTTGTAGTAAAAATAACATCTTAATTTTATGATGGTACATGCACACAATTAATACTTAAGAGAAATAGAGAAATACAGTCGCCAAGTTAATGTCCATTCAAATAATGGACTCAACTCCCTCCCCCTCTTCTCACACTACACTGCTGGCTCTTCCCTCTCTGAGAAATTTTTGGGGGAAAACCACTAAATTTTAATACATAATACCTCAAACTAAAGTTAGGATAATACAATTGACATTGCTGGATTCCTTGTAAGACCAGGAATATTTTGAATATAAATGTCATATATTTTGCACAAAAGATAACATATTTACTCAGAGAAAACATTTTATCTAAAATTTGTATGTCTAATGCAAAATATATGATGTTTATATTCAAAATGATCACCAAATTATAAGAATTCCAGCAATGTAAATTATATTCTGGCCAGGTAATTTGTATGAATTTTATGAGCCAAAACAAATATCTTCAGTTTATAAAAAAAAAAATATTCTTCATGACACTATCTGTCAATCAAAGTACCGCACCTTGCCTCCCCCCCTCTTCCAACCGTGCGGTCAGTCCCGACCCTCCCTCCCACCCCCCACCAATCCTCCCTTCAAGAGAAAGAGTGGGTGAAAAAAATAAATTTTAACATTTTGTATTAAATAATACCTCAGATTAAAGTTAGGATAATATAATTGACATTACTGGATTCCTTGTAAGACCAGGAATAATTTGAATATAAATGTCATATATTTTGCACAAAAGATAAAATATTTACTCAGAGAAAACATTTTATCTAAAATTTGTATGTCTAATGCAAAATATATGATGTTTATATTCAAAATGATCATCAAATTATAAGAATTTCAGCAATGTAAATTATATTCTGACCGGGTAATTTGTATGAATTTTATGAGCTAAAACAAATATCTTCAGTTTATAAAAAAAAAAATATTCTTCACAGGGTAACAGATGGTCGGTCGGTCCCTCCCTCCCCATCCCCCACCCCCCACCAACCGTCCCAAGGAGATGTGTGGGAAAACCAGAATATTTAACATTTTGTATTAAATAATACCTCAAACTAAAGTTAGGATAATATAATTGACATTGCTGGATTCCTTGTAAGACCAGGAATATTTTGAATATAAATGTCATATATTTTGCACAAAAGATAACATATTTACTCAGAGAAAACATTTTATCTAAAATTTGTATGTCTAATGCAAAATATATGATGTTTATATTCAAAATGATCACCAAATTATAAGAATTCCAGCAATGTAAATTATATTCTGGCCGGGTAATTTGTATGAATTTTATGAGCTAAAACAGGCAGTCAGGCAGGGTGGTGGGTGGCGGGTGGGGCAAATCTAAAAATAGCGTCTCCAGCCGGACACTCACCGCGTATATGTGGAAAAAATCCGTGTTAAGTGAAAGTTCAGCTCTGGCGAGGCACCGCATATATGAAAAAACGCGTTAAGTGAAACCGCGTTAGGCGGGGTAATATATATATATATATATATATATATATAATATATATATATATATATATATATATATATATATATATATAATATATATATTTTCGAGTCCCAACGTCAGTATACAGAGAAAATTTTCGTTTGCGATTCACTTTAAAATGTCTGGCAAGCTTAAAAGTGAGAGTTTTGTGGTGCTGAGAAGAAAAAGAGACACCCATTTTAGATTTTCTATGTGTTATTTAAGCATTTTCGACTTACGACCATTTCGACTTGCGACCTGGATTTGGGTCCCTAACCCCTTTGTAAGTCGGGGAGGAGCTGTATACATTTTACTTTGTAATTAAATTCTTTTTAGTATTTTCTACTTGTTGATTTATAATATTTGTTGTACAAACATGTGATCAATCAAAACACTCTACTTTTGCCATACAGTATTCTTATACTTTATTTACTGTATTTTTAAGCTGTTTCATATAGAAATTTCATCAAATAACTACAGTAGTATTGTACAGTACTAGTACTGACTCTTCCTTGTTAGTACACCTGGTACATAATAATGTTAATAACATTAGAACATTTGGATCTTACTTTCAAATTCAGGTTACCTCAACAGGATGGTGGCTAACAATTAATTTAACATCTCAGAATGTTTTAGATCCATCTGATGAATGTCAGTAGTAAATCACTTCCTTGGCTCCTCAGTTATGGGCCACAATGGATTAATTCTTAGATACTGCCCTCCCAGCTGCCTTACACACACGGGCTCCATCCCTTGTGTCTGTTGTGATTTTCCATCTGGTCCCTCTACTATGTGTCGGTTGATGTGTTCAAACAAAAGGGCTGCTGCTCCTATATACAGTAGTTACAGATATCCAGATCCATCTATTTATTATTCTTCATCACTTCTTACTTCATAGTTTTCAGATCAAAACATTTTTGATGATGCAATCTGCTTTTCTTTTTGCTTTCCTTCTGCCATTACCTCTATTGTCTCTATTGTGTTTTATTATTTTGAATCAGTTCTTATATTTCTCTCCCACATAAGAGAGTGTGACTTTCTATACATCATTGTTTTAACGGCCATTTTCCGTGCTTGCGTGGGTTAGCTGCAGTTACTTGATGGCAGCTCCATGCTGCATGGTCTTTTGTAGTTTCTCTTGTCAGAATCCCAATAATGTCATTTCTTTTAACCTCTGAATCATCAACCACCACATTTTTCTCTTTTAGCAGATGTTTTGATTGGGTCAGTACTATACAGCCTTGAAAGTGTAAAGTAGGGTCATTGCTTTAATTGTTAAGGTCTTTCGTAGAACTACATGAATGAATCATGAAACACATAACTTTGTTTAGTTGTTGTACATAAATGCTTAAGAATCATTTTGTTCATAATATTCTATAGTATACCGTAGTTGTAATAAGACTGATTATGATTTTCAGATGAGACATGAGGGCTACCGCATTACTTCAGAGGTCTTGGAACAACTTAAAACGACTTTGAGTTTATATAAAGGCACACATAATTTCCACAATTTTACAGCCCGGAAGTGAGTTCTCAGAGTGTGTTAAGGTGTCTTGTTGTGAGGATGAAGTCAGCTTAAGTGACTTTCTCCATCAAATTACTAATGTGAATAGTGGAGGCCCTTGTGATGAGAGAATAATAGATGGACATACATTACACTGTACCCTCGTTAATTCGGATTTTGGCTTAATTTGTATTTATATTTTTTTTAATTAAACAGTATGAATTTAGAATGACACTGAAATAACTGAGCAGTTCCGAAAAGTTATGCAGTAACGGGCTTGAAATTTCAGTCTTGTCGATTCATCTGTGTTCTCGCAGCTCCCTAAGCAGGCTTGGGTCAGGGGTCATCCCACTTGCACAATTGTATTTTCTGTGCAATTTTTGTATTCCGACTTGGATGATTATTAAAAAAATATGAAATGGATTAAGATGAATGAATTATAGGAACAAAATATGAATTATATTAAGATACAAAACTACGTTTGGATGTGTAGTTGGGGAGAGGAAGTGAAGGAGGAGAGAGGGAGTGCTGGCTAGACTCACCTCCAGCTCTTATCAGCCCACTATCCTTTATAACGACAGGCTGCAATTTCACCATAATTCCCGTATTATTTAGGTTCATTTGGTACTGTAAAAAAAAAATAAGAAAAAAAAAAAAAAATAAAAAAAAAAATTCCCCCCCAGTCCCACACTCAATCCTGATCAACTATTGCGCTGTAGTATGTTCCCAGTCTCTTGTTTACAGAGCGGTAACAGCTGATCGTTCCTGCTTCCCTACTCTCCCTAACAATGTTGCCAGCACTCGCCATCTCTCAAGCACCGTTGTGTCACTGCTCAAGAGGGTTGGTTCTTACCACAGAATCTGTCTTGAGCACTTAGTAAATAATATTGTAGTTTATTTATCAAAACTTAATAAATATTATTGTACTGTAGTGTACAATGCATCTCCATATGCCCTGGTTTATTCACTGGTCAGTTGTCCAAGTGCAAAAGTAGCCAAATCGAGCCATCATACACTGTATTGATTAATTTTAAAATGACATTTGGAAATTAGAATGTTAGAAGACAATGGTTTAATGGTGCTGTTAATGTGTGTGCTGTATAAGTACCTCATCACGTCACATCTCGCCTCGTCACCTCACCTTGTAGTTTATTACATTCATTTATTACTGTATTATTTACTTTATTATTACTCTACGCACATTATAAAATATTTTTATAGGCACAGTAATTATGAATAGATTATTTTCTGTGGCAGCCAAGGCATGGCAAGGTTAAAAACTGAACACAATACCGAGGCGTTCATTAACCGAGGGACCACTGCGTATATATATATATATATATATATATATATATATATATATATATATATATATAATATATATATATATATATATATATATATATATATATATATACACACACAGTTGTACCCCACTTAACGCGGTCAATAAAACCCAGAGGGTACCGTGTTAAGTGAAAACCCTAAGTGAACAACAGAACATATGGGATTAATTCCAATAGAAACTGGCCCATCCCCAAACTCCACTTTTTCCGACACAATACCTATGTTCTAGTAAAAATAACATCTTAATTTTATGATGGTACATGCACACAATTAATACTTAAGAGAAATAGAGAAATACAGTCACCAAGTTAATGTCCATTCAAATAATGGACTCGGCTCCCTCCCCCTCTTCTCACACAACACTGCTGGCTCTTCCCTCTCTGAGAAATTTTTTGGGGAAAACCACTAAATTTTAATGAATAATACCTCAGACTAAAGTTAGGATAATACAATTGACATTGCTGGATTCCTTGTAAGACCAGGAATATTTTGAATGCAAATGTCATATATTTTGCACAAAAAATAACATATTTACTCAGAGTAAACTTTATATCTAAAATTTGTATGTCTAATGCAAAATCTATGATGTTTATATTTAAAATGATCACCAAATTGTAAGAATTCCAGTAATGTAAATTATATTCTGGCCGGGTAATTTGTATGAATTTTTTGAGCTAAAACAAATATCTTCAGTTAATAAAAAAAAAAATATTCTTCACAACATTATCTGTCAATCAAAGTACCCCAACTTGCCTCCCCCCCTCTTCCAACCGCGCGGTCAGTCCCAACCCTCTCCCCCACCCCCCACCAATCCTCCCTTCAAGAGATGTTGGGTGAAAAACTAAATTTTAACATTTAGTATTAAATAATACCTCAGATTAAAGTTAGGATAATATAATTGACATTGTTGGATTCCTTGTAAGCCCAGGAATATTTTGAATACAAATGTCATATATTTTGCACAAAAAATAACATATTTACTCAGAATAAACATTATATCTAAAATTTGTATGTCTAATGCAAAATCTATGATGTTTATATTCAAAATGATCATCATATTGTAAGAATTCCAGCAATGTAAATTATATTCTGGCTGGGTAATTTGTATGAATTTTATGAGCTAAAACAGGCAGTCAGGCGGGTGGGGGGTGGGGCGAATCTAAAAATAGCTCTCCAGCCGGACACTCACCGCGTATACTGGAAAAACTGGAAAAAAACCGCGTTAAGTGAAAATTCAGCTCTGGCGAGGCACCGCGTATACGGTAAAACGCGCTAAGTGAAACCGCATTAGGCGGGGTAATACTGTGTGTATATATATATATATATATATATATATATATATATATATATATATATATATATATATATATATATATATATATATATATATATATATACACACAATGAAAACGTGGATAAGATAAATCTTGATAATATCACACGGGAAAAGGGAAACAACGGAGCACCTCAGCTTTCGTCTTTATTCAAGACATCTTCAGAGGCAACTGGATGACATGGATAGTTGCCTCTGAAGATGTCTTGAATAAAGACGAAAGCTGAGGTGCTCCGTTGTTTCCCTTTTCCCGTGTGATTTTATCAAGATACAGTCGGCCCTTTACATAAGCGGGGTTACGTAACAGAGATAGCCGTGGATGTTAAAAATCCGCGTATATGTGCTGCCCCCCCTCCCCCCCCCCCAAAAAAAAACACCCTGGCCCCCATGTCCTTATTTACCGTATATACCTGTGTGTAGTTCGAGTTTTTAAGACCAAATTATTTGACAAAAAATTGGGGGTCAACCTCTAAAAGGGTAATAGTTTCGTTAGGTTGAAAAATATTTACCAGTAACTACCAATAAACAATGGAAACGATGCACCAACGCACCACCAGCTGTGAGTGTCGGTACAGTTGCCAGGGCAGATCTCTTGCGTCATCATAGCAAGCCCAAGGTAACCAAATCCATGGTATGGTAGCACAGGACGATGTAAAACATAAAGTATTCATTTATTAAAGTTTATTTATAGATACTGGACATAAATTTTTGTTCATTACATTTGAAACATCAATCTTTGTTAATTAAATTTGAAACAAAAGAAAACTACGATACCGTATTTTCATTAAAATATTACATCACAAGTATATTTTACCTTAACTGTGACTGAATGAATATACGTATTCTCAGAAATAAATATAGAAATGTAATATTTTTGCTGGAATGACGAACATATTACAGTGGAAAGTGGGATAAAATCATGACGAAATCAATGACTTTCGCTTTCTTTCGTTATTCAAAAGATTTTACCGTAATCACTTTTCGAATGGTTTTCAGTTAAAAAACTGTTGTACTCGTACTGTATTACAACAATATTCTATCCTATCATTAGCCTTATAATCCCACAACTGAAAACCATTCGAAAAGCAATTACGGTAACATCTTTTGAACGAAAGAAAGAGAAAGTCATTGCTTTCGTCACAATTTTATCCCACTTTCCACCGTAATACGTACATCATTTCAGCATAAATATTACATTTCCATGTTCTCAGAAATAAATGGTAGTTTTGTTGAAACGTTATGTACAGTATTTAATATTAAAATGCAAAAATAGCTATAAAAACAATTAATACACCCGTAATGTACTGGCTGGCATCTCCACTCGTCCCTGCTCCCACTCTATCCCTCCGCCTCCTCCACATCGTCACTACTGTTGTACTACAATAATATTCTATCCTAATTCACTTGAATAAATACTACGATACCATATTTCTGAATATTTTCATTAAAATCCATCAAAATAATTTTCCTTGTCATCGTCTTCAACACCAAACAGCTCCTCCCAGTCTTCTCCTTGAACAGGGCTAGAGGGTACGTGTTTTTCGAATCATTTTCAGTTAAAAAATGTTACATCACATGTATATTTTACCTAAGCTGTGCCCGAATGAATATATTTTCAGAAATAAATAGTAGTTTTGCTGAAATGTGATGTATTTCAATGTAAAATAGGATAAAATACATGACGAAAACAAAAGACTTTACCTAACCTTCCAATGTTCAAGAGATGTTACTCGTTTTTATAATAGTTTTCGGTTAAAATACTGTTTTATTACAATGATATTCTATTCATACTGTGCTTGATATAATGCATTCACGGAAATGTAATATTTTTGCTGAAATGACGTACGTATTCCAGTGGAAAGTGGGATAAAATCGTGACGAAAACAATGACTTTCGCTTTCTTTCGTTCAAAAGATGTTAACGTAATCGCTTTTCGAATGGTTTCAGTTAAAAAAACTGTTGCATCACAAGTGAATTAGGATAGAATATTATTGTAATACAACAGTTTTTTAACTGAAAACCATTCGAAAAGCGATTACGGTAACATCTTTTGAACGAAAGAAAGTGAGTCATTGCTTTCGTCACTTTCCACTGTAATACGTACGTCATTTCAGCAAAATATTACATTTCCATATTCTCAGAAATAAAAAGTAGTTTTGCTGAAACGTAATGCATTTCAATGTAAATTAGGATAAACTACATGAAAACAAAAGACTTTACCTAACCTTCCGATGTTCAAGAAATGTTACTCGTTTTTTCAGTAGTTTTCGGAAAAACATTCACGGAAATGTAATATTTTTGCAACTACAATGCTGATGTCAACACAAGCGTGGTTACAGCGAGACTGGCTGAGTGAGGGAGAGCTATGCGTGTGTGTGTGTGAGGTTGCGGGAGCGGGCGGTGTCCCGTGTTCGGTGCCGCACGCGAGTTGAATGGCGCGCGATTTGAATGTACTTCAATTACTTCACTGTACAGAATATTCCTCCGGCAGGGCAATCCACGTATTTGCAAATCCGTGTATTAATAACCCACATATGTTAAGGGCCGACTGTGTGTGTGTATATATATATATATATATATATATATATATATATATATATATATATATATATGTATATATGTATATATATGTATATATATATACAAGTAAATCACTGTAGGTGAGCGTGATCTAGGTATATGCTGATAACCACAAGGAAAGAAGAAAACACGAAGTTCCCAAGCGCTTTCGTGTAATTCACATCTTCAGGGGTGAGTACAGACTAGAGAGAGTAATACAAATCAAGGTGTATATATACAGAGGAGGGTGAGACCAGGTCCACAATGGTCAGGTATTAGGTAATGACCCTACTAATCTTTAAATAGCACACAACGGTTGGTGGTCAGGTCAGATGGTCAAGTGACCCGGCCTTCTCACCTGGTCACAAATCTTCTTAATTACAAAATTGTCCAGCTTGTACAAGCCGTTACTCAAATTCATGTTGAATGCTTCGGTATGTTTAATAAGACTAGATTCTATGATGTTCCTACTATCAATTGAATTACATGGTAATATTGAGGAGGCATTATCCCAGTCAATGCAATGCTTGTTATCCCTCAAATGAACAAACAGAGCATTGGATTCCTGGCCTGTCCTAACACTGTATTTGTGTTGTTTAATTCTAGTTGCAAGATCTTGCAAGGTAAAGATCTTGCAACTAGAATTAAACAACACAAATACAGTGTTAGGACAGGCCAGGAATCCAATGCTCTGTTTGTTCATTTGAGGGATAACAAGCATTGCATTGACTGGGATAATGCCTCCTCAATATTACCATGTAATTCAATTGATAGTAGGAACATCATAGAATCTAGTCTTATTAAACATACCGAAGCATTCAACATGAATTTGAGTAACGGCATGTACAAGCTGGACAATTTTGTAATTAAGAAGATTTGTGACCAGGTGAGAAGGCCGGGTCACTTGACCATCTGACCTGACCACCAACCGTTGTGTGCTATTTAAAGATTAGTAGGGTCATTACCTAATACCTGACCATTGTGGACCTGGTCTCACCCTCCTCTGTATATATACACCTTGGTTTGTATTTCTCTCTCTAGTCTGTACTCACCCCTGAAGATGTGAATTACACGAAAGCGCTTGGGAACTTCGTGTTTTCTTCTTTCCTTGTGGTTATCAGCATTATATATATATATATATACAGTTGTACCCCACTTAACGCGGTCAATAGAACCCAGAGGGTCCTGTGTTAAGTGAAATCCGCGTTAAGTGAACAACAGAACATATGGGATTAATTCCAATAGAAACCGGCCCGACCCCCAAACTCCACTTTTTGAAGGCACATACCTATGTTGTAGTAAAAATAACATCTTAATTTTATGATGGTACATGCACACAATTAATACTTAAGAGAAATAGAGAAATACAGTCGCCAAATTAATGTCCATTCAAATAATGGACTCAACTCCCTCCCCCTCTTCTCACACTACACTGCTGGCTCTTCCCTCTCTGAGAAATTTTTGGGGGAAAACCACTAAATTTTAATAAATAATACCTCAAACTAAAGTTAGGATAATACAATTGACATTGCTGGATTCCTTGTAAGACCAGGAATATTTTGAATATAAATGTCATATATTTTGCACAAAAGACAACATAGTTACCTAGAGAAAAATTTTTATCTAAAATTTGTATGTTTAATGCAAAATATATGATGTTTATATTCAAAATGATCACCAAATTGTAAGAATTTCAGCAATGTAAATTATATTCTGACCGGGTAATTTGCACGAATTTTATGAGCTAAAACAAATATCTTCAGTTAATAAAAAAAAATTTTCTTCACAACACTATCTGTCAATCAAAGTACCCCACCTTGCCTTCCCCCCTCTTCCAACCTCGCGGTCAGTCCCAACCCTCCCCCCCACCCCCCACCAATCCTCCCTTCAAGAGTTTTTAACATTTTGTATTAAATAATACCTCAGATTAAAGTTAGGATAATATAATTGACATTGCTGGATTCCTTGTAAGACCAGGAATATTTTGAATATAAATGTCATATATTTTGCACAAAAGATAACAGTTACTCTGAGAAAAATTTTTATCTAAAATTTGTATGTCTAATGCAAAATATATGATGTTTATATTCAAAATTATCACCAAATTATAAGAATTCCAGCAATGTAAATTATATTCTGGCCGGGTAATTTGTATGAATTTTATGAGCTAAAACAGGCAGTCAGGCAGGGTGGTGGGTGGGGCAAATCTAAAAATAGCGTCTCGAGCCGGACACTCACCTCGTATATGTGGAAAAAATCCGTGTTAAGTGAAAGTTCAGCTCTGGCGAGGCGCCGCGTATATGATAAAACGCGTTAAGTGAAACCGCGTTAGGCGGGGTAATACTGTGTATATATATATATATATATATATATATATATATATATATATATATATATATATATATATACATACATACATATATATATATACAGTGGTCCCTCGGTTAACGAGCACAATCCGTTCCAGCAGGTTGCTTGTTAACCGAAACCATTGTTTCAATGGGTTTTTGGGTAATTGGTTCCAGCTCACTGAAAATTGCCTAAATTCAACAAAAAAGGTAGAAAAGTACACTTACTTTGAGGTGTGTATGTAGAAGGCTCCTGGATGATGATGATGATGATGGGAATTACTGTAGAATGGGGCTGGAGGAGAAGGAAAAAGAAAAGGCATTGGGGTGGAAGAGAATTCACCCCTTGGTGCCATTTCACCCATAAAATTTTAGCTCTCTTGGTGTAATTCAAGATTATTTTCTTTAAATCAACACTGCACTGCATTATATATTGTCAATATGTAAAATATATTTCAAAATGACCAATAATTTGCTTGGAAACACAGAAAAAAAGCGTTTAGTTGAAGAGAGTCTCAAGCAAGATGTTATCTCCACTGAAAACAGAGAGAGACTAATGCCTGTCTGGTGTGTTAACAGGCTGGATGGCCCGCCAGAAACTAGTTTCTTTACCTTCAATTATGTTCAATAATTGTTAAAATGACTAAAAAAGTTAATATTAAACTTTTAAAATTATTGAATAGTATAAACTAATAGATATTTACTAAAATAGTAAGGAATTTAAGCCCTAAAACCGATTACTGTATTGGCGGACTAATACTACAGCTGGTGGACCGCCAAATGCAAGCGAAAACATGTTGAAGTCGGCTCGTACAAAACTCGTTAATCAAGGGATTGCTCGTTAACCGAAGTTAAGAATCTTATGGAAGGTAAATCGTTAACCGAAATCCCGTTAACCGAGGCGCCCGTTAACCGAGGGACCACTGTGTATATATATATATATATATATATATATATATATATATATATATATATATATATATATATATACATACAGTGAACCCTCACTTTACGCGGTCAATTGAACACACGGCGGCCCACGTAAAGTGAGAAACGTGTAAAGTGAACAACATAACATATGGGATTAACTGAAATAGAGACCGGACCGACCCCCAAACTCCAATTTTTCAGACACAATACCTACGTTGTAGTAAAAATAACTTCTTAATTTTATGATGGTATGCACACACAATTAATAATTAAGAGAAATATCAATAATATTAGGTTTTTTAACACTTACATTAGTAGAAAAGATGGCTGGGCACACGGGGATGGGGGCTTGGTTCCGAGGCAGAGGGTAGATTATTGGCCCTCACCTGTATCACTTGTATCAATTGTATCACTATCCACCACAAAGGCTTGCAGGGCCTCTTTGTTAAACCCCTCAAAGTCCATATAAGTCCATATCCTCACTATCATTATCACTATCACTGACTTGGGCCGGCTGTGGTGGGTGGCGGGTGAAGAACTCGGTAATGTTTTGATGACTGGGCGACCTTGTGCGCACCCTGCTCACGCCACTCTCCGCATAAAAGGGTCCACACACCGCGGAAACTGAGCATTCCGTGTTCGGCAGGGTACCGCGTAAACGTGGAAATGCGTAAAGTGGGACCGTGTAAACGTGGAAACGCGTAAAGTGGGACTGTGGAAACGCGTAAAGCGAGGGTTGACTGTATATATTTTTTTTTTTTTATTTACATGCACACGTGGTGAAAGTTGCCAACTGGCACTGCATTCCCCCCATATTTACATTAATTCTTATGGGGAAAATTTTCCCTGATATGAAATATAAATTGATTTTTCAAGGATAGAAGAAAGTAATGTTAACAAGTTGATTGTTTACAAGTGAAGTTTGGATCTAAAAAGAATTCATAATACTAAAGTATAAATTATTAAATTTATTAAGAAAGGAGCCTGAGAAAAGCAGGGAGCAAAGATTGAAAACAAAGAAAATTTTTGGGATAGAATCTTATTGAGTGAGAGTTCAAGGGACTGTAGGGAAGATTTTGAATGTAGCTTATTCATGGAAGGTGATTAAACAGGGAGAAAATTAACAGCTTTGATGAATTTTGATATGTGAGGATAGTGTAAGAGGTGACAGAAAAGATAGAAAGAATTATGCTGTGATTACTATTTAAGTGATTGTGAAGAATTATTCCATGACCCAGAAGATTGGAGGAGGCTATGTAACTTCTGTGATACTTTGAAAATATATGTTAGCATAAATAAGAACGGAAATATTTATTTGGATGTAAATATATGATTATTTTCAGGAAAGCCCAGGATGCCAGTGCCAATCGGTATATTATGGACATTGATTGTGGACAGCCATTTGAACGTGAAGGCTTAGAATGGATCACCATCAAGATTAAAGGTATAGCTTTCTTGAACCTCAATATCTTAGTGCTGTTGCACTCTTTTGAAAGTCCCCTCTTTGTCATATACTGTATATTTTTTTGTATATCTACAGTGGGTTGCACACAAGGTAGAATTTTAGATTCTTTGTTGGAGGGCTACTGGAGTGTAAACTTGACATGTCATTAAAACTCAAATATCATACAAAGATCTCGGCTATATTGGGAGATATACTTAACCTCTCTTATTCTTTCTGTGTTGTGTGGTGCCGGCCCCAATGATAACACTCTGGGTTGACTAGTAAATTCCTTGGTGTACTAGTCAAGGCTATTGTGAGTGTAGTTGAAGGCACACCCCCATGTGCACCTCTCCTAGTCCATCACAAAAGAAAAATTGAGATATATTTTTTGTTGGGGAGGATGTTAGACTCAAAAGTAGATAGAGTATAGTATAAAAAAGATACTATTGATATTCAAGATTTGTAAGACATAGGAAGAAAAAATTAATAGTTGTTTAAGGTGCCTGCTTGAAGGAAGCGCTGAAAGATATCCTGATGAAATTCAACAAACATAGCAAAAATACTTTGACAACTTGGTGTTAATGATAGCCTTTGTGAGGCAGGAGTACTAGGAAGGTTGTATGTTTTAGTCCATATAATGATATTATTACTGTGAAAGAGTTTGGTTCACCTACAGTAGGCTTATAGTAATTAGAAAATTTAATGGATGAAAGTTATATGAATGTGGTGATATCTCCATTAGCCAGAACAATTGGTGCAGAGCTCTTCCAGGAATGAGAGATTTCCAGGTAACGAGACGACTCTTTCAAAAGCCGGAAAAAAATGCATCATCCCTGGAATTTTCCGGGTAACGGAAAAGTGTTCTCAGAAGTTCCTGAAATTGCACATTACAACATCTCTCGAACCCGGAAAAATATCCCTCATCTCCGGAATTCTCGGGTACTGGATTTTTTCTTTTGAATTTGTGGAAAATGCGCCCGATTTTCATCTCTCACCCCCCCCCCCCCCACACACATACACAAAAAAAAAATATTAAAAAATCTCAGGAATTTTGTGGGTACTGAAAAAATTTTCTCAGGATTTTCCAGAAAATATGCCCTTTGGAAAATCGTTCACAAAGCCGTAATTTTCCAGCAAGACTTTTTGAGGTAATGAATATGTAGTTGCCAAGTAAGCCGATTGTCAAAGATAATGCCCATGAAACGAGGTTCTGTGACACACCACACATGGTGACCATAGAGCTGTAGATCAGGATCTGGGTGAACACCTTTGGAGATGGCAGAAATGCATGGCTACGGTCTTCAAGGGAGAATATCTGAAACCATGCTGTGGTTCAACGAGAAACCTTAGCCAATGCAAGTTGTGTGTGTTGTTCAGCCACTGACATGCGGGAAACTTCATATCAAATGGACAAGTCATCTACATACAATGATATTGATACACCACTTGAAACCGATGCTGCTACCCCATTTATTACAATGGCAAATAGGGTCACACTCAAGAGACAGCCCTGAGGATCCCCATCCTCCTGAATATATGGTGCTGACATTTCTATGGCAACGCGGACACCTAAAAGTACATTGGCCCAAGAATTAACTTATTATTGATGGTAAATTTCCCCACAAGCCAAAATTGTGAAGCTCCTTAAGGATGCCAAATCTCCAAGCTGTATCGTGTGCTTTCTCTAGGTCGAATACTGTAAAACGCTGACGAGATGCTGGTGGCGAGCTAAGACCTCATAGACCATGGTCTCAACAAGAGCATCTGTTGTTAAATGTATCTTCCAGAAGCCAGATTGATATGGTGAAAGAAGGGCATTCTTCACTGATGCTGTGGCAAAAGCAGCTGCTTCTCGCCCCTTGGCACATCATTCCTCTGTACCTGCCTCTGATCGAAATGGCAGTGCAGGTGGGATGCTGTCGGTGCAAACAAGCTTTGTTACATCCACCCTGCATTGGGTGCCTGGGAATATCAGGGACTGTCGCGCTGCCGGGTCACTGCTTTAGTCCACCTTCACATTGGCCACACACGGCTGACTCATGGTTTATTAAAGGAGAGGGGGCTCTTTCCCCATTGTGATGACTGCCAGGCCCCATTGACTGTTTGACACCTCCTGGTGGAGTGCCCCATTCTCAGAGATTTTCATCGTAAGCACCTCTCCCAGTGCCCGGGGGGGTGGGGGGGGTCTTACTGTCTCTCTTTGGTGCTGGGGGGAGGAGTGAGTGGTGTGGGAGGGGATGTCCTCTCCTTCGTGGAAGAAGCTGGCCTACACAGGGTTTGAGTTTTATCTATTAATGTTTAAATGGTTTTATGAAAGTCATATGTTATTTATTACTTATGATTTTAGTCTTTTAAACCTTTATTTTAATTTGGCGACATAAGACCTAAGCTGTTGCTTGCCTGTTATTTTCTGCATACGTTTCCATACCTGGGACAAGGAAATTTTTACATTTAGAGAGGAGACATAAGTGGAAAATGACCGACGACAGGCATTCTTTAATACTTGACGAGTTTGAGCTGTGGCTCGTTTGTACGGCTACTCCCCGACTTATGACCTACTCGACTTACGACCACCCGGACATACGACCGCCTCAGTCGTACCAAAATTTTGTCAAATTACATATTTTTGAGTCTCAACTTCAGTGATTGCACTGTGTACTGACAAAATTTTCGTTTGTAATTTACTTTAAAATGGCTGGCAGAGGGTATAGGTACACTTGGAACAAAAAGTATCGGTGCATACTGTAGTCTGAGCAATTTGAGACCAGTGATTATAGGCATTGGGAAAGGCGAGTTGTTCCAGCCGTATGTTGGCAGCCCTGTAATCCTGCTGAGCAGCTACTATGGCCTGGTCAAGTGAAACAAACCGTTATAAATAAGGTCGGGAAGTGATAAATAGACAGTATGAAATATGAGGAGCTCCCTGTTAACAAAATTATTTGTGATACTTTTGGATATTGCCACATTAATTTATGCTACCAAATAAACCACTCAACCTGGTCGTCCTGAGGGGTGGTGCAGCGTGGACTGCCGCTCCGAGACCTGTCGTCTGTAGCACCAGTTTCGAGGTATCGCCGAATCCATCATGCAGAGGTGTTCCTGTGGACACCAACCCGCTGGCTAATATCTGTGACGCCGAACCCTTTGTTATGAAGGGCAATAATAGCTCCTTGTGTTCCCTCTGAGGTTTCCATGTCGTCTGGCATGTGTAAATCTCTACTGCTTCATATTGCCTCTGTTTTATACCCACGTTCACCGAGACCGAACCCTCTCTCATCATTCAGTCGACACAAAGCAATAATCCGAAAAGAGGAAACAAACACACTGATTGTCAGCCATATGGCAACACCTAGAGGGGGGGGGGGGGTTATGAGGATACACTTACCAACCTTCCCGACATATCACAGTGTATACGTATCGTTTCAGAAGTCGTCGATCTCACCCTGCACCGATACTTTTTGGTGCGAGTGTACATTGGAGGTGAATCTTGCAAGCTGTCACCTGCAATGCATAAGTGATAGATAATGGGCTATAGGGTACACCACACTTATCTGAGTCAAGGATGGCTGTGCCCCCATGATTCGTGTGTTCTTGATTTTGAAGAGACTAAAAAGCCAAATAACCTCTGGGATGGGGATGAAAGCACCTATCCTCCCCATCCCAGAGACAAATTCATACATTGGAAAATTTGCGCTGGAGCAACTGGAGCTCCTCCCATTTGGCTCATAAACCTCGTCAATTCTATTGGATGATGGTAGCCATGATTAGTGGAAATTTAAGTAGGGGTATGTGAGTGTGCCACCCCTAACAGACTGGGCTTAGTTAGGGTGTTGGATCCTGGAGGATGCACTGGGAGTGTACCACGACGAGCTCCCCCTCCAGTCCCCCTGCTGAAGGGGGAAAAGCTTATGTGAGACCGGGCCTTTCTATTCCTCCCCAGGGTTGAAAGATGCGTCTGGCCACAGACGACCCAGATGTAGACCCATCCGATGGATCCACACCAGAGTTAACCCCTGGAGATGGCTTCCCAGTTGGAAGATCCATAAAAGTGACCCCTGTGCCTGGGGTCCCAGCTGCCAGTTTAATTTTAGTTAGGGTCTCATTGCTGGAGGCATCCGGAAGAAGGTCAGTCAACATCTGGGGAGGAGGCGCCAGCCTGAACTAATGCACCTTATGTTGGAGTGTCTGGCACTCAAAATTAGGTTCTGAAGTTGGTAAATGGGTCGGTCTTACTTCACAACAGTCAGACAATTCACCATTGAGACCTTGGCCTGCCTCATGCATATGGACCTCAGCCACTACAAGAGAACTGTGAGGATTGATGGCATAGAGTAGGGGGTGGGAGCTAAATTCAATACAAGTACGGATGATTCTCGCGACGATGTCACAGTAACAGTTTGCCGAGCCTTGTGTCGGGACAGAACCTGTACATAAGAATCCCCGTGACTTGAGACTGTTTTCAGTGCTGCACTTCTGGCTTCAGCAAAGCTCTCTTTGTCTCTCGTGTGGATATAGAGTATCTCTCTCTTGAGTCGGAACCGTTCACATTCAGTAGATGAGATTGGGTGCGCCTCACTATAGTGAAAAAAGCAGATCGGACCTGAACATTTCTGACCCTCATAGGCCTTACCACACTTAACACTTACTGCAGGAACACCCAGCTGTAGCTTACGACAAGTGCAGCTAACATGGCCATACATCTGACAATGGAAGCATCCTCTAGGGCAGTGGTTCTTAACCTTTTAGGGTCGAGCCCCCTATAGCAGTTGGTCCTCATCTCCACGCCCCCCTTCCTTCCTTCATATAAAATTATAAATCTAAAAATTCTAAAACAATTTCCTCTTGAATTAAATAGGAAAATTGAGAAACTAGTTTCTCATTTGTTTCTTTAATAACTTTAATTATTCCAAAGAGTCTGTATAAGCTACCGTCACAGTCAGTGTTGACAAATTTTCAAATGTGAATTATCGTACTTATGCCTCAAAATTATTGTTTCTTTACTAAATTATCATACACTTCCCGACATTATTACTACCTTAATTCAGTCACTTTTAATGGAATTTTACATTTTGATTGACGTAGTTACCATTTACGACACTTTGAAGTATCTGTGGGGAGCAAGACCCCCCCCCCCCCCCCCACGATAATCCAAATAAGGGGACACACACACACACACACACACCTGTTAAAGCCATTCCTTATTTTTACTCTTGGTTTGCACCGCCCCCCCCCCCCCCCTCTGAAAATTACTCACACCTCCCTAGGGGGGCATGCCCCCCCTGTTAAGAACCGCTGGTCTAGGGTTTGGGACATATAGTTTCACCTTAATCCTTAAGCCCTGGGTTAGGGTGCTGCTGACATTCCCTTCCCCCCGCAGGGATAAATCGAGAAGAAAAATCAACTTTTCCAAAAATAATAATAAAAAAAACATGGCAGGAAAATTGGCAGATGTTCTGGAACGTCACCCGGGGCCTAAGGGTTAAGGGAGATCCAGGCAACCATGGTAGAGGGTGGAAGATCAAAGTAGTCAAATGTCAATTTCAGAGTTGGTGTAGGGTTAAGAATGCCATTTTCTTTCTTGCAGAACCTGTCCACTTTGACCACCTTTTGGACTAGGAGCTTCTCCAGAAGTTTCTCCTCTGAGTATTGGAGTAGCTCTTTAGAAAATAGTACCACCGCTCTACACTGGTTAAAAAATGGCATGTGGAGTACAGGAGACTGGGGCACCAGATACTTCAGACCGGGTACAAAGTCGAGCATTCTCCTCGGGGGAGGAAACCTCCACTAGGAGGCTACCTTCTTGCCGAATGGATATTTTAGGTTCTATCCCAAAAACTGATACAATTGACCTGTGAACATCAAAAATGTCCAGGTCCATTACAGGCTGGCCTTCCACAGTATGGAACACTAGGTATTTTACAAATCACCTGTTAAACACACCTGGTAAGATCTCGCAGGCAGAAGTGTGATGGAGTGTCGGGGCCAGTGGGCCTCCTGCAGCTCTTATCCCTGGGTATTTGTCAGGACCCAGAGTCATTTTTTAACCTGATGTGGCTGTAATGTTGCAGTTGATCCATAGGAGGGTCCAGGGACTGGTGCAGGGTCATCAGGGGTTAATCTGGCCAGCTAAAGGAGTTTGTTTCTTCCATAAAAAATAAAGTAACTTCACCCCTCCCCCACCCACCACAAAGCCCAACAAGGGGAGATCAATGCCTGAGATAAGAAACTGGTGACCCCAGGGGTAGTAGGGGAGTATAAGCGGGTAACCACCAAGTGGCCAAGACAGCATCTCCTTGACCGTAGGAGTGTCTGGTTCCCTGATGCCCGCTTGACCCTAGCAACACTGTGACCAGTTGATTGACTTGATTGGGCCTAACCAAGCTGCCTGTCTAGCCGGAATAGGAGATCAAAGAGATGTGTTGCTAGTCGCAGGGTGCAGCGTTGCTCAACCTCCAGGGCTCCCGTCTCACAGCATTATGGGTCACCACACATGGTAAACACACATGTAGGAGAGTATCCCAGCCCCAGTGTTCTAGGCTGGGGACAATGCTGCTTATCTGCTCTCAAAACCAACAGCATGATAGGAGCCATTTTGTCTGGACCCTCCCTGGTGACCCACCCAGTTTGGAGAACCCTTCCCCACCCTCTGAGGAGGGAATGAAGGCGGGCCAAGCCCCCCTCTGTATCATTGGGACTCGCAATCCCCCCCACTGCAGCAAGGTGGCTCCCACTGGGGGGATGATTTTGTGAAATTTGCTGTAAGATATGGTTATGGAGAAAGATTAGTGGGATTTGATAATACAGTAGCAGGAAATTTAAGACATTTAAGAAAAGTGGATAGGATTTTTTTTTATACTATATTGGGTTCCTTTTTTCACAGGACAAAGTTTCATGATGCACCAAATTCGCAAAATGATTGGTTTGACAATGGCCGTCACTCAGGGACTGGCCAACGCCGACATCATCACCAGAGCGTGGGGGAAGGACCGCGTGGATGTGCCCATTGCACCGGGAATTGGCTTAGTCCTGGAGGAGCCACATTATGACAAGTATAATAAGAGATATGGATCCGACGGCATCCATGAGGTATATGTTGCTTGCATCAGTACTATTGAACTGTTATCATTATTCTTTTACAAAAGAGTGTAAAAGGCTTTTTCTGTTGGTTAAGCAATAGATGGGTCATATCGTCCTAATTTAGAGATATTGTGGCTGTTTATTGGGAACCTGGACAGTTCACTAATTTATAAATACTGTACAGTACGGTATATGATACTGTACATTAGTTCACATGACGTTTCTGACATCTAGAATACCTGTCAATATTTTGAAGGCCAGGTTTCATCTTTTATAAATTTGTAAATACTGTAAAATATAAACATAGTAATGTAAGAAAGAACAGTTTGCCGTGGAAACATTTTTCTTGAATTTTGTCATTAAGTTTTATTTATGTAATTTTTTTTTAATTTAGAAGAGTAAATTGAAAAAATTATTTACATGAAACAGATAACAAGACAAGACTGCCTTCATGATTAACTAATTGATGTCTTTCAGCTTCATTCCATTCACAGTTAAGTGAGGTGGAACTGATGCACTAAGACTCACAAGAAGTGTTTTTGGTTTTTCCTGAATTATTTTTAAACGAGACAGTGAATTAAGATTTCTGTGTTACTGTACATGAATGCTTCTTTCATACTTTCAGTCGTCCTCACTCAGCTGATCATCAGTAAGTGTCCGATCACCATTCGCCTTATCACGGTTAAAGCGACATCATATGAGGTCCTCTGGACCATAATGTACTAAGGCCCAAAACAGAAAATGGAGGAAAATGCAATTGATATTTTTCACATTTTCATATTGCAATAATCTTTTAACCTATAACAATATCTGACTGATTATTCTTATAAAATGTAGCTAAGGACGTGTAATTTTATGCAATATAAAAGAAATAGAAAAAATATATTTATTATTTCTAACAAGTACAGTCTCTCCTCGACTTACGACTGGGTTCCGGACCGACGACCAGGTCGTAACTCGAATTGGTCGTAAGTCGAAAAGGCGAAAATAATACATAGAAAATCTCAAATGAAATACGGTACAGTAAAAGTAATCAATAATGAAAAATTAATAAAGTGTTACTGTGCACTTACATTTAATGTAGTCAGCTGAATGCACACAGGGTCTCAATAATTTTTTAATTAAACATGGAGACTACATTAATTGGATGAAGCAGAGGAGGAGACAAGGCTGGGTAGGTCATTAATTTCGCTTTCTTCAGACAGGCTAACATTCTTGCTTGTTGAAGGTATTGGATCATCTTTAGGAAGTGAAGAGGCAGCAGTGGTGGGGCGTAAGGAGACAGCAGTGGGGGACTTCTTAAAATATATGTCCAATTTAGGCTGCACAGTTTGCCTTTTCTTTTCATTGTAAATCTCCTTGTAGCAAGCAAGTGAATCTTGGATCAGTCTGTCAACTTTTGCAAAACGCTCAACATTTTGATCCATTTCTTCAAACATTTGCATCCCTTTATTAATACGAGTGAGAGAAGCCAAGGTCGCGTGAAATGGTTGCTACCGTTTTTCCATTTTCATATTGCATTATTATTTTTATTTTCAGCTCAAAAGTAATTGACTCTCTCCTTTTCTTATCAGCACCACGAGAACTCTCACTTTTACGCTTGCCAGTCATTTTAAAGGGAATTAGAAATTTTTTTTTGTCAGTACACAGCGCGATCACTAACAACAACGACCGCCAAACACCAACGGAGCGGGCTACGGCGTGGATGCTGTACACCACGAGGTGGCCCAGCCCACGCTGTTGTATGGGACGGAAACGTTTCGGTTCTAGAAAATATGTACAGTAATATAAGACGTACTTTTGTTCTGAAAAATGGCAAAAAAAAAAAAATATTTATCTGTGTCCTATATGTAAAGTTATGGTCTCTTGCAGGCTAGTGAATGCAGTTGCTGTCTCCAGTAGGCTAAATTCTACCTAGTCCAACTCCAGAATTAAAAATATGTTATTGCTTACTTAAATACATTACAGTGGGGTATGCTATAACGAACGGATCCTACTACGAATATTCCTATAACAAATGGTTTTACCTATAAAATTGAGAATGCTATAACGAACGAAACTCCTACAACGAACATTATTTAAATTTTTTTTCCCTAATTTATTGATTTTTATTACAAGTATTAATGATATTCTTTATTTCAGGGGTTTAGATGCATATGTATGCCTGGAACGAACGAATCCTATAACGAACGAATGCTATAACGAACAAGGTTCTAGAACCAATTAGATTCGTTATAGCATACCCCACTGTATTAATTATGATTAATTAAAAATAAGAATTATTGTAAATATTAAAACTGGATTTATAAATACTGTACTGATGATGATAACCAGAAGCGATTAGCTTCTAAATGGAAGGCACCCAACTCTTCAGAGCTAAGCAGTAACTCTTTCAAGCATTACTATCTATTAATGTCATACCTGCAACATTTATCTTTAAATCTACAAATACCTGATAGAAATGAAGATTTACAGATAATTTTCTTTTCACATTTGTGTCTGTTAACGTTGTGAGCTATGTTGTGAATATTTTTCAACCTTTATTTTCGGGTAGATATGCGTAACTTTCTTCATATTTTTATGCTCGGTTTCATACACACACAATTCTACATACAGGATGTGCAAAAAATAAAGATAGTAATAATAATTATCATAAGGTCAAAAACATAAAGGGTATAAAAAAAAAATTGTGAGCCAGCCAGAGTTAGTATGCTGAGGGGGAAGTTATGTTATGGTTATTTTTCTACTCATAACTTCCCTTCCCCCTAACTTTCAAACTAGATCTGTTTCTTGAGCTGATATCATTTCATCTATTAATGCTGATCTGTGTAGTATCTCCGAATGGGGAGGTAGAAATTTAGTTAAATTCAATAGTCATAAAACAGTACAGTAGGGTCGGGATATATCATGACTTTTTATAACAATTTTTTATATCACGACTACCAGACTTATCGACATTTTCCAATATACAGCGATAAATTTATTTACTTCGCGAGGGAAATCGGGCAGGAAATATTTCAAATGTACCGCCATGGCAAACAAATGCGTTATTTGCTCACTGGAGGTGCCACCGTGGCTGCTCACTCACGCATTCATGCTCGCCCGCTCAGTCTTTCTGAGTGAGTGACGAGAAAGCAGCCGACTGCTGCAGATTACTACTTATAAGGTGAGTGTAAATGGATTGCTAATGATGTGAAAAGTGAAGTGAAAATAATGGAAAGCTTAATGGAAAAGATTTAATACTGTAACTAATATTTTTGGTGTTTGTTTATGTAGGTGTGGGATTGTCAATTGAGTGTGGCAGTGTGGCCTCTACTTCCGAGTCTGGTGTTCCCAGGATGGTGCGTCAGCTGTCGAGTCTGGTGTTTATTAATAATGATATTGAAAAACCTGGTGTTCCCGAGTCTAGTGTTCATTGGTGGTTTAGTTAGAAAGAAAATGAACTCAAGTCAAGTTTAGTCACTTTTTTTGGCCTACAGAACCTAACCCTGTTTTCCCCCATTGATTACATGTAATTATATCTCGAGATTTAGTATATAGTGAACATCATTGGACCCTATCTCGCGATATATCCCGACTCTACTGTATTTACCAATTACACTTTCCAAAATAGAAGATATCCCACCAATCACTTTTCAGGATGCAATCATTTTGCACCCACAGCATTGCTAAAGCTTGGGATTGGGATGCTTTACAGATGCTGTAGCTACTTCACTCCTGAGCAGTTGCTTCAAGTTTATTACGGATTCATTCATCCTAACTTGGAGTACTGCTCTCATATCAGGGGTGGCTCTTCCTCTGTCCAACTGTTAGATAGGGTGGAATCAAGGGCATTTCATCTTATTAACTCTCCTCCTTAAGTTGATAATCTTCTTCCCTTTCTCATCGCTGCAATATTGCTTCAATCTCACTCTTTTACAGGTACTTTAACGGGCAATTTTTGGTGGATTTGGCATCCTGTGTACCGCCTGAAAGGCCGTGGGCTCGTAACACTCGTCTTGGCCGCGGTGCCCACCATTTCTGTGTAGATGTCGGTCACACTAGAATAACCTGTTATAGTACATACATTTTTCCTGACAAAGCTAAACTGTGGAATGCTGTGCCTTCTGTGTTTCCATACTCTTACAATCTGTCTCACTTCAAAAACCCGGTTTTCCGGCATTTTCCTGGTGTATATTAATATGCTAATATCTCCATTAGCCATATTCACTCAAACCCGGAACTCTCCGATAGCCGGAATTGAAATTTTCTCGGAAAATCGTTCCCAAAACTGGAATTTTCCGAGGGGCACATTTTCCGGAAAACTCTGAGAAAATATTCTCGGTGCAGGAAAATTCCGGGGATGGAGTAGATTTTTTCCGGGTTTGAGAAATGAAAATCGCATTTTCTGGAAATTCCAAGGACAAATTTTCGTCACTAGGAAAATTCCGGGGATGAGGGATTTTTTTTTCTGGGTTCGAGGGATGATGTAATGGGCAATTTCTGGAATTTCTGAGAACATTTTTCCGTTACCCGGAAAATTCTGGGGATGTGGGAGTTTTTTTTTCCTGTTTTTGAGAGAGTTGTTTTGTTACCCAGAAATCTTTCATTCCCGAAAGTGCTCTGCACCAAATGTTCCGGCTAACGGTATAGCCTTTTTCTCTTCAATTTATATTTTTTTTTTTACTTTCATTTTTTTGTGTCCTAGGCCCCTGTGTGGGTCGATGACCTGTGCCCGGGTGGGCTATTCCCCATAAAAAAGAAAAAGAAAAAAAGAAGATATACAGGTATCCCTCCTTTTTACGATGGGGTTAGGTTTCAGAAATAACCCATCGCTAGGTGAAATATCGTAGATTGGAATCATTATAACTTGGGGTTCAATGGGATACTTTCCCAGCAAGTCCAACACCCACATGTGTCACCGAAAGAAAAGGTTCTTATATTAATAATACAGTATACATAAAACATACAACACTTCCCACATCATTAAAAACAAGCTTAGTTGTCATTATATGTCCCCATTGAGGCTAAGGTGGAGTGGAGACATCACTCTGACTCCCACACAGCTTCTGGGGCAGAGTACAATGTGAACATTAGTGATGACCTCTCACTGTAAGGTAAAAAAAAAATACCACATGATAAGTAGCAACACCGATACTAACTGATAATCGTTGAAATACACAATCACAGCCTTATGCGATCACCAGGGAACAAAACTTGGTACTGTAGTGCACCAGGTGGCTGTTTGGCGGCATGCATGTTGACAACAACCAACATGCGTTCAATCATGTAACTCAACGATTATTATCATTCAGTATCAATGTGGGTTTTTTTTTTTTTTTACAGTGAGAGGACATCACTAACACTAATGCTAATATTGTACAGTACCATACTCTGTTTTGGTGACTGTGAAGTAATTTTTAGTATGTTTTATGTGACTATATAAACTGCTGTCTCTGTTTTTGTGAAACAGCATTGAGACACCCTAGAGGCTGTGTGGAACTGTTTGTTTTCTTATTATGTATGCATAGATTATACACCAATAACTTGTATTTGATGTTTTTAACACTATGTCTGCATCATATTTGGATACACATAGACTTAGTATAAAACAATGGATGATGCAAAACAACGTACAGTGGTCCCTCGGTTAACGAACACAATTCGTTCCACAGTCGTTCGTTAACCGAAAATTTCGTTAACCGAATCCATTATTTCAATGGGATATTGGGTAAATGGATCCAGCTCACCGAAAATTACTTATAAAGTAAAAAAAAAAAAAATGAAGTAAAGTACACTTACTTTGAGGTGTGTATGTAGAAGGCTCCTGGTTAATGATGATGATGGGAATGAGAAGTGGGGTGGAGAAGAAGGGAGAAAAGAAGGAAGTGGTATGGAGGAAAAATCACCTTCTTTGGACCCATGCTTCATGCGTCATTTCACCAATAAAATTTTAAGTTCATTAGGTGTAATTCAAGATTATTTTCTTTAAATGAACACTGCACTGTGCTATATGTTGTCAATATGTCAACTAAAGTTCAGAATGACCAATAATTTCAATGAAAAATGCAAAAATATTCAAGACACCAACAAAATAGATGCTCTCTCAACAGTAAACAAAGCCCAACTGACGCCTCGTAGCCGACACGCATCTGATGGGCGCACAACAAACTAGTTCCTTGTACTGCATATATTATCAATATGCTAAATAAATGTTAAAATGACTAATACTTTTAATATAAAGCATTCAAAAATATTAAAAAGCTGAAATGTATTTAATCCATTGGAAACGAATTTAAACTTAGAACAGATTAGTACTGAATTGGCAGACTGGGCCATCAGCCGATTCTCACAACAACAAATTGGCATGTTAATTCCCTGTACAGTACTGCATATATTATCAATATTTAATGTTAAAATGACTAATAATTTTAATATAAAACATTCAAAAATATTAAAAAGCTCAACTTAAATGATATTTAATCCATTGGAAATGAATTTATACTTAGAACAGATTACTGAATTGGCAGACTGGGCCATCAGCTGACCAGCTGATGCTCACATCAAAACATGATTTTCATAAGGATTTCGTTAATCAAATTTTTGTTCGTTAACCGAATTGAAGATTCTTATGGAAGGTAATTCGTAAACCGAAATTTCGTTAACCGAGGCATTTGTTAACCGAGGGACCACTGTATATATACTGTACAGTGGTCCCTCGGTTAACGAGCGCCTCGATTAACGAGATTTCGGTTAACGAGTTACCTTCCATAAGATTCTTAACTTCGGTTAACGAGCAATCCCTCGATTAACGAGTTTCTTACGAGCCGACCTGAACATGTTTTCACTTCCATTTGGCGGTCCACCAGCTGTAGTATTAGTCCGCCAATACAGTAATCGGTTCTAGGGCTTAAATTCCTTACCATTTTAGCAAATATCAAAAAGTTTATACTATTCAATAATTTTAAAAGTTTAATATTAAATTTTGTTGTCATTTTAACAATTATTGAATATAATTGAAGGTAATGAAACTAGTTTTATGCACGCCATCCAGCCTCTCAACACACCATACAGGCGTCAGTCTTTGTGTCTTTTCAGTAGAGGTAACATCTTGCTTGAGACTCCTGAAATAAATGCTTTTTTTCTGTGTTTGCAAGCAAATTATTGGTCATTTTGAATTTTTTTTTACATATTGACAATATATAATGCAGTGCAATGTTGATCTAAAGAAAATAATCTTGAATTACACCAAGAGAACTAAAATTTTATGAGTGAAATGGCGCCATGGGGTGACTTCTCTTCCACCCCAATGCTCTCCCTTCTCCTCCACCCCCATTCTAATTCCCATCATCATCATCCAGGAGCCTTCTACATACACACCTCAAAGTAAGTGTACTTTTCTACCTTTTTTGTTGAATATAGGCAACTTTCGGTGAGCTGCAAACAATTACCCAAAAAACCATTGAAACAATGGTTTCGGTTAACGAGTTATTCGGTTAATGAGCAACCTTCTAGAACGGATTGTGTTCGTTAACCGAGGGACCACTGTACATAAATATACACTCTTATTCTTAAATCACTACTGTAATGTGATACAGGTGATTAATTTTTATCTCTTGTGCAAAATATATGACGTTTACAGTATATTCAAATTATTCGCTGTCTTGCAAGGATTCCAGCAATGCAAATTATATTTTCCTAACTTTAGTCTGATATATTATTTACCATAAAAACTGTAAGCCTAAAACCCTGGCTGGGCAGATGGGGGAGAGGGAGGGAGTGAGCAGGAGGTGAGGTGATATGTTTGACAGTTGATGCCCAAGGTCTAATGTGTGTTTATTTATCACTCCTTAAGTGACTAAGCCTCTCTCTTATAAAATGCCAGTGAAATGACCTGGGAGAATATAATTTACATTGCTGGGATTCTTGTAAGATAGTGATTAATTTGAATATAAACAAGCTCTAATTTGCACTAGACATAAAAAGAAATTTCAGTAACCAATGTAGTGTATAGATTTACAGTAAACTCCCTCTAACCCAGACTCGTGTAATCCGGATCCCCTTGCCAACCGGACTGGGGTCCAGCACCGGACACATGTATCTCCAACCTGGAGAAACACGACCAAAATCCGGTTAGTATGGGGGAAACTTCACGTAAGCAGGTGGTGGGGTAACTCAGCAGCTGCCTCTGAGGAGTTGGTGGAGGTGGTTGCTGAGTAGCACTAAAGTGAAGTGTCTTAAGAAATAGAAATAGTGTACAGTACATACAGTCAATGAAATTAGTAATGAAAATATAACCTCTGCTCTACCTTCGATGGCATACATTTTTGTACAGTACAATCACTTCCTTCCTCAACTGCCTCCTCACCTCAAGACTCAACCACCTCATGATAAGTGAATAATTAATAAGTACAGTACAGTACTTTATTATTAACATATACTATGTGCTTCTATTTTTAATCAACACGTATATTATAATATAGTAATTATTTACACTACTGTATATGATTATATGAAACACTCTTCTACGTTGTACGATTCTCTTATCACTCCCACTATATAAGGCTGAAGCGGTCACGAGCAAAAATATTTACGTTGAGCAAAAAAGTGCATAAACTTTTATCCATAGCATCCATTCTAAATATATTAGAAAGATGAATTTTGGTGCAGTAATGATCCTGAATAAATTTTTTACAAGACTGTCTCAATAAAAGATCCTCAAACTAAATATTTTGACACAATATAATGATGGGAACTCGATTACTTTCTGAAAAAAATGTAAGAAGTGTTTATAATGGAGTCTTTAAATCAGTTCTAATTAATCTATAGACATTTTAATTTTTTATTTATTTTTTTTTGTATTTATTTATTTTTTTTACCCAAATAATCCTGAATACAGTAATATCTGCCAACCACCCTGTTAGGTTCCTGAAAAACCCTGTGGTTGGCAAGACTAAAAGCTGATGGGAATAGGGGATTAGGTTCCATGGCCATGAATAACACTCATCAAAAGCCTTACTAAGTTGCGTGTTTCTTCACAAAACACTGCCATCTCTCTTTGGTGCTGGCGGGGGGAATCGGTTGTGTAGGAGGAGACAGCCTCTCCTTCGTGGAGGAAGCCGGCCTTGTACACAAGCTTTGTGTTTTATCAATTGATGTTTAAATGTTTACTGACAATAGTTCTATGTTATTTGTTACCTATTTTTTTTTTACCTTGTTTTATTTGATTTTAGTCTTTTAAGCCTTTATTTTAATTCAGCGACACATGACCTAAGCTGTTGCATCACCAGGAATGTAATTACCACAATCAGTCAATCACTTAACAATTCCTGTATTGTAAATTTAATTAATTTAAGTCAAATACATATAAAATAGCTTAATATAAATTAATAGTAATATAAATTTTACAGTATACTGCATAAAAATAAATTAATCGTACAGGTTGACAATCTCTTATCCGAAATCCTTGGGGCCAGAGGAATTTCGGATTTCGGAATTTTTCGGTTTTCAGATTTTTTTTTTTATTTATTTTATTTTTTTTTTTTTATATATATATATATATATATATATATATATATATATATATATATATATATATATATTATATATATATAATGTGTATTAGCCCACCCGGGCATAGATCATTGACCCACATCAGGGCCGGGGGGGGGGGGGGGTGGGGGGAATATAATAAAAATTATAATAATAATAATAATAATAATTCATAGGTCTAGTTCGTGTTTCTCACTTTTGATCTTTTTTTCATTCATGTATTTCTTTATTATTATTATTATTATTATTATTATTATTATTATTATTATTATTATTATTATTATTAATGTTATCATATTATTTTATTTTGGTGTATTTTAATAAAAATTTTATTTACTATGAATAATTATTATTATTATAATTTATTATTACTACTCCATTTTCGCCCCCCAGACCCTGATGTGGGTCAGTGATCTATGCCCGGGTGGGCTAATCCCTGTTTAAAAAAAAAAAAAAAAAAAAATTCGGTTTTCGGAATTTCGGATAGAGGGTTGTCAACCTGTAATATAAATTTTACAGTATACTGTATATCTATGGAGATGGCATGTTGCTGTAAAATAAGAAAAATGAAGAGCATGGGTGTGTATGTGTGTGAAGTTTTGTCTGTGTGTTTGGACTTGGCAGGTCTCCAAGGTAGATTGTCTCTAGCTACATCCCCTATAGACCAGGAACTTTAGGCTGAAAATTGAGGTAAACTGGAAATAATTAGATAAAAGCTGGAAATTGGTACAAATGTAGAGTTATATATCCAGAACAATATACTGAAGTTCCCACGACATCCAGTTAGCCGCCATATTGGACATTTTTAAAAACTGAATACCTTAACTGCTAAAGTATTAGTTTTATAGAAAAATAGTATTCAATAAAAGTTTTTCTCAGTCCTATAGAGTACCCTATTGGCTATGTTAACTTTTAGTTATTAATACGTTTTTGAAGGGAAATAATTAATTAAAATTTAAAAGTTTGGGATTTTTTTTTATTGGTTTTCACAGAACTTGTGGTTTCAATTTTTCCTTTGTCTATCATTCATATGCTCTGGGCAGCTGGTGTAACTGGGAGCTCTCATATGCCTGGCAGCAATATACACTATATACAATACAGTGGGGTATGCTATAACGAACGGATTCTACTATGAATGTTCCTATAACGAACGGTTTTACCTATAAAATTGAGAATGCTACAACGAACAGTAATTTTTTATTTTTTTCATAATTTATTGTTTTTTATTACAAGTATTAATGATATTCTTTATTTCAGGAGTTTAGATGCATATTTATGCACTTTTTTACAATTTTATATTATATTTTTCAGCGTTAAGTGGTTGTATTTGGGGGCCTGGAACGGATTAAACCTATAACAAACGAATGCTATAACAAACAAGGTTCTAGAACCAATTAGATTCGTTATAGCATACCCCACTGTACAGGTAAAAGAAATAATTATCCTAAGGGCAAACACATGAAGGGAATATACATTTCTTAGTACACAAGTAAAATTGCCCCCCTCCTTCCCCGTCAGCAAATGTTATTCGCAGATTTGGCACAGGTCATCGACCCACAATGGGGCCTTGAGGGGGGGGGGGGGCGGGTGTAAGAGTAAAAAGTCATTAAAATTAGAAGATATAAAGACCAAATTAATCTACACCACGAAGATGCCGGAAAACCATCTTTTTGAAGTCAGACATTGTATGAGTATGGAAACACAGAAGGCAGAGCATTCCACAGTTTGGCTGTGTGAGGAAAGAAGGATGTACTATAACGGGTAATTCTAGTGTGATCGACATCCACAGAGAAACGGTGGGCACCGCGGGTAAGACGAGTGCTACGAGCCCACGGCCTTGACAGTGGTACACAAGATGCCAAATCAACTGAACATTGCCTGTTAAAGTACAGTAAACCCTCGATAACTTGGCATTTAATGACTCAGAATTTCATATAACTAGGCATGGATATGGTCTCGGAATGTATTGGTATAACTCTGGAAATGCCAAGATATTGTATATAAAATTATCTGGGAAAATCTCGGCATATCTGGCCACCTGCATCACCTACCATGCCTTTGTGTCATCTACCATGCATCTGTCACCTGCTATGATGCTTCATTCTTCTCCTACAGTGCTGGTAAGTGTTACTTTTGAACATTTAGTAATTACATGTACAGTCGACCCTCGTTAAAACGGACTAATAGGGGGGGAAGTGTGTCCGTTTTAGCCGATTGTCCGAATTAACCGATTTAGGGGTTAATATTGCATAATATTGCATTATACAGCTATATGTATGTTTATTCAAGTGCCCCGTCATAGGAGTCCGTTTTCTCTCATTTCAGGACGCCTGAGTCCTCCGTTTTCTCTTAATCTTGGAGTGCAGTGCACCAGAGACTTTGTTATTCCTTAGTAGTGACACAGAATTTGAAATTGCAACTGGGACAATCCCAGAACCAGAAATTTGATACGGACAGTTCAGATTTCGTCCGATTTATCCGAAATCCGGATTAAAGGGGTCCGAATTAACGAGGGTCGACTGTACACATATATGGGTCGATAATTTTTTATTGTTGTGTTTTGTAGGGGGGGGGGGGGGAGTGCCTCGATAAGTGAGAATTTGGGATAACTCAGCTGGCCAGAGCCCCATATGTGCCGAGTTGTCGTGGGTTTACTGTACCTATAAAAGAGAGAGAATGAAGCTTTTATTTTAATTTGGCGACATATGACCAAAGCTGTTGCATCACTTGGGATGTAATCATCACAAGCAATCAACCATTCAATCTGCTGGGTTATTATTGAAAATACAGAAGAAATTTATGAAATTGAAATGTATTGATGGTTTTGTAATACACCTAGACCCCGACTTACGACTACGTGGACTTACGACCGTCGGGACTTACGACCGCCTCAGATATAGATAAAAAAAAAAAAAAAAAATTTTTTTTTTTTTTTTTTTTTTAAATGACACACGCATTTTCTATACCGAAACGTTTCCAGTTAATGTAGTCTCCA
This sequence comes from Homarus gammarus, assembly GCA_958450375.1. NCBI lineage: Eukaryota > Metazoa > Arthropoda > Malacostraca > Decapoda > Nephropidae > Homarus > Homarus gammarus. Next base: position 1,384,370 of record CAUDMG010002478.1, on the reverse strand, counting down.
TGTATAATTAGAAAATTATGGGGGCCCCATGTGCATTCAGCTGACTACATTAAAGGTTAAGTGCTCAGTCACACTGTATCCATTCCTTATTATTTATTACTTTCACTGTACTGTATCCATTCATCATTATTCATTACTTTTACTGTACTGTATTTCATTGTAGATTTTTTATTAATTTTTTTTTTTTTTTTTTTTTTATCTATATCGGACTTACGACCATGTCGGACTTACGACCTGGATTTGGGTCCCTAACCCCGTCGTAAGTCGGGGTCTAGGTGTATAATGTGCTTGTAGGGAATACAGTATATGTATAAGTGTATATAAATTATTTTAGCTTAGTGTGGCTGCATAGTTCATGTATCTATATCAACAAACACTCCTGTTACCAATAAGTGGTAATATGACTGGTTATCTACTGTAGAGATGTACCTATCTGATAGCCCCAGGTGATCTGGTAGTCTCTGTATATGCTGTTCTCTTGTCTTGCCTGTACCTTTTATTCTCCATGTTTTTTGACTCAGTGTGTGGGGGATGTCAAGAGCATTTGGAGTATAAAATTAGGGCTCTTCTTGGAATATGTTATACAGAGCTTCAGCAGATGTCTATGCTAATCACCAACCGCCTTTCAAGTTCCTTCCACACTATCAATCCGTCGCTTAAGTAATCCACGACCAGAAGTGGTCTGTTGAACGTACACCCCAGATCGTACAGGTTATACGGGTAACTATGATAACCATGTCTCTTTCGGCAATTTTCAGCTTTAATGCTGGTCATGAATATGATCTAAATTATTGCTTTAGGGTTTTCATAAGCAAATTTGCATATGAATACCAGATATGCAAGATGATGATGATAATAATAATAATAATAATAATAATAATAATAATAATAATAATAAATGGTTTATTAATAGAGTTGCAGCCGGTGGCTGAAAATTTACAGACTTACATTTGATTTAGACATAATGATATAATATGCATTGAATATATTTGCAGGGCTGTACAGTACATAAATCAGGAGTTGTTTATTATTTTAACAATAGATGGGATGGTGCTATTCTTATATCTATCGGTGCGGGCTCTTATGGGCTGAATTTTGTTGTAGTGCCGGACTGTGCAAGGTGGGTGGGGTGGCTGCCGGTGGCAGGAGGTGGCGATGACGAGGGTGGAGCATTAGTTGGCTGCCAAACCTTTCCAGTGCTTGGTGGTGGAGGTCACTGAGGGATGGCATTTCCAGGGTGGAGAGAGCGTTGGTATAGCCAGAGTATTCTGCGCCGAACATGATTCTGCAGGCCCTTTTCTGTACCTTCTCTAGCTGACGTTGTTGGGTGGAGTTGAGAGAAGACGACCAGGCTGGTAAAGCATACATTAGTTTGGGGAGAATAAAGGCGTTGTAGATGGTCCTCAGCTCTGGCGTGGGTGTCCCAAGTGACCTAAGTCGTCGTAGCATGTAGAGACGGTACGAGGCTGCCTTGACTTATTTACATGGGCCTTCCAGTCAAGTTTGTTGTCTATAGTAACACCCAGGAGTTTGGCAGACTGCACCAGCTGGAGAGGATGGGCACCTACTGTGACTGCTGGGGCTTGCACTGGAGTGGTGGCGGTATTAAAGTGCATGACTACGGTTTTGGTGTGGTTGATGGTGACCTTGTTCTCCGTAGTCCATGCCTGTAGCCTGTCCAGTGTGCCTTGTAGCGATTAGTAGTCTGATGCGGTGTTGTCCACTGAAACCCCCACAGTGCAGTCATCCACGTACTTCCACCTGTGAGGAGTGTCCGATAGAGCGTCGTTGATCAGGATGAGGAAGCACAGTGGTCCCATCTTGGTCCCCTGGGGAACACCGCAGGTGAGGTGTTGGAACGTGGAGACCGATCCCTGATACCTCACTGCCTGGCGACGTCCACTCAAGAAATCAGTGAGCCATGAGACCAGGTTGGTGGGCAGCCCTAGTGCAATAGCCTTGTTGATAACAGTGCAGTGATCAACAAGTTCAAAGGCCTTCTTGAAGTCAACATGGGCAACGGCCAGTGATGTCTTACGTTTCTGCAAGTTTTTGTGCAGAAAATCCAGAAAGCTCACCAAGCAGTGTGATGTAGAGGAGGTCCTCATATTGCCAAATTGCTGTGGATCAATTGACTGATAGATTCTGGCAAATGCCCACTCAAAAACAAAGTCCTCACAAAGTAGACTGGGTATGGGGGTAATGGCAACTGGCCTGAGGTCATTAGCGGACTGTGGGGTGGTGACCTTAGGGATGGGGGTGACAAATGCGGTTTTCCATTCATTTGGGCATTTGCTTTGTCTGAAGGATGCATTAATAATAGAACAAAGGGGGGTGGCAAGTACGACTGTAAACTCCTTGTATATTTTGATTGGAAGGTCAATTGGGGTCGTGGAGCATTTGGATTTAAATTTCAGGAGATTGTTGGCGATTTCATATGGTTGAACACTGGGAAGGGGGAAGGTAAGTAAGCCGGAAGGAGAGTGAGGTCAAGACTGGGTAAGGTATGACATATGGTAGCAAAATGGTTATTAATTATCTCAGCTGCCTCCTCACTAGGTAAATGTGAGATGAAAGGAAGTGTGGGAGACTGATGGCTGAGACCACAGAGATCTTTTACCTTGGAGTACCACTGACCGATGCCGATTTCCTTGAGGCCGTGCACTTTCCTGGGATAATAAGTCTTCTTGGCCGACTTGATTTCTCTGATGACCTGGTTACGTAGACTTTTGTACAGGCGGTTGTTGGTGTAGTATGCCTTGTTGTGCTGCTCAATAAGTCTTTTTATGCAGGGCGTAATCCACGGGACATCATCGGGGTGGATCCTCAGTGTTTTGGCTGGAAAGAAGTGGTGGTAGGCTTTGGTGATAGTGTCCAGGTAATTATCCCACTTGTTCTGCATATCGTCTACCGTGATCACTTCAGTCCAGGGATACCGGGTTATCCATTGTCCGAAACGCCGCATAGCAGAGTCGGGGTTGGGTCGGTAAGTCCTGGTGGCAACTGGCGGTGGTGAGAAGGTGGGGGTAGGTGATCACAGTAGGGACAGGTGGGGGCTGCGTCCCATGGGAGGCAGCGGCTGGGGGGGAAGGTAGTGGTTACCGAGATCAGTCATGATGATGTCAAGGGTGGCATTCCCATGTGTGGGAAAGTCAACTATTTGTGTAAGGTGCTGGGTGATGTCACTGATGTCTAATTCATTTGGCAATGTCGGTGACCACACCAGTCGCCCTTTGTGGTTCAGTAGCACAAGACGTAACCTTGACCTACATTTCCCACCATTTTCTTGTGGCTTGTGCTGATTTCTCGTTCATCAGAGTGATTTAATTTGTGAATAATAGTGTTGTGATAGTTTTGAACCATGCTTCATGTTGCTGGTGAAGGTGGAGGGGTGGGAAAACGTAAAAAGTACAAGAAGATTACATTACGTGGTGATAGTGTGGTGCCTCCTGAGGCCTCTCCTTGTGTCTCTGGCCCTTCTTGTGCAAGTGATAGTTTGTCTGGCCCTTCAACATGCAGTCCTAGTGTGAAAGGAACTGCCCGGCATGTCGTTGTGGCTAAAAGTAAAAATAAAAAAGTGTTGCACATGTGGTATCACAGCCATCGCAACGTGGCTTATCACATGACCGCTCATCTTCCTCCCAAATGGACTACCCGTACACCCACTAAAACTAGATTTAGTCTCCTTTATGCAATACATTTAACCAATAAATTATTTCTCATGTGGTGTAGTCAAGTGTAGTGAGTTGCGTGCAGTAGATCCTTGCCATTTGCGAGTTTGCGATTCAAGATTTCGACAATTCGCGGTAAACAGATGGTGGCTAGCTTGCAAGCCTTTTCCCACGGCACAATGAGGCTCCCTATGCAGCATCTTGTGTTGTACTCTCAATCAGTGATGACCCCGACAAAGAAAATATTATTATTAGATAAGTTAAAAGAGAGGATGAGTGCTGCCGTGGCTGGTTGGTATAGGTATACAGTAGGGTGTGTCAATTTTGTCAACATGTTAAAAATCAAATTTGGTAGTCAAAATATTGTGCCTCTTTATGTCTAAACTTGAGATTAGCAAACAAAAATGAATTGAAATAACCCTCACCTACATCAATTATACCTTAAAGTTTCAAATATCAGTATTTCAACAAATTAATGAGACTTGATTAGAATTATTCACTTGATATTAACTAATCTCATGTAAGCATATGGATTATGGAGTATTTTATGGTTCTATAGCTTGTGTACAATATGCATGTCAGAACATGAACATGAACAGGCTCTCCGTGTGGGACAGTTTAATTCTTGTTTTGACTTGTACCAAGCGTGAGGATAAGGCGCCCGGCTCACTCTCCTTCTAGATATCATAGACGGTGGTTTGCTCTCATTGCACTTGCACCTACTCTACCAGACGAATTCTACATTTTAATTATTGTAAGTAGGGCATATTGATTGTCGCAGTTACTTATATCATTGTATAAAACATTATGTTCTAAGAAATTATTATGTTATTTCTGTTACAGCATTTTTGATAAACAAATTGATATTTTTTGAAACAACAATTGAATTATGAAACATTGAAATATTTTTCTATTTGTCAGATAGTGTGAAGATGTCAAAATTGAAGACAAGAAGTCAGTTGTCAAACCACTTGAGCCTGCTAGTTGGTAAAGGGAAGGAGCTTCCTGTATCAGAACTTCCAACAGTGAGAGACATGCTAAGATTAGGGTAACTCCTTCGAGAAAAAAATGCAAAGGACAGAAGGAACTATACAGATAAAGAACTCATAAATGACATGATAGTCCCTCTTCTGCATCAATGGACAAAAGCTAATGCACTATTCAAACCACCTGTGATTAATCAGTGTCGAACTATTGAGCTAAAACTAACGAAATTATGGCACAAAGCAGTTGAAACATCACTTGGTAAAGGAAACTTGGCCAGGAAAAATGAATTTCTGCACACACTTGATACTCTGTTTGACATTTTGACCTGCAAGTGCTCCCTACAATTATGTTCTGAATCCAACTGTTCTCACTCAGGTAAGAGAGAAAATAATTCCCACATTGATTGTGGTTGTCCTCGTGAAAAGAAGATCCCTGTTTTAGAGCTTGAATTTATATAGGCACAGAGGACAAAGGCAGAAGGCCAAGGAAGTATGCAAATGGGTTCAATAGATTATTCAGAAACAAAGAAGCAGATTGCTAATGCCAAGAAGAGAGAACAAATCCGAGAGAGGGAACAAAAGAAGAAAATGAAGAGTGAAGAAGCCATCCAAAGAGAGGAAGAGCTGTGTCAAGATGTTTATCACTTCTTTGATAGTTCTTCTGATGAACAGGAAGCAACATCAGATGATAGTTCCAAAGAGCCATCTGAACCTTTACCAAAGAAAATGAAATACAACACAAGAAATATTTCAAACATTGCTTTAGCTAGTATTCGCCACCATGCTGGACTTCGTGAAGCTGCAGAAATTGCAACTGCCGCTTGGATAGATGCAGGCCTCATCAGCCGAGAGGATGTGTCTTTGGTGATAGATCATAATAAAATTAGAAGAGCACAAGAAAAAATAATGAAGGAAACATCTGATCAGCATGAAAAGATTTAAGCGAGGGAGGGCTCTCCTGTCTTTTGTTTGATGGAAGAATAGATGACACAAAAGTTTTGCTAGAAGTAGAGGGAGTGAACAGAAAGTTTCCAGGTCTCATCAAAGAAGAACACTACTCTGTCTGTTCTGAGCCTGGTGGTCGGTTTTTGTTTCACTTTGCTCCCGAAACTGAAGTAGAAGGGAAGAAACATGCAGAGGTCATTGCTGATCATATTTTATGTTGGGTTCAGGAGAGAGGACTTGGCAGTTCACTGCAGGCTGTTGGTGGAGATTCAACTGCAGTGAACACCGGATGGCAGGGGGGTGTAATGACGCATTTAGAGAAAAAACTAGGAAGAAGACTTGTTTGGATTGTATGTGATTTACATACAGGCGAGCTACCTCTTCGTCATCTCATCCAGGAACTTGATGGCCCTACAAAGAGCAACAACAAGTGGTCAGGTCCCCTTGGCATCATGCTGGATGAAGCAACACAACTAGAAATAAATACAACCTTTCCAAAAGTCGAAGTTGGCCCTCCCCTTCCGGCGTTGTCTGAAGGAGTCATCAAAGATCTCAGCACAGATCAATCCTATGCTTATCGTATTGCCCAAGCAATAAGATCAGGAGAAGTGCCTCAGTCATTGGCTCTCTTGGAGATTGGACCTGTCAGTCACAGCCGTTGGTTAACTACAGCTCTTCGTTTCTGCAGGATTTGGATTTCCAAACACGAATTGAAGGGCAAAGTGCTGAAGAATTTGAGGTTAATTGTTGAATTTATTATTGGAGTTTATCTTCCCCAGTGGTTTAGTGTGAAACTTAATCCTATGTGGGTGGATGGGCCCAATCACCTTTTGTTTCAATTGCAGCTAGTAAGAACACAGAGGAAGGTAGTGAGGGACATCGTGTTACCTGTGGCAAGAAGGTCCGCTTGGTATGCTCGATCAGAAGCAGTTTTGCAAGCAATGCTTTGCAGTCAATGTACCAATCTCCGAACCGAGGCTGTAGAAGTCATTCTAAAGATTAGAGGAACGCTAATAGATGACGGCCAGTTGGGAGACTGTTCGTTTCATTCAAGAAAAGTTCCCCCAATAAACGTCAATGCCACCAAATTGTCAGAATTGGTTGACTTGAGTTTGGAAGTCTTAGAGCCACCATTGACAACAAGTCTAACTAGCCAAGAATTGAGAAACCTTAAAGAGACTCCAATGCAGGTGCCGAAGTGGCCTTCCCACACTCAAAGTGTGGAGAGATGTGTGAAAATGGTCAGAGAAGCAGCGGGCCATGTTTACAGCCACGAGAGGCGAGAAGGTTACATCAAAGCACAAATAGCAAGCAGACTACTGATGACAAGAAACCAAAGCAAAGAGAGTATGAAGGCATTGGTTACTTTCAAATAGACTACGGATAATAAAATATAATAATTTGAAACTTGAAACAGTAACATGTGTGCAAACGCTGGTTATGTTATAAATTCACAAATATGTACATTTAAAAATCCATTTGATGTAGGTAGGACTTATTATAAAAAAAAATTTATGCCAGAATATTGTTTTGCATGCTTAAAGACTACAATAAATTGCTACCAAATTACTCGATTTTCAATTTAGCCAGTTCACCCCCTAAATTGACACACCCTAGTATACAGTCAACCCTCGCTTTACGCGGTCCCACTTTACGCATTTCCACGTTTACGCGATACCCTGCCGAAACCGGAATGCTCACTTTCCGCGGTGTGTGTACCCTTTTACACGGAGAGTGGCGCGAGCAGGGTGCGCACAAGGTCGCCCAGTCATCAAAACATTACCGAGTTCTTCACCCGCCACCCACCACAGCCGGCCCAAGTCAGTGATAGTGATAATGATAGTGAGGATATGGACTTATATGGACTTTGAGGGGTTTGACAAAGAGGCCCCGCAAGCCTCTGTGGTGGATAGTGATACAATTGATACAAGTGATACAGGTGAGGGCCAATAATCTGCCCTCTGCCTCGTAACCAACCCTCCATCCCTGTGTGCCCAGCCATCTTTTCTACTAATGTAAGTGTTAGAAAACCTAATATTATTGATATTTCTCTTAATTATTAATTGTGTGTGCATACCATCATAAAATTAAGAAGCTATTTTTACTACAACGTAGGTATTGTGTCTGAAAAAGTGGAGCTTGGGGGTCGGCCCGGTCTCTATTTCAATTAATCCCATATGTTATGTTGTTCACTTTATGCGTTTCTCACTTTACGCGGGCCGCCGTGGATTGAATTAACCGCGTAAAGTGAGGGTTCCCTGTTCAGTAGTGCACTAAGGTAGTATAATGTGGCTATTCGTGGTGTTGCCAATTTGCACCATTTCTTGGAACCTATCCCTTGTGAATGGCAACGGTCTACTGTATCCAGTTTTGCCGGAGAGCAACTCCCTAAACCCAAGAGTGTTAGACCATCTCACTTTATGCAATAAAAAAATTTTCTTTGACGATATCAGTCGAATATCCATCGATATCCATTGGTTATAAAACAGATTTATCTTGAGTACAAACTATGGGTTGTATACCTGTATACTCAAATTAATTGCTGTCTTGCAAGGTTTCCAGCACACTATAGCCCTACACTTGGTTCTTTGTCAATCGTAACCCCGCCATCACGTTGTTCCACGATTATTGGTCGGCATCGTACATTGTACTTATCGTCGGTGTTTTGTTTTTTGTTTTTCTTATAGTGAGAGGACAGCAAAAACATTCAGATTGAACTGTGTTAAGGTAACTGTGAAGTGATATTTTCTGTTTTTTTGTCTGTGGCTGTTGTCATTGTTTATACATTATCAATGTTCGCTCTGTTTTTGTGACTGTGAATTGTGCAGTGTAACTTTGAAAATGTCTGGGAAGGCCAATGTATCCAAGACAACTGTGTCTCTGAGGTGAAACTTGACATTCTGAAGAGGCAGGAGACTCTCCAGAGGCTGTGTGGGAGACCTACAAGAGTCCCCCCCTTAGCCTCGAAGGGGACAAGTCATAATGATCAGGCTTATTCTTCATGATATGGTGAATGTTGTTTAATTGTTTTCTATTGATTTTACAAGTGTAAGATTATTTTTTGTTGGTGATACATGTGTTTTGGAGGACTGGCTGGGATTGTATCCCATTGAACTCCATGTAATAATGTTCCCTATCTACAATATTTCACTAAGCAATGGGATTTTCAGGAACTGAACCCCATCGTTTATCAAGGTTTACCTGTATCTTAATAACCAATGCATATGCAGACTGCGTAAAGTCGACGGACGATGAATCAACGGTTTTTGAAGCAATAAATCCCATAAGAATATAACAAATTTGGGAGGTTATGGGCCAGCCACCCCCAAAACTCCCATCTACCCTTGATACAGTATATCTCTGTCGTGCGCACTGTCAACTTATATCAAGTCAGTCTCCGTTACGGTATTTTAAAATAAAGTTATAAAGTATACAGTACAGTCGATTAAATAACTTCATCTTGATGCCTTGTTTTGTTTTATTTCTCATCATAATAAATGGCTACTCTCATCATGAATTCATTTGTTAGGTTACTATGTTGTGAGAGAGAGAAGATAAGTCAGACTTCATCTTCCTTACAATGTATCCTTTTAATTTCAAGTCAAAATACAAATTATTTATTATATTTTTATCTTATTATAGACTTTATATTATTTAATAATAATAGTAATAATAATAATTAACTGTTTATTGAAAGAGCTTGGCAGCCAGAAGGCTGAAAATATACAGTTACATATTTGGGGAATGGGTTTCGAATTACAAATAATATACAAGTAACATAATTGACACAAATAAGACATATAATAATTAGATGGGGAAAAGCTCAAACTACAGTTCATTTCAACATAGTGACAGTGCAAGGAGTAGTGTTTACTGGGAGTGAGTACACTGGTTTATTACAAGTTATTGATAATTTTTACAATGGTTGGGACTGGGCTGTTCTTATAGTGAATCATATGCTATAAGAGGCTGATCAAAGCAGAATATACAGCTCCTCCCCAACTTACAACGGGGTTAGGGACCCAAATCCAGGTCGTAAGTCGAAATGGTTGTAAGCCGAAAATGCTTAAATTATACATAGAAAATCTAAAATGGGTGTCTCATTTTCTTCTCAGCACCACAAAACTCTCACTTTTAAGCATGCCAGGCATTTTAAAGTGAATTACAAACGAAAATTTTGTCTGTGTACTGACGTTGGGACTTGAAAATACGTAATTTGCCAAAATTTTGGTACGACTGAGGCAGGTCAAAAGTGTGGGTGGTCTTAAGTCGAGTAGGTCGTAAGTCGGGGAGGAGCTGTAATAATAATATTGAATCAATAATATTCTGGTTGGAAGCTGGCCTTGTCGGCAGGAGGGAAAGAGTTTACCTTCTCATACAGCTTGTACTTTTATTTTAAGTCATATTACAAATTATTTTAATATACTATTTATGAAGAAACATACACCATAAGAGGTTGATCATATGAGAATATAATAATGAATAAATAAACACAATCTGGCAAATGCGGCACGGCCAATCCCAACACTCACCTCCCTACCCTTTACAGAGGGAGGGGGTGAGTGATCAGGAAGATTCAGCTTGTCTTTTATTTTGAAGTCAAATTATATACTCTATCATATTTTGTTCTATTATTTAATACTGTATGTTATACTAATTTTGATGAAACATACACAATAATAGGCTGATCATACAAGAATATAATAATGAATACTGTAAATAAAAACAAACTGATGAAGTGGCAACCTCCAGCACATTGACACATGAACATCTCTTGTACCTATTAGCTCTCATTAGTCCTATATCAAATATGATTGGACCACTGTATACTATCTCCATTAAAGACAATATATACTCTACTTAAAATGCATCTCTTTCTACTGCACTGTGAGGTGGCTGTCAACCAGCAATGTCTTGAATAGGTTTATAGGTCTGTTGGAGACTATCACTACTTTTCTTAAAGAAAAGAAAAGATGCTATTCTTAACTTGAAAATGATGAATGGATACAAGATCTGATGTTCCTTGCTGATATAATGAAACATCTACAAACTCTCAACTTGGCACTTCGGGGAAGGATAAGATTGTTTCTGATCCTGCTCAGACAATTTTCAATTTGCAGAATATAATAAGAGTTTTTCAAAGGGATATACTGTCAAGAAACTTTCAACCACTTTCCCAAACTCAAAAGGAGAGTAAAGACATTCCCTGATATTGATATGAAAGACCACAAACTGGAAGAATACAAAGATAAATTACAAGGACTGCTTGATAATTTCCTAACCAGGTTTGATGACTTGCAGCAGTTGAAACCCTGTTTTGCTTTTCTTGTAAATCCATTCAAGGTTGATGTGATCAATGTTGGTTGTCTGATTCTCAGTCCTTTGGCTACAGATTCATCTGCTGTGAAAATGGAACTAATAGAATTTCAGGAGGACCTGGGTCTAAAGAGGATCCATAAATCTCAGTCTTCAGTTGAGTTGTGGAAGCAAGTTCCAGAAACAAAATATCCTGAACTCAAGAAAACTAGTGTGAGACTCATCTCAATTTTCAGCACAACATACTACTGTGAATCACTGTACTCAGTAATGAAGTTTGTGAAGTCAAACATCATGCAATCCTTAGAAATCAACACCATGTGGAGTTAATTCGTACAGCCTTAACAACATGTCAACCGGATTTTCAGACTCGCAAGACCTCTACTAATTGTAAATAGCATAATAATTGTAGCAATATCTCTTTACTTCATAACTAATGTTATGACAATACTGTAGGTTTGCAAGGTAGTATCTGGTTAAAATATCTCTAATTTCAATGGTGTGCTTGTGTTTCTTTTACATATTTTCCTCCAAGTTTATTTCAAATGTTACCGAAGACAAATAAATCTATTTAAAACCATTTTATTGCTTGTTACCTTTTATTTTTATTTCACACTCTCATTTTATGTGACTGAAATGCAGATCTGCATATTTTTCTCAGATTTTTCCGTGCCTTAGTTCATTATGTATTAAACATGCTCAGTACCGTGAAAACAGACTTCACTCAGGATTTCGGTAACATTTTGTAAACATGTGAGCTTTCTGAGTATTAAAACTAATACAATTTAACGTTAAAAACAACATACAGTATTAGTAAATATTACTGCTTATATGTATTTCTTAGTAAAACAGTATTTCCATATAATTTTTGTAATAAAATGTGTATGTAATAACAAAAACGTGTATAAAGATTCTTCATGTCTTGTGGCTCTCAAACATCTGAAGATTATCATATGTGGCTCTTAGGTTAAATAAGTCTGGCCACCCTTGCTATATATAGTAATTAAATTCTGGAACTCAGAAGTGGCAAGTTCTTGAAGTAAACACTTCTTGGACTTTGCTGTTCTTTATTAATAGTACACTACGTACACTAGGGGGCAGTGAAATTTTGCTCAAAGCTGCACTCTTCAGGCATTGTTCCTTATACATATCTAAGACTCCATGCCAAATTTGAAGCTGATATGTCGAGGTTTAGTCTGCCGCATTTTCTACTGAAATTTTTAAATTTACCTACAGTACTAGCCAAACAGCCGCTGTGGCGGTGCAATGTTCTGTTCAGTGTTTATCAACATTTTTTTCATATAGTTAAGGAGTGGCATGTAATTGTTCCCAAACGTGAAGTGCAGTTTCTCCTTGACCAGCGAGGTGATAGGAAGATGAAGATTGCAGGGGTTGACATGAAAGTGACGAAGATGTGGGACAGAGTGACGGCAAGAGAGAAGCATGGTGCGGACAGAGTTAGGAGACAGCTTGAGCAAAAATATAGATATCTGGTAGCTGGAGATATTCCTTATGTTGAGGATAATTCAGATGATTCAAGAGATATTCCTCTCGTCAATACTGATGCTGATTTTGTCCCTGATCCAAGGGCTCTGACAGACACCAGTTCACAGAACCAGACAAGACTCCCTACACTGGCTGCCGCTTGTGACCGACACTTGATTAGTGATTATGCTGGAGCTGCCATTGCTACTGCCACCTTAACTGCCTATGGCATTATCACAAAGGATGACAAGTGTCAGGTTATTGGACCACATAAGCTGCGGGATGCGAGACAAAAATACCGATTTAAGAGGCAAGAAATTGAGATGGCTAGTTTAGATAATTTGACGTCACTCTATTTTGATGGTAAGAAGACCGCCACTCGTGTGATGATAAAGAATGAGAAGACCGAGAAATGGAGTTCGAGGATGGTGGTGAAAGATCATTATGTCATCATGGTTGAGCCTGGCAATGAATATCTCACACATGTGACTCCCAAGACTGGACACGGAAAGCAGATTGCCAAAACTATTCACGAGTTTCTGGTGGAGAAAAATCTAACCCAGCAGCCCATTGTGTGTGTTGGTTGTGATGGAACCAATGTAAATGTAGGATCAGAAAATGGAGTCATTCATTATCTTGAAATGTTACTTGGTCACCCGCTCCATTATTTCATATGTCAGCTTCACGGAAATGAGCTGCCTTTCCGCGCAGTTTTTTATCACAATGATGGTAAACCAAGTGGTCCTGAGCATTGGCGTGGTCCCATTGGAAAGCAGATCAAGGAGTCTCTGTCTGAGCTTCCAGTTGTCGCCTTCCAGCCAGTCAGTTTCCCTGATTTCCCTGTGTTTAATGATGAAGTGGAGAAAGATCTGTCCTGGGATCAGAAATACCTGTATAGGATTTGTAAAGGAGTTATCACAGGTGTTGTTGAAGATGACTTGGCTGCTATTGAGCCAGGTCCTCCCTGTGTGTCAAGGTGGAACACCTTATGGAGTAGAATCCTCAGGCTGTATGTAGCAACATCAAGACCCAGCCATGAGTTGAAAAGAATTGTCATTACAATAATAAAGTTCAGTGCTCCAATGTGGTTTTACATCAAGATACACCCTTACGCAACACACGGCTCAAGGAACGTATTCCAGTCCCTGCTATATATGAAACACCTGAATAGTGAGGAGGAGACGATAGTGAAGAAGGCTGTCCAGAGAAATGCATACTTCGCCCACACAGATCAACTTCTTCTTGGTATGTGTGCAGATGAGGACATGACTGTTAGAGAAAAAGCTGTCTCAATGATCAGAAAAATTAGAGAGGAGAATCAGCAAAAGGAAGAATGCACTGGCAGATCTGAAGAGGAGGAGGAAGATTCTGATGCTGCTGTTGACGAGAATTTGTTAACTATACTGATGAGGAGGGTAAAGATGGAGATGGGAATGAGGATGTGCCTCCTGTAGTCAACATGAGAAAGGTGGTGACTCCAAAACTAAAGTGGCAAGCAAAAAACTATCATTCCATGATTAACTGGAGGAATGAACTCAAGACTGAGCCTCCTTACATTGCTTCTCTGTCAAATCTACAGGTTAATGACATTCTTGAGACACCATTAGTGGTGCCCAAGTGGCCAAACAGCACTCAGGCGGTCGAGAGAGGCATAAAAGTGATGACTGAAGCTTGCACTGAAGTGACGGGATACGAATCGAGAAATGGATATATTAGGCAAAGATTATTGTCTAGGAAAATGATGCCAAGGTTCCGCACAAAAAAGAATTTCAATATGAACTTGTAATGATTTTCTATACGGTGTACCTGTAAAATAACATGTGAATTAAATCGATGTCACCCATGTAAAATTTATCAGTATCCTGGAAAACATTAAATGACGCCTAATTTTTGGTATACACTAAAAGTTGACAAAAAGTCGTTCGCGATGCAGCAGGGTAAGTATGCATGAAATGGCATGAAATTTTGCACAGGTGTTTGTTCCAGCCATACAAACGATGCCTGAAAAGTGCAGCCTGCAACTCAAATAAAAGTGTTTTTTCCCTGCCCCCTAATGTACACTGACAAGATCTCAGAGGATATTATGTGAATCCTCTCCAGGGAAGAACTCTGAGTAACACTTGTAGGTTGCGCCTTTACTTAAGTGATACACTTTCCTGTTCAGTGGTTGTGAGCTGTCTGTCTCAACCCAGGGTGTGCTAGTTGAGAGGTAGAATGGTAGATGCTAGCAACCCTGTTTGCATACAGTTTGTATACATTGACCTAATTATGGTTTTACCCTTTGACAAATTGTGGGTGGTGTCCCTGCCACACCAGATTTGTGTTGCAAGGAAGCAAAAACCAGGAGCATCCGGCAACCCACCAATGTTGGATAAATGTTGTGCGCCACCGCTTGTGTCATGCATCACGGCTGCCCCAGTGCTTCAGTGGCATTGAGAGGATGTTATGCAGTTAATAGAACTGTATAAAGAGAATAACTGCCTTTGGCAAGTGAAAAATGAAAAGTATAAAGACAGAAATGCTAGAGGTACTACAGTCTTGTGTATGAGCAGCCTGATGCGATAAATAAAAGCGTTGCTTCAAATCAAGCTCCAGGTGAATTACTTTCACTCATCACTGTATTTTCATGTTAAATCAGAGGCATTATTTTTCTTAATAAGTTATGAAAGACAGTGACTGGTAGCCTCAAAAAGTTTTCAAAATATAATCTGCTTTCTGCTGCTAGTTCATTGAATACATGTTCGTAACTTCCTTTTGTTCGTCTACGAAGCAGCCATTGTTTGCGCCATACTTGTCTTTCTATTTTTTTTTTTAGCTTCTTCCTTTTTTAAAGCACATGCCAACACAAGAGCCCAGAGAGCAGTGGCAGTATGACCCATCCTTGAGGAAGCCTAGCATCTATTAAAGCCTGGTGTCCCGTGGAGTAACTGTGTCGTTGAAACAGACAGATGGTTTAACGCACACTTCTTCATCCCTGTGCCCCATCACCCTGGGACAAATGTCGCTTCGTGTAAATGGGGCTTAACATAACAACCCTGGCTTGTCCCTTTGAGGAAGTGACGAGACAAACAGTTCATGACAATCTTGTGTCTACGAATATGTGTGTGTGTGTGTGTGCATGCAAGGTATAATTTTATATAATACTAAAGTGCTATTACAGGTGTGTTAAGGACGAAGAGTGAGCCTGAGCAAAAGAGGGACCAAAATCATAGAAATTATAGTTAAGGTAGAAGTTTTAAAAGAGTTGAAAGTGGTGAGAATGCAGTTTGCATCACTTGTATGTTGGGTCTCTTGCTTAGCACTCTTTGTTCCCTAATTACGATTAGTTGGCTTCAGTAAAGTGCGCATTCTTTGTTTAGATATGATAGGGTACAGTGGTAACAACTTTGAACATAACCCACCTTTTTCAATTATTTCTTAAGAAAGAATCTTCTTTTTTTCTCCATATGATTGATGTTGGTTATGAATTGGAATGTACCGTACCCCTCCTCCCATATTCCATTGATTGTTATGGGGCGAAATTCCTCACTATTACAGTCGTTTTTTCAGTATATGTTCCATTTTTTTAGGACACTATGCCAATGAATAGCTGGGACCCTATGTATATACAGTATATTAAGATCTTTATAAACACTTTATTTTATTGTTTTAACAGCCACTGAATTGGGATGAAGCAGCACAGAAGATTCAGGAGTTCCGTGAATTATACATCGATTCCTCGATAGTTAAAACAGAGATCAAGGAGAAGCCAATGCTGAAATGGTTGGCAACACTACCTCTTCACAATTTCAACATATCTGAGGCCTCAAATGGGAATGATGATCAGCTAGAGAGCTCAAATGTAAGATTTTTGCTATTGAAAAAGAGATAAGGTATTTGATTTGTATTTAGTTATTATCAGTTACCCCTTGTTTGTGTATCTTACAGCCACCTACCTGCTTCAGGTGACTTATGTATAGTTGGTTAAGTAAAAAAGTAAAAAACCGAGGGTTCTAAATATCTGAAAAGTGACTGGAACTAATTGTAATACTTCACAGTATTTATTTACACTCTATTCCTGGGTCTAAAGTAACTGATGGGTATAAAAGCCTCCATTAAAGATTAAAAGTTGTGAGTCTTACCATCACACAACCACCATCATATCCAGTTTTATTCACTTAAATAAGCTTCAAACTTGTTCCATTCTGTTGGCAGAGTGTTTCATAATGTAAGGATGTGGAGATATGTGGAAGGAAATCAAGTTTTTTCTCTATAAGTATTGTCTTTGTAAACTCATGCATAATTTTTTGGGGGGAGAGCTCTTACTGCAGACTCCAAGGGTAAGGTGATACAGAAATTGTATGAGGAAATTCTTTGGTCCAATACGACCAAAAATCATTTGTTCTTATGTTTTTGTTCATATCCACTGCAAAAGTTGGGATCATGGTAGAGTGCATGGGCCAGGTATTTCCAAGCAGAGTCCCACTTGTTTCCTGGCTGCAAGGAGAGCGTTGTTATTTTAAGCTATCATCATCAACTTTTATAGCAAATTTCCACACTGCATGGGTTACCCATGATTACCTGATGGTAGCTGTTGAGTAAAACCAGATCATTTTCCTTAAGCATGGTTCCAGAACTGTGAAAATTTTCTCTGCAGCCACTTCTTCAGTTTCTGGATTCTGAACAGCCTTTATGGCACAGTGTAACGGTTGGGGGGGGGGAGGTTAACAAGCTGCCACCAATGTAACGGCTGCGGTTTCTCTCTACTCATACTCTGCCTTACTTTTACTCTTACTTCTCTTGTCTTAGTTCTTTAATTCAATGGTTCTTTCTACTTACTTCAATGGTTACTGCATAACCTTAGTTCTTTTTGGTAGCATGTCGAGGGTCTAAGGCACATGGGTATTGTAATTCTGAGATCAAGTCACTTGGACGGAAATAAAGGTTAAATACTGTAGGGAAAAATGAATACTCCTAAAGTACTCTAAGAACAGGTATATTAATATGAAATCAAAGAGAAAAAGAGATATTATTAACATATAACTTCAAGGTGTAACTCCTCGCTTATTGCAGACTCAAATTTTCTTAATGCACACAACTTTACTTCTCACACATTACGAGGTACTTTCCATTACATCCAGTTATAAGACAACCTTACTTAAGATACTTAACAGAGTGTTGGTAGTGCATAGGAGATGCACTCTCACACAACACGTTAATACTGATACCAACAAATACATGGGTCCACTACCCAACATGGGGTAATTATAACAAACACATACAACCACACTGTGGACCATAACTCCAAGGCATGTCCCAGGGTATAACACTGGTGCCTCTAACAACTGACGACTGCTGTTGTGGTCGGTTACACACTGACACGAGGCGGGTCTGGGGCCCTCGGCCCACGAGGTGGACCTGCCATTTCAATCATGTTGAATCACCGACATCAATGCATATATTGTTCCCTGCGGGGTACCCACCGGCTCAGCAGCCGATGGGGTGTTCAGATAAGCCCACCCTGGAATCTGGGAACAAACGGGAGAGCGTCATGGGAGGGACTGGGAAGCATGATGACAACACAAATAAATCCTTCGTCTTGCAACGTCAGACGACATTTACTTTATAATACTTCTCACACTGGGTGAATGACAATTCAACTGTTAAAGCATGAACACTGATAAGTCACTACAATTGACTGAATCAAACTGAATGGCTAGGGAACACATATGCAGTACATACCTGGGGACAAACGGGAGAGTGTCACAGGAGGATGTCTCTCCTTTCTGCCTTGGTATATATACCCCTGAGTTGCCAGCGATTGCTACTCACGCAATGACAACTGTGTTCGAAGGCGGGACTTACTGGGAGGGATCATGAGTATGAGCATCGATGGAGAAAAACACGTCTTCTCCTAGGGATAGCTAACCCACTCATGTTTTGCATTTGTGGAGTATAATAAGAATCAGTAGTTAAAACAGACTAGCAGTCAACGTGACCATGACAACAGGAGTTAGTTTTGTGTGAATATAGTGTACAAGATTTGCCGGATCCAGGCTTGGCAATGGAATTGTAGAATCAAATTAAAATTTTTATGCCCCACTGCTATTGATAGGGAGCTTTTTTCTCTCTGTATAGCCATTCATCCTCTCAAACTTTATCATGCTGGTAGAGATAGATATTTTACATACATTTTCTGGTTCCTTCGGTGATGATAAAATCTCAAACCTTGTTGCCAGCTTAGAGATCACTGGAAAGTCCTACCTTTAATGCCCAATTCCCACTTTGTAAATGTGGATTGGCAATAGGAAGGGCATCCAGCTGTAAAACTTGCAGCTATCAAACAGGGAGGTACCACTGCCTGGGAAGATATTGGAAGCCTAATGTGTTGTCTAATGGTACACCCTGCTGCCATGTGGCATTACAGAAATTGTGACCAAGTCCCAGGTTGCTGATCTGACTTTCTGCTTCATTTACACACAATTGCAGGGTCTCAATTGTTTCTCTTACTTTGACAACACAACATACACATATTGTTTCTCACTCTTAATCTTTTTTTTCTTTTCTTTTTATTCTTTATTATTATTATTATTCTATGTTAAATTTTTACTTAAAATTTTTTATTTCCGTATTTTACGGCATATAAAACGTACATTTTTATCTGAAAAATGGCAAAAAAAATCAACCTGTATCCTACTGTACTGTATATGTGAAGTTGAGGTCTCCCGTAAGCTAATGAATCCCCCAGTTGCTGTCTCTAGTTGGCTAAATTCTACCTAACCCAACTCCAGAATTAAAATTATGTTTTTGCTTACTAAAACACTCTACCCAGTATTATTATTATTTTTAATTAATTTAAATATTATTGTAAATATAAAATCTCAATTTATAACTACTGTGCTGATGATAAAAACCTGAGTCGATTAATGTCCGTACGGCAGACACCCAACTCTTCAGAGGTAGCTAAACAGTAACCTTTTCTGAACTCTTGTATTGCCATACCTGCAACATTTATTTTTAAATCTACAAATACCTGATACAATTGAAGATTTACATATAACTTTCTTTTCACATTTGCATCTGTTAACATAGCTGGCAGCTTTGTAGCCAAGCTAGACTCGTCACTATACTGTAACCACCAGGCTACTAGTGTTATGGTTGTTTTTCATCTCGTATTTTGGGATAAACAAAATATGTAACATTCTTCATGCACACACCACCCTACATATATATTGTGAAAACAGTAAAAGAAATAAATATTGTCCTGAGGGCAAACACAGAGAATACAGTACAGTATTACCCCGCTTAACGCGGTTTCGCTTAGCGCGTTTTACGTATATGCGGTGCCCCCCCAGAGCCGAACTTTCACTTAACGCGGGTTTTTTCCACATATACGCGGTGAGTGTCCGGCTCAGAGCTATTTTTAGATTCACCCCACCCCCACCCTGCCTGACTGCCTGTTTTAGCTCATAAAATTCATACAAATTACCCAGCCAGAATGTAATTTACATTGGAATTCTTACAATATGATGATCATTTTGAATATAAACATCATAGATTTTGCATTAGACATACAAATTTTAGATATAATGTTTACTCCGAGTAAATATGTTATTTTTTGTGGAAAATATATGACATTTGTATTCAAAATATTCCTGGGCTTACAAGGAATCCAGCAATGTCAATTATATTTTCCTAACTTTAGTTTGAGGTATTATTTATTACTAAAAAGGTAATTATTCTGGTTTTCCCACACATCTGGTGGGACGGTTGGTGGGGGGAGGGTGGGACCGACCGACCACCTGTTACCGTGTGAAGAATAATTTTTTTTTTTATTAACTGAAGATATTTGTTTTAGCTCATAAAATTCATACAAATTACCCGGCCAGAATATAATTTACATTGCTGGAATTCTTTAAATTTGGTGATCATTTTGAATATAAACATCATAGATTTTGCATTAAACATACAAATTTTAGATATAATGTTTACTCTGAGTAAATATGTTATTTTTTGTGCAAAATATATGACATTTATATTCAAAATATTCCTGGTCTTACAAGGAATCCAGCAATGTCAATTGTATTATCCTAACTTTAGTTTGAGGTATTATTTATTAAAATTTAGTGGTTTTCCCCCAAAAATTTCTCAGAGAGGGAAGAGCCAGCAATGTTGTGTGAGAAGAGGGGGAGGGAGTTGAGTCCATTATTTGAATGGACATTAACTTGGCGACTGTATTTCTCTATTTCTCTTAAGTATTAACTGTGTGCATGTACCATCATAAAATTAAGATGTTATTTTTACTAGAACATAGGTATTGTGTAGGAAAAAGTGGATTTTGGGGATGGGCCAGTTTCTATTGGAATTAATCCCATATGTTCTGTTGTTCACTTAGCGCGGTTTTCACTTAACATGGTACCCTGTGGGTTTTATTGACCGCGTTAAGCGGGGTTCTACTGTATACATTTCTTTGCACACAAGTTAGCTGTCTCACTGGGGGAGCAGGAGGAGGTGGGACGTGTGGGGAGGGGGGGGGAGAGTTGCTAGGGAATCAGTGGAAGTATCATTTGCATTACTATGGTGAACCAGGAAGCTTATGCAAATGGCAACTGTGTTAAACTTTCATTTGGCTTTTATTTACTGGTTTGGCTTTACAGTATTTTTTTTTATTACTTATTTATTGGTAATATTTTTTATTTATTCCTCGCATTTACTGGTACTGTATTTTTTATTTTAAGAAAACTATGGCTATAGGACGAAAATACACGTGAATGTTTCTTCCTAAATACTCCCTGCCAAAAAATAGGGTAATGATAATACAGTAATAATACTGTAATTATTATTATTATTATTATTATTATTATTATTATTATTATTATTATTATTTTTATTTTTATTTTTATTTTTGTCCCCCAGGTCCCGATGTGGGTCAGTGGCCTGTGCCCGGGGGGGGGGATAATCCCCGTAAAAATAAAATGATAATAATACAGGGTAATAATAATAATAATAATAATAATAATAATAAATAAAAATGCCTGCTGGCAACCAGGACACTATGCCATCAGATAATCATGGCAAACCCACACATGCATGGAAAAATGGCCATAAAACAGTGATGATGATGCACTCATGATATTACTTGACCCAAAATGAGTTTTGCACTCATTGATTTATTAATACTCCGTATAGCATAGCTAAGTTGAATGAAAAATGAGTACAGTATGCACCTAATAGATATTATTTCCTGAAAAATAGATCTGCATAGGATAAATAGACGTGTTCATTGTCCTAAAGTTTTATTTAGATTATATTATATTTACAGGGAAGAACCCCGTTAGGGCGTGCAGCATCAAGATTGGAAAATTACCGAGGAGCTGGACACCAGGACAAGGGAAGTGATGATGAAGCTGAGGATGAAGATGAAGGAGACCTGGAGCAGTATCGCGTGGTCCCTGTGATGAAGGTGGCAGAAGCAGCACCACATGGAACAGAACAATGCATAAATGGAACTAACACTCATATTGTGAATGGTGTCGAGAGAGACGATGCAAGCATAATTAAGACTGGGAAGATTATTAGTAATGAAGATGAGGAACAGAGCCCTGATACTAAAGAGCATTATACAGAAAATATTGGATAATACAACGATATTTCAGATTTTAGGTAATGTTTATGTACAAGAAATTATATTAAAAGGGTACTATCACTTGGTGCAGGCTAAGGAGATGAGTAGTACATCATTTACTCAAGTAACCCAAAGAAATACTGCCTTGGAAGAAGCAGAAGCATTCTCAGAAGGAAGGTATTCTTTTGTCACTAATTTCTCCTGGGTTTATGGTGGGGAATTAGAGGCATAGTTGACAAAAAGCTGTAGTACTAGCCTTCTTAGACTGCATGTAAATGGAAATATGAATGATTTAAAATGAAAGTTTATACGTTTTCAAAGACATTACAATTATGTGTTAATATGTGGTTAGAAAATAAAATATAAACTGTCATATACAATAATACTGATTTACTGTAATAAATACACATTTACTTTAAAATTAAGGCAGTTTATATAAATAAATTCCTACTGTTATGATTGATTCAGAAGGTATGTTTATATGTGTTTAAATATATAAAAAAAAATTAATGAAAAGCAAAGCATTTTCTTTATTCACTGAAACAAACTTATACAGTACTGTTGGTGATGACAAGAGAAACAATGAAAGTACAAGTACAGTACAGTATTCATAGTACACAAGTTACCGGTATTTAGGTTGTTTTAGATAATGAGATACATTTTTTGCATTAGCTGTTACTGTTGGACCTGTTGGTGAAGCAGATTATTAACAGTGAAATTTTGTAGCTCTGCTGAAACTGGTGAGCAAAAGCTACATTCTACAGTACTTCCATTAAGGATGAGTGACCTAGTACAGTATTTTAGAGATAAATCAAAAGAGCATTATATACGTAGTTGAACAAACATCACAAAGTGGTGCAATATACCTCACCACATTTTTATCAATGTATGGAGAAGTTTCCTTGAAAGGTTCGTTAGTTAAAGCCATTTCTTCATGATATATTGCTTATGAGCAGAAAGGAACAAGCAGACAGTGCTCATGCATGACAAATGAGAATACCCCTTTGTCCAAGGTTGAACCAAGGGGTAAAAATTATTGAAAACTCTGGGTACTATCACTGCAAACTATGTCCAAGTAATTTCTTCAGCTCTTTAAAAACTTAAAGAAGATTTTTCCACAACCTGTACTATCAATCATCTTACACAACTTATCTTGTGCTGTTCCAACAACTGATTGCCTCTTCGTTAAATTTTTTCAAAGTTTGTACACATTTTCAACCCATGTGTTGTCAGAAAAAATTTGCTCCACCTAATTTGTTTGAGCCTTTGGCTACTAGCCCGTCTTGCTGCTTGTGTGATAATACTGTATAAGAAATTATTTGTGATTCCTCTGTTGAACTATAAACTGAATGTTGTGCAATGTTAATTAATCCATGGGACTGGCAGTGTCATGGTTTTGCCTATCGTAGTGGTGTAAAAGTGGATTATATTATATAAAGATTATAATATATTGTGTTTCTTATATTTCTTACCGTAGAGTTCGATACCTTCACACTGGTTACTTACAGGAGATTATGGTGTATCTACGTAGACGTTCACTCCACCAATCGACATTCCATGATTTATACTAGATACTATATGATGATTTAATGAATTCCATTAATTTCCAACATCCATCTAAGTTATTGATTATACTTTGTCATAACCAATCAGTCATTACCTTTTGTAATAATAAGATAGGATCACAGATACGGGCAGATAATTGCACGTACATTTATTTGTGAAGCTTCCATACAATGATTTACAATTTGCATGGATATATGAGTCACTCACATTCATGTTGTAATAAAATTAATCTTCTAAAAGAGGGAATTTTCAACTTGGGAACACATGTGGTTACTCTACTATGGGTATGACTTTTCAGAGCCTTAATTCTTCAAGTGATACATTTACTGTCAGCCTGGATTGCTTTTGTTGCAACCAGGCTTCCACACAAGAACTTCTTTCCACGGGTAATAACAACAAAGTACTCTTGGGTTACCGCACATACTCTCGCGTCACTGACAGTCACTGTAGACGGTTGTCGCAGCCAGGAGAACTGGTAAGCGTGACTTGTTTAACCACATAGGTGCAGTAGACCAGCTTGGATTGCTTTTGTCGCAACCAGGCTTCCACAAGTGATAGTTCCACGGGGATAACAAACCTAGGTTAATACACTTAGTCTCGTGTCGATCACGGTCACTGTAGACGGGTGTCGTGCAGGAGAACTCTGTAAGCGTGAATTAATTAACCATGAAGGGTATGGTGTGGGTGTGGGAAGACATGACGCGGCCACATACCTAGGGGTGTCATGGTGAGGTGACGTCTGGTCAGATGGCAGTGGCCATGACAACGTACTTTCCCTTTGACCGTCATGTGTCCATTAGCACCTTGTGGCAAAATTCTTCCTTTTAGCTAGTTACTTTACACACTGAGCCACTACTGCCAACTGTTTCACAACCGGTATAGGGAACAAATACTCTGGTGTTTTTCTCTGCTAATTCCATGCTTGTTGCTATCTGACATGCTTTTTCAAAAGTTAAGTTAGTGGTGTTCATTAAGTAATTCTGTATTTTTTCATAATTCAGACCTATCACAAGCCTGTCTCTTAGAGCTCGGTTCAAGAACTGTCCAAAGTTACAGTGAATGGATAACTTCTTCAAAGCTAGTATATCATCACTTACTGATTCATCTTTCCCTCTATCTCTTATGCCAAATTTGTAACTTTCAGCAATCTCAAGTGGAGCAGGATCAAAATGTTGCTTCAGAATCTTGGTAATCTGAATCAGTGAAGAGTCTTTGGGTTTGTTTGGAGCAAGCAGATTGACCAGAGTAAAATAAACATTAACTCCTACCTCTGTCAAAAAGATTGCTTTCCTTTTCTCTTCAAAGGCCTTCTTCTGAGCATCACCACCGTCATCCATTAATTCATTTGCCAGGAAGAAGAAGTCCATTCTCTCACAATATGATGTGAAGTTCTCCTTGTCTGCATTATACTTCCCCACTCGTCCCATGTATCCACTTACGCCAGCCGTGGTTGCTCTCTTCACTTAAATTCTCCAGGTTCAGAGTAGCCTTCCCTTCAGTGATCACTATCCTCTCTTCAAGGACTTCACCAACACTTTGTGAATCCCATCCTCGTCGCCAGTATAGTATCTTACATGCGTTATGCCATGGAGATCACCTTCAGATGTGTCAGACATTCCTCAGCATGTCCACAGGGAAGCGAACTTCCTTCGTAAGGGAAGAAAGTCACGACTTCGCCAGCCTGGGTCGTAATCACCGGATAACGGAGTGCAGCCAGAAGATGGTGTGTGGTATAGATGGCTGCTCTGGAGTATACTCGAGGCTTCTACATTTCACGGGAGTTTCTGACGAGCAGTACCAAGGCTGCAAACAGAGGGAATGCCAGTTTTTTCCCTCTCCATTGGCACAATCATGAAAGAAAGAAGTACAGTAGTGTAAACGCCGAAGAGATCAGTGTAAAAGTGGTTAGCGTAGGAGAAAGAAAGAGCCGATCCATCACTATCCCCAAGGTCATTGTTGTTTCACCAGGAAGAACCGGAACTCTCAGACAATAAGAAGCTTGCCGAACAACGATTGGCGGGTCCGAAAATGCCTCCTAAAGAACCCAAGGCTCTCTCAGAGGTATCAAGAAGAGATGAGACGTCTAGTCGACGAGGGACATGCTGAGGGAGTCTCACATCAAGAACTCAGTGTTACACCCGGGAAGACCTAGTATCTCTCACACCACCCTGTGTTGAATCCCAACAAGCCAGAAAAGGTGAAAATAGTTTTCATTGTACAGCCAAATGTGAGTTGATGTTATTGAACAGCTAGGTGATGCAAGGGCCAGACCTTAACAGCAAATTTGATGGGAGTCCTCATCAGATTCAGACAAGGAAAGGTGGCACTCCTGGCTGATATCGAGGTAATGTTCCATTAAGTGCGAGTAGTACCGAACATCGAGACGCCTTACGATTCTTATGGTGGACGGATGACCAGCCGCCAGGGGCCCCGCCACTTACTAAACGACAGTACATCTCTTTGAAGGTATGTGTAGCCCTTCATGCGCCGGATCTGCGCTACAACGAACATTCCAAGATTGCAGGGAAAGTCTCCATGATGACATCAAGAAAGCAAATTGCAACTTCTACATTGACGATATGCTCCTCTCAGTAGATTCGCCGGGGAAGACAACGATAATTACCCATTGACTGAGACAGCTGAAAAGGAAGGGCCGATTCAGACTTACGAAGGGGGTCTGTAATCACAGGGAAGTCCTCAAAGTAATTCCACAGACAGAGAAAGCCGTGGGAATAAAGGAAGTCATTTGAAAGTCGACAGGCTCCCCACTGAACAAGCGCTGGGAATCTTGTGGGACCTGGAAAAGGACGAACTAGAGGTCCGGGTCCAGATCCCTAAGAAACCAGAGACGAAACGAAACCTGAGTATGGTCAGCCCCATATATGACCCACTGGGACTCATCGCTCCGAGCGTCACAAGAGCCAAAATTATATATATATCCCAAGATGAGTGTAGACGAGGTATTGGGGTGAATAACGAATCTCCTTCGTGTGTGGCAAGGCCAAGCTAGCCCCTCTGAAACAGCAGACCATACCTCGACTCGAGCTCTGCACGACAGTACTGGCTGCCAAGGCAGGCAAACGACTACGACGAGAACTTGAATTACAAATAAACAAAACAGTGTTTCGGACAGACAGTACGGCAGTCCTTCAATACATACGAAACACCGAAAGACGCTTCCATTCCTTCGTGACCAATCGAGTGGCAATGATACACGAGGACTCCAAGGTAGAACAATGGCGCCACGTGACGTCGGCACTGAACCCGACTGACGACGTTAGTCATGGATTACATAGAGCAGAGCTCAATGAGGAGGGCAGGTGGATTCAAGGACCTGCTTTCCTCTTGTTGGAAGAAGACAGTTGGCCAAAGAGTCCATTGAGGATTCCAGACTTCAGAGACGGAGACCCAGAGGTGAAGAAGGAAACCACGGTGCTGACGACGAACGTTGACCAAGAGGGGAGGGTACCCTCGATTAGCTATGGGCCAAGTACTCATCGTGGCATCGACTTCTGAAGAGCGTAGCATGGATTAGAAGGTTTATAGAATGGCGGCTTGGGTAAGCGAAAGAACAAACATCACCGAGAAAACCGGCTCCAGGTCAGCAAAATGGAAGAGGCGAAATTAGCCGTCTTAAGATTGATGCAAAGGAAAGGATTCCCTCGAGAACTAGGAATGTTACAACAGGCACAACCCATGAGAGATAGCGACATGAGGCGGCTGGAACCTCATCTAGACATGGACGGTCTGATCAGAGTAGGTGGCCGACTGAAACACTCCGCTCTCCACCCAGACCAGGAGAATCCCATACTATTGCCAAGAGACAACAGGATCATGGGGCTCATCGGGAGAGAGGTACACTCAACTAGAGCTGGACACTCAGGACGAGAACACACTCTTGCCATAATACGTGAGACGTACTGGATACCTCAGTGCCGCAAATCTCAACCGCACAATACGGACGTATATGACTTGCCGAAGAAGCAACTGGAGGCCTACCCATCAACGCCAAGCCAACCTGCCAGAAGATTGAGTGCGCCCAGGAGGCCAGCCGTTCACCTACACTGGCATTGATTGCTTCAGCCCTTTTTTTTGGTTAAACAAGGACGAGCCCGGGCGAAGAGATGGGGATGCTTATTCACCTGCATGACCACCAGAGCCATACACCTAGAAGTCCTCACCTCACTAGACACCAACTCGTTCCCCAATGCCCTGACAAGATGCACCTGCTGCAGGGGACCTCCCAAGCGTGTTCGGTCTGACAGGGGAACCAACATGATTGGAGCTAGCCGAGAGTTACGAGAGGCGGTGAACGGCTGGAACAACAGTGACAAGGTCGGGAATGCCCTTCTACAAAAACAAATAGAATGGCAGTTCAACCCCCCGATGTAATGGTCATGACGGCTAACCTGAAAACCTTAAGGATTCATATTACGCTCAAACGTCCACAAAACCCTCTTGAGTCCCCCCCAGTGGAAACGTTCCCCGTTTTCTATGTTTCCCCCGTCTTGGTCTTTGGGAGTAGACGCTGTATGTTGGGACCTGTTGCCATCCAACCCTTTGTAATCAATTTAATTGTGCTTTCGATAGCTGAGTCAGAGCATTGTTAGTTGAGATAATAATAGAGAATGAAAATGAGTTCATAGTCTCAATTTCAAGGTCAGAGTGTACAGTAAATTAATTCATCGGAATAGAAGTAGGTGGACTCCCTGGTCTGTTTTGAGTGAGGGCCCCGCGGGCATTTCAACCGTTAGTAAGTGCTCGTCCCTTCATCCATCCAGGTCCCCTGACGCTGACTCCCGTTTGTCTCCCGATCCCATTGTGATTATTGAATCGCTCTACCATCCAACAACGGCCTCGGATGTATTAGATGTCCAGCCGGGATCATATGTGAGAAGATGGCACCGATGCGGCCGGATTAATGTGCCCCAAGGCTTCGTTGGGCCAGACCCCAGACCCGCCATGTGTCTGGCTACCCATCTCGGGTCGGAGTGTAACCGACCACAACAGCAGTTGTAGAGGCGCCAGTGCTATACCCTGTGACAGGCCTTGGAATTATGGTCCACAGTGTGGTTGTAGGTGTTGCTAATACTTACCCATGTTGTGGGGGACCCATGTCGGGGTTTGTATCAGTATTAGTGTCTTGGGAGGAAAGACAAGGAGCTGGTCCTACGATATAATGTAAGGTGACATCAGGTATTGGGTGCACGGTAAGAGTGTAATGTCCGAATAATTGCTGTTGAGTAAATAGGAAAACAAGGAAGCCAGTACATAAGACATAGAGTTTGCAATAGGCCCAGGAGCTGAGCCTGGTAGTTATATGTTAATAACATCTATTTTCCCCTTGGATTTTATATTAATAAATTTGTTTTTAGAGTACTTTAGGTGTATTCATTTCTCCCACAGTATTTTACCTTTATTTCCATCCAAGTGACCTGATACCAAAATTACTATACTCACGTGCCTAGACCCTCGCCCATGCTACCCAAGAATAGGTGACGGAACTGAGTAGAGTAAGAACAAAGAGAAGTAGATAAGATGAGGGTGGTGTAGAAACAGAGAGGGAGTCAGGCGCCCTCACATTGGTGGCAGACCGAGAATGCGCCCCCTCACATTGGTGGCAGCTAGAGAACCCGCCCCCTCACACCGACAGCCTCTCACATGGGAGGAGTGTGGGAGCAACAAATCTGCACTGTAAGGAAGGTCCTCCAGGGAGTGGTGGGCACCCAGACACTAGACGATGAACGCCTCAGCACTGTGTTCTGCGCCGTAGAAGAGATTATCAACGGAAGGCCCATCACCCCAGTGTCTGACTACCCAAAGGATCTAGAAGCACTAACGCCGCTTCACATACTATGGATGAACCCGGAGACACTGTCCACCGGAGGCGATCGGTCCATGACAGAAGGGTACTGACGAAGATGAAAGTATACCCTATTCATTGCGGACCAATTTTAGAAAGGTGGGTAAAAGAATATCTCCCAACATTACGTCGGCGACAAAGGTTCTTCAAAACTCGCCGTAATCTCCACGCTGGGGATATCGTGATCATCTCTGGACAACCCCTTCCCAGGAGTCAGTGGATGCTAGGGAGAGTACAGGAGGCTCTACCGAGCAAAGATGGCCTAGTGCGAAGTGTTAAAGTGAAGACAAAGGACTCAGTGTTAATACGCCCAGTGATGAGACTCTGCCTGTTGGAAGGGGTCGGAGAGTGATTCTAATAATATGCTGTGATTTCGTGCGAAGCCCGACAGGGGGAGTGTTACCGCCACAGTAAGATAAACATGAGATTGAGAGAGAGAGGGTGAGAAGGGGGGCAGTGCTGACAACGTGTTTGTTCGTCGTGTCTAATATAAAACAGATGCCCTCGCCGAGGGCTGCGATTGGGTGGCGATTGCTCACAGTAGTCTACCAATTCTTGCAGAAGAAACAACACGCTGGTCGAACCCAAGACCTAAAACGTAAATATAAACTCTAAATAACTTTAATAAGTATATTTATGTACTGTAATTTGATCATATTATACAACTTGTCTCCTGATGTATCAACAGATGTAACATGTGAGTTATACTTAAGATGTTAACAGGCTATGTACTGTATATTGATTGCATTATTCATACTATGTGAACTGAGATAACAGCATTTGTTATATGTGAATTGTTCCTTAACAGGTTTTGACCGAATTATATGGTACGCGTCAACGTTGAGGGTTTATTTTTCCAGCAACAAACCAATAACGCTCATATGAGCGTTAACAAGTAGAACCGAAAAGAACACTTTTAAATCTGTACGTCTCAGGGTTTAAATCTACCTTTATTGTTAATCCACACAAATCTAGTGAAATCTCGATTTTCAGATTGTAAACCCGCCATGTAAGACCAGGGGTTTGTCCTTGACTTCATCACCCTACCTGGCCCTTTCACTTATGAGGGTCCTTTACACAAGCAGTCGTTCAATGACACTTCTTCGGTACCTTAGCACTGCAATCATATACTATAAGCAAAGGTGTAGTACAGGACTCTTTTGTAACACTCGTCTTTGGCACATAAGAACATCAAGATCGTCTTAGTGATGTTGTAACGGCAGCAGTTCTTTCTCTTACTCTCTGCCCTTATCTTTTACTCATATTTATACTCCTCTTATCTTACTCTTACTTCTCTTGTCTTAGTTCTTTAATTCAATTGTTCTTTCTACTTACTTCAGTGGTTACTGCATAACCTTAGTTCTTTGTGGTAGCATGTCGAGGGTCTAAGGCACATGGGTATTGTAATTCTGATATCAGGGTCACTTGGACGGAAATAAAGGTGAACTACTGTGGGAAAAATGAATACTCTTAAAATACTCCAAGAACAGGTTTATTAATATGAAATCAAAGGGAAAAAGAGATATTATTAACATATAACTTCAAGGTGTAACTCCTCGCTTATTGCAGACTCAGAATTTTCTTATTGCACCCAACCTTACTGGTGTTACATTACATTACATAGCAGGACCAGTTCCTTGGCCCTACTCACTACGCATAGTTACATGACAGCTTCTTGCAGATTACTTTACTTCTCACACCTACTGGTGGTATGTGGCATTGCAGTACAGTTACAAGACTTTACTCCTAGTCCCAAATGGACAACTTTACTTCACACACATTACTCGGTACTTCTCATTTCATCCAGTTATAAGACAAACTTCAGCTGATACTTCACAGACTGTTGGTAGTACATAGGAGATGCACTCACACACAACACGTTAATACTGAAACCAGCAAATACATGGGTCCACTACCCATCATGGGATAATTATTAACAAACACATACAACCACACTGTGGACCATATAACTCCAAGGCCTGTTCCAGGGTGTAGCACTGGTGCCTGTAACACTGACGAGCGCTGTTGTGATCTGTTGTGAGCGTCTGGGGTCCAGCCCCGCGATGTTGATTTGTAGTAAGTTAATCATGTCGAATCACCGACATCGATGCATATATTGATCCCTGCTGGTTACCCACTGGCTCAGCAGCCGATGGGGTGTGCAGAGGAGGACACCCTGGAATCTGGGAACAAACGGGAGAGGACGTTACTGGAGCTGCATGGTGGTTCAAACACAAACAACATCTCTCCTCTAACAACGTCAGACGACATTTACTTTATATTACTTCTTACTGGGTGAATGACAATTCCACTGTTAAAGCATGAACACTGATGAACACTGATATTCACTATAATTGACTGAATCAAACTGAATGGCTATAAAACACTGCTACATACCAGGGAACAAACGGGAGAGGACGTCACTGGACCTCTCCCCCGTGGTTATGTACCCCTGAGTTGCCAGCGATTGCTACTCATTCAATGACAGAAATTACAAACAAACCAACTGTTACTCATTCAAAGATGACCCTCAGTTGACAAAGGTCTGGCGAATTATTTGAGTTGATATACACAAACTAATTCAAGATTGAGCTTGCCAGTAGAGAGTGGAATAAAACGTATTAACGACTGTGCTCGAAGGCAGGACTTACTGGGAGGGATCATGAGTATAAATGTCGATGGGGAAAAACACGTCTCTTCTTAGGAATAACTAACCAGCTTCCTACTCATGTTTTGCGTTCGTGGAGTATAATAAGAATCATTAGTGTTAAAACAGACTAGCAGTCAACGTGACCATGACAATGCGATAGTGTAAATCGATGTAGGATTTTTAATACTAGACGCGATTGTATTTTTGAAAACTCAATCTGCATCGAGTTGGAGGTACAGCCCAGGTCAAGAGGCCTACAACCACAAAATCATTGCCATATGACAAAACTTTTATTTTATTTTTTACGGAGTTGTGGTCACGGCTGTGATAAAGGCCAACCAGGGAGTGTAGTACTGTGCCTTTAGTTGAATCAGGTCATAGTGTCATCAGTGACTGCGGAAGAGGTTGTAAATAACTTTAAGTGAAAACATATTGGCAAGCAAGCTGGTAAGGCACCACTGCCAGCAGAAACTAAGTCGTGTTATAGGTGCCACAGAGACTTTAAATTTTATTTTGTTTGTGTGCTTTCTCATGGACTGAGACTGTGCCTACAATGCACCATTCCCAGGGAGATACAGTGTACACAGTGATAGCACAAAGAGATATAGTCGTTGATGAGAACTGGAAAAGAAAGTATAAGGAAATAATAGTTGAAATAAAAAAAATAGAATAAAAAAGCCTGGCTATCCTGAAAGGCATTCTCTTACTGCCCCAAAGAAAGTTTTCTTTTCTTTTTCTGTGTTTCTAAAGGACTGAATGGGTGTATGAAATTTGTTATTCATAGCAAAATGCAGTGTACATAGAGATAGCACATAAATACGGACAAATCGCCAAAGTGAACTAAAAAAAAGAGAAGAAAACAGAAGACAGCTCTAAAGGCAACAGGAGAGGTTAAAACGAGCAGAGGGCAGCTAAGTACAGTTTTTTTCTCTTTATTTTTAAATGGGTGTAGATGTATACACAATCTGCACTCCCCCCCACCCCCCCTCCACAAGAACAACAACCATGAAGAATAATACTGCAGGGGGGTGACAGATATAGATGGTACCGGCCTGACCAATGCACTGTTTAGGTCGATTCAAGTTGCTGCAAAGCATAAAGGCTGTTGCTGGTATTGCTCTGACTGCATAATAAAGGTGAAAGAGGCGATTGCAAGCCATAGGGGAACGAGTTGCCAAACTAGAACAAGTTGGGAAAGAGATCCTTGCTAAGACTGAGGGAGTAGCCGATAGAATGGAGGTGGCTGCTAAGAGGAGTTATGCTGAGGCCGTAGCAGGGCCACGGGAGATGGCGGAGAGAAATGCAGGATCAGAACAGGTTCTACAGCAGCTAGGGACTCTGAAGAATTGTGTCAAAGAAATGACAATTAGCGGACGTACTGTTAGGGGAGAGGAGGAATAACGGGAACGTTACCAGCGTAGGAACAATGTACAGAGGGTGTAATAGCTTTTGGAGTCCCTGAGAGCCAGGTAGAGGGAACTGAGAGTAGGATAACACATGATAAGATGCAGTTTAAGAATATCTGTACAGAGGTTCTGAAGATGCCATCAACCCCTCAGGATGTGAGGAGGCTGGGACAAAACCAACCAGATATTGAAGGAGTTGTAGAACTGTTGTACAAGAACAGGAGAATCGACCCAGAGGAATGTGAGTTCAGTATTGCTGGCTGTGACTCATTTACGAACCCTTCTCAAGAAACTTGCAATAGTGGTGTGGTTATTTATGATAGGCAAGACCTTAGAGCCAGCCAGGCGAGGGTACAGGGAGATGATGTTTTTGAAGAGTCCAAGTGGTGTAGAATTAAACTAAAGGGAGGGGACTTACTTATTGTCGGATGTATCTACAGAGCCCCAAACTGTGGCCCACTAAATCAAAGGAACTTAAGAGCCTTTATAGACAACGCGGCGATGCTCAACCCTAGCCACCTCCTTATCATGGGGGACTTTAACTACGGCGACATCGACTGGAGAAACGAGTTCACCCCAAATGACTTGAATAACCTTGCTACTCTTTTTGTAGAAACTCTGAGAGATAATTTTCAGTTCCAACATGTTAGAGACCCGACACATTACAGAGGGGAGCAAACACCCAAGCCACTAGACCTCATCATAACAAACTAGGAGGGTATGGTGGCCAAACTGGAACACCTTGCCCCAGTTGGCACCAGTCACCATATAGTGTTGTCATTCAGATTTAACTGTTACCTAGTTCAGGATAAGGCCAGGCCAAGGTGCAAATATTACAAGGGAAATTACAACGGGTGAGGGAAGAGATGAGGGGTATCCACTGGCCTGACTCATTAAGGCACAAGAACGCAGACACTACGCTGAATATCATAACTAGTAAAGTGACCCATTTGATTGATAAATATATACCCAAGACAAAACCCAGTGCCTCTAGGAATACGAGGGGATACCTACACATGAACCATGCGGCGGTCGACAAAGTTAAGAAGAAAACCCAGAAATTCAAGACGTGGGTTGGGTCAAACAATGAGCAGGACAGGAGGATGTATGCAAGAGCGAGAAACCAAGCAAAGATAGAATTTAGAAGGGCTGAAAAGGAGTTCAAGAGGCTGGTTGCAAGCGAGGTCAAGTCAAACCCAAAGGCGTTTTACTGCTATGCAAAGTTGATATTAAAAACGCGAGTAGGAGTATTAAACCTGAAGGCTTGAAGACGGTAGTTACGCAGATTCTGACCAGGATAAAGCTGAGGCATTGGACAGTTTCTTTTCCTCAGTGTTCACAAGAGAGGATGCAATTAACCTTCCTGCGATTGAGGACAGACGGTTCGACCCAGCACTGACCCAAATTGTGTTTACAGAAGAGGGTATTAGAAATAAACTGCCAAAGCTAAAGGTCCATAAGAGTCCCGGCCCTGACATGGTGCATCCTAGAGTGCTAAGAGAGTTGTGCAACGAACTTGCCGAGACCCTGAAGATCCTGTTTTGTAAATGCCTGGATGAACAAAAGGTCCCCAGTGAATGGAAAGTGGCTTATGTGAGTCCTATCTTCAAGAGGGGCGATCGTCACTCCACGAACAACTACTGTATAGACCGTGGAGCCTGACCAGCATAATATGCAAAGTACTTGAGAGTATTACCAGAGATGCCGCGATGGAACATCTACTACGAAACAACCTTGTAAAGGATTGACAACACGGTTTTATGCCGGGGCGCTCCTGCTTAACACAATTGCTCAAAGTATTGGATATTTGGACCCATATTCTGGAACGGGGTGGTAATATCGACAATATTTACCTAGATTTTGCCAAGGCTTTCGACAGTGTACCCCACGAAAGGCTGAAAATCAAACTAGAAGGGTACGGAATTCGGGGAAATGTCCTAGCGTGGATAGAAGATTTTCTTCATGACCTCAAGCAGTGTGTGGTGATTAATGGCACGAAATCATCATCTGTACCTGTCACAAGCGGGGTACCACAGGGCAGTGTATTGGGCCCGCTGTTGTTTGTTTGTTTCATAAATGACATGCCTGATGTTGTACACTCCTCCATACAAATGTTTGCCGATGACACCAAGTTCTTTCGGGAAATTAAGAACCAAACGGACTGTGAAGAGCTGCAGAAGGATCTCTTTATGGGCTCCAAGAAATGATCGAAGAAATGGCTGCTGAGATTCAATGTCACGAAGTGTAAGAGGATGCACCTGGGGCGTACCAACGGTAAGGAGGCGCATCATATGTCCCAACGGGATGAAGAAACTGCACTGTTTGAGACTGAATGTGAGAAGGACCTAGGTGTGTATGTTGACAATGAGCTGAAGTTCTCGGGCCATTGCGAGAAGAAGGTAAATCAGGAAAATAAATTATTGGGTCTTATAAGAAGGTCGTTCAGATCTTCAAGAGTGAAGTGCTTCCCCATCTGGAGTACTGTCACTCCGTCTGGTCCCCGAGATATGCTTGGGACTGTCAGTTGGTTGAAAATGTTCAAAGGAGGGCCACCAGACTGGTGCTTACGCTTCGGCACCTCAGCTACCTTGAGAGACTGGAGCGCCTGAACTTGCCTAGCTCATACTACAGACGGGCAATGGGTGACCTAATTGAGGTGTATAAGCATCTCAGTCGAGTGTCCTTACTTGGAGGTGGCGGACGCTCGCCCCACAAGGTGTCACAGCTCAAGATTGAAGAAGCCGCAAGTCCAGAGAACTGTGAGGGCAAACTTTTTCGGAGTGAGAGTTGTGAACTCTTGGAACAACCTACCAGAAAGTGTTGTAACGGCACCGAGTGTGAGCTCTTTCAAGACTAGACTTGACCAACACTAGGGCAGGTTCAGGTACATTCAAGAGCCGGTGCATGCCCAGTACTTGCCAACAGTGCGTAACAGAGACGTGACCGATCGCCCAAGCGGCTAACGAGCCGATCAGTGGTGAAGAGGATAAAAGTAAAAAGTAAAAAGATACGAATTTGACAGGTGTCGCAAATGGCAAAATGTCATTGATATTTCCAGAATATACATGAACTATGAGGAATTGCACAGAAGTTATCAAGTGTGCTTTTTTCTCTTCATAATATATATATATATATATATATATATATATATATATATATATATATATATATATATATATAGGCTATATATATTAATTTTTATTAATTAATGTTATTTTTTATGGTAATGTTAATATTTTTATGTAGCATGTTAGATGAAATATTATAATACATGAGTAACCAAGACAACTTGAATTTTTGGTTTTGTGTTTGTTTGCTTCACTGAGGATAAACAATAAGAATACCCTTTAATAGCCAGAAACTCTACTGAAAACAAGATCATTTATTCCCCAAATTTATGTGACGGCATGACAGACGATTCATTACTTGCAGTAATTGTATGATAATTCTGCAAGAGAAACGATTTTTATAAGTCTTTTAATTTCTGTTCTCATCTAAGATCTTGAGGCAATGGAGTCATTGAAAATTATACAGGAGTGTTTTCATTCTCTCCTTTTATGTAGACACACATGTACACATAAATAATGATTGATATGTCTAAAATAAATGGAAAACGTAAAAAAAAATTACTCATGACGTCACATCAACGTCACGAATAGCTTTTGGATGCAGCCAATAGATGGCGCTATCATTGAGGTATCTGGCAACTGTACCATACACACATTTCATATAGTTTAGCTTGAGCTTTCCTATCTAAAGTAGAGTATCTTTTGTTTGGTACTTGGCAGCTGTTACATACAATACGTCTGGCAGCCGCACTTCCCTTCTCAGTTACCACAAGGCCTAGGAACCCGAGGGTATAGCACGTGTTTTTGTGTTTGTTTCTTCCGTTTTTTCGGTTTAATCTATTTTCGTACATAGATTTTTTTTGTGTGTAGAGCGTGTAATGCTCAGACGAGTGATTGAACTTTGTTTGATGATCTATATCCCAGTGGTAATTATTATTTTCCATTTTTGAAGGTGTAATGGACAGGCTGTGTGCCATACTTCTTGATAATTTACTATTTAACGCCGCCATCAGGAAAAAAAACAACAATTACAATCGAGCATAATCCTCCAATTTTGAAATTGCCACCAGACACCGATATCATATGAGTGGCATGTGCGTCTTGCATGGAAACCGGTAAACAAGCAAACAGCTGAATCATCACCATCCAGGTAATTGTCATATTTTCTCTGTTTTCCAACATGCCAACTTAAGATATATGTTGGCATGTTTAGATACAGTAGTTGGCTGGCACCTGACTCATGGTCCCGCCCCCTCCCCGCCGCGTCCAGGCTGGGTGCTGCTACCTCCTCAAACCTACAACCCCACACCACGCAAGCTGTGTTAAGCCACGGCATCTGTCCTCTCCCACTAAAATTCCCTTCCATCCTCTCCTTAAACTTCCACTGAACCTCCATCCCCCCCCGTCACTAGCCTTTATGCATTCAATCAGTTAGCTGGCATCCTTTTGTTTCTTCTAGTTATTTATTTTTGTCAATCCCACTCAGGAATAGTTTGGCTCTATCATGCTGCGGTTGGCCAAAGACTTATTAAATTATTAAAGAAAAAAATATACTTCTTGTCGAAGAAATTATATTAATCGTGAAAATTCTTCAAGTTTTTGTTTTTAATAAATATATTCATGCACAATTCTTCGTAAAAAATATTTTTTTTTATCCCAACCTTTGGGGGAGGGGGACCTAACCGAACCTAACCTACCCTACTATTGCCACGTACAGTTGCGGAATTGTGTTCCTACACCCTCTGTGGTAACCCGTGTCTCCAAATGGCTCGTCACACTAGTAGTATCACTATTCATGAATGAATGGATATTAATCCTGTAACGACGGACGTGATTGGTAGATAGGTTTGTATTCGTTTAATTAGGTTTTTGAGTATAACATGACTAAAAAATAAATATAAAATTGTATTCTAATAGAGAATGCCAGTATAAATAAAAACTGTTAAAGATGACTTATCTACAGTATAGTCTATCTACTGTATACTATAACGTATTGTTACGACCCTCCTCCTCTCACCGCCTACCCAGCGTCCATCACTGGTTACCAGCTGCTAGGGTCATACGTTCAGTAGCAGTAGATATCTCAGGGATGTCGAGTTACCACTGGCTGTCCTGCCAGTCTATGTCAATTTCCCGACGATCAGTATCGGTGTACAGAAAAACAACAGGCAGGTTGATTTCCACCAGGTCACAGAAACACACTTGTGAACTGTAGCCACCTTTAATAGTCACTAATTCTTCACAACACTGTTAACAGGGTAATGTCTTCACAGCTGGACTCCACACTTCGAATACATAGTCAGCACACTACCAGTGTACAATTCCTTAGTCTTCTCACTTTATATTAATCACAACAATTCCACAATACTCTCACAACAATTGTAAGGTGCAGCTTCAAAGCAGTGGCAGTTCGAATCGTATCCGACCCTTCCATTATGATTTGAGGCCAATGAGCCACAACTTGTTGTACACCACCCAGTATTATGTGAGGTTAGGGAATACACTATTATGATGACGAAAACATAATTAAGGCAATATATTGATAGAAATGTATACAGATCGACAGATTTATAAATCAATCGAATCAGATAAAGGAAGTGAAGTCATGAGAAACTTAAGTCAAAGAGAGAGAGTGAGATAATAAGCAATATGACCGGATATACCCTACAGTATTTCCCTCGTTATTCTATACAACTCTACAGAAGATACAGAAGTTTCGAAGAGACCTGTAGCGGTTGTGGTCATTGAAATAATAAATGCTGTCTCTTTGTTGCTTAAGTCTTTTGATCCGAGGTGTGATCCAGGGCAAGTCAGCTGGGTGTGATCTGACGGACTTCTCGGGGAAGAAGTTGTGGTGTTGGTATAATTTATCCATTTGGTGTCCACGTCACCCAGGAACGGTGAAATATCCACTGTCTGAAGAGACCCACTGCAGAGTCAGTGGTCGGCCTGTAGGTCTTGATGTAGGGTTTTTGCACTTGGCTGGTAGTGGAAGCTGGAGACATGAACACTGATAGGTGTGTGCTACATCTGATAGGAGGCATTGGTTGAGGTAGTTAGAACTGGTCCGCTGTCAGTTAAGATTTAGTCAGGAGTATTTTGACCGTGTGTAGGAAAGTTCATAACTTGTGCACAACTTGACACCACTGCATATCAGTGGTGTCAGTTTCGTTATAATCCCCTCATAGTACTAGCTTGGCACATGGGTACCTAACTCTAAGGTGGTCTGAGGTGGTATTGAGGTGATTGATAAGAGTGGATGATATGCCACACAGTATATGATAGAAGCAGTGTGACGAGGGTGGGAACGTGGCACAGCACGTACTCCTAATCCCTCCACATCAGCTGGGACTGAAACATGCAGGCGTGACGGGCGTAATTCATCTTGACAGAAGAGGGCAACGCCCCCTCCACGTCCATGTGAACGAAGGTGGTGAAAGAGTTGATATCCCTCAATGTGCCACATTTCAGGAACAATTTGCCAAGCTTTGCGTGTGGCAACGACGTTGGCAGCGACTGATCTGCCTGTGGTTGCCAGTTAATCAAACTTATTAGCTAAGGAAGTGACATTGGAGAGTAGTAAGGGGAGGAGATCGTACTGTACTTGGGGAACTTCAGTGTATTGGTTCTGTGTATCAGGAGTTGGTTTCTCTGGTTTTCTAGTGGAGGTGATGGTCCTAATGGCTTCTGTTTATGACGTCCTTGTCTACAGCCGAGAGGAAGGAATATGTTCAGTGATTTTAGTAGTGCAATACCACTGTCATCAGGAGATCCGTTCCCTCACCTTAAACTGTTCAGGGTGCACCTGGAGTACGTCACATGTGGACATCTGTTGATATATGTTGTTGTGGACGAAAGGAAGTGCTTGTCCACGGTGGCCATAAACTCACTGGCGGCACTTTGAGGAATGCTGACACTGGTAAACCTCTATTAATACTTGTCTAGTCGTAAACACCGAGAGTCCTTTCTCTGGCACTTTAAGGGTCGCCGACACAGTACCCACAGTATATGTAAACACCACGGTGGTCCTTGTCGCTGTCACTTTGAAGGTGACCGACAAAGTGCCCACGGTCTGGTATTACACGGCTGTGAATCACATTTGTTTTTGTGTTTTTCCTTGGAATACACTATTGGACCACTGTTTGGTAACAATTCATTGCACTGATCACTTGAATGTTTTGCTGATAAATCCCGGTGCAGTGAGGTTGGTAGGGGGTTGGGAGTTGGGATGGAGCACGGGGGGCAGAGCCAAGCAGACTTGGCCTGGCAGCCAATCAGGAGTGCCTTCAGGTCAAGTCTGGTGGATCTGTGCGTAAACAACACCACGCCGTGTTGTTGTGTCAGCTGACTCACTGTACGCCAACCGTCGGCCATCCCAGTGTGGCCAACACCCGATGAAATATATACTTCAAAACAAACCTCGAAAGAATATCTATATCCCATAGACATCCTCTTAACACTTTTGTGGTCGTTTGGTCATACGATGTTTTTTTTTTTTTAGTTTTGGGTTCATTTTGTGTGTGTGTGTGTGTGTGTGTGTGTGTGGAAAATTTTATTGGGGTACTGGACGCTTGGGTTGTGGTAACAGTGGGCCATCAAGCCGATTTAGAAATACTGTACTGGTAATACCCGGCACATCGTATTGCCCGAAGAACGTTCTTGAATGACCTCGCCCCACACAAGCGTATGGTGCTCGATGACCGGGCACGACGACTGAAAATACGGCCCTACAGTAGGTCTACCAACAGTAAGGCGGCGTATTACATGTCCCAACGGGATGGAGAAACAGCATTAATAGTGACCGATTATGAAATGGACCTGGGTGTGTATGTTGCGAAGTTATTTTCAATGGGTCAATGCAAATTTCAAACTTATTTGTCAGCTTTTATCTGTCTTCTGGATCTGCTGCTATACTGGCCGACATCTCTTCCTTGTGAGCTGTAATAGTCATCATCCTCAGCAATCAGTGCAATATCTTTTATTATCTGACTGCACATATGCAAGCTGTATGCCCATCGTTTCAATACTAAAGGTCAAAGAGTTATTCCAATTATTCCTCCTGGACCATGTCTGTAATGCATGAGCATTGATTATCTGTATATGTGATGCTAGCGTAATGTAATAGGTAGTAATGTTAGATTGAAACAGTCAATATCTATGAATTCCTTGACCCTAAAAGCCTAGGATTAGAGCCAAAACTTGCGGCTCTATGTCTGATATAAGTTCAGATATGAAGCACTTTCTGTGTGTGTGGCAGCCATCTTGGACGGCAGCCTTCTTGGACGCCATCTTGAATATCTCAGTTCCCCAAAGGGCTATATGGTAGCACCCACCAGATTTGAAATCAGCACCCCTAAATTATACAAAATCACCCATAAAAGTTGTGAGTACACAAAAACAAACTTAAGGGCAAAATCAGGGTATGGCAGCCAGACTATATGGGACAGAATTTGTTTTGCTGAAAGTAGTGGCAAATAGCCTAGTAATATGCAATAAAAATAGGATAGGAGCAAGAACTGAGCCTTGAGGTACTGTACTTCAGCAGTGATAAGACAGTGTGAATTATCCTCAACTGTGCCGTTGTTGAGGTTGGAGGGAATGAGCCTCAGGGAATTTAATGAACTGGGGAAATCAAAGTGAAGGAAATGTGTCATCAAAGGTTATAAGTGAAGGAATTATATGTCACCAGAGGCTCTTAAGTATAGAAATGACAGTGTTTTCCACTGAGCGCCTTCAGCGACTGCTGGATCAGCAATAACTATCTTGCTTCTCACCAGTCTGTCCCCTGTCTCTCACCCATGCAAGATGTGTGTTTAACGAAGCTCGTTACAAGTAAACTTTGTCGCTTTTTAATGCTCACAGCTCATAGTGTTAATTTACTTTATTTTCTTAATAAGTGGAGAAAACACCATTTGGGTTTGAAAACTTAACCCATAAACAATAAACATTTATGAATGTTACTTCTAGTGCACCTCTTATACTGATTTTACAGACTCTTCATCAGTGATTACAACAGGTAAATGGAAGCTATAACATGAGGTGGCAGCGATAAATTGAACTCACAAACAAAAAAAACCAGTGGCTTATACAGTACAAAAACTGACAATTATAGGTAAATACATGACATTCTCCATTTTTGCACTTGTGATATCTTCCTTTGTAAGAGACGAAACCTTTTTAGTTGAACACTTGCATGACGTCCCAGTTCAACAAACAAGTAAAAGTTTTCAATTTTTATTTTTAAAAGTGATTTAATTTGATCACTTCCTGTTTATGTGGCACCGCTGTACTAAGCAGCATTGCCAACACCCCTGAACGTCTTGGCAACCCCGCCGTCAGGACGTTCTCACGGATGGTAACCAATGACTAAACATTCTCCTCAGCACAGCAGAGGTCTACCCCTACCCAGTACCGGGCATCACCCATCTCCAGGTCCCCCCAGTGCAAGCCTATCCCAGCCTCTACGAATCACAGGTTGTTTTGTTTGGTCAACGTCTG
The DNA here is from genome assembly GCA_958450375.1 of Homarus gammarus. Lineage (NCBI taxonomy): Eukaryota > Metazoa > Arthropoda > Malacostraca > Decapoda > Nephropidae > Homarus > Homarus gammarus. Next base: position 1,341,312 of record CAUDMG010002478.1, on the reverse strand, counting down.
CCTCAGCGCCCTTTTGACCCCTGATCAACAACTCTCGGTGGCTGCATCCAGTGACTCACCGTGTGACCCTGTGATCCACTGTGTGACCCAGTGTACCCGGGTTCCATCGGACAGCTGTCTTCGATATCACTTAGAGCATCATATCAAACCATCCTCTGGCAACTATTACATCATCGATGCCATCTTGGACAAGTCATCGACGCCATATTGGAAACGTCACTCCAATGTCATAGCAAGGCGCCATCTTGGATTTCGCATTTCTCTCTGCTGAGCCTCTGCACCACATGGAGCTCTATGGATCTACCAACTAGAACTTCAGACAGGTCGACATGTTAGGTATTTCACAATCATCATTTTTACACACATTTAACATATTCTACAGCATACCATCACACATCAGATATTGTGATAGGCTAGTTTTTAATTAATAAGTGCCTTACTTTGTATATTACTGACTTAATATAATTTTATTGTAGTATGTTTATTTACTAAATTATACTTTCATTCATTTACTGCAAGGTTTTTGTTTCGTATAATCTTGTGTTATTTGCATTGTCATTTATGGATACTTTATTTCATTTACCTCGTTCAGACTTTAAGCACTTAGCGGAAGATTACAATAGTGACTGAGCAATAAAAAAAACTCAGTACCGTCTGATGGAGTGCCCCCTACCGGAGCTGGCATTGATACTGGTAATATGGAAGATTTGCATGGAACACAGATTCATTTACAGCGACCACACTTCCATTGAGAGTAGTGGACAATTTATCGATCAATCATTTGGTGATTTACACCGTACCCAACTTAGGTCAGGTCTTATATACAACACCACATCTCACCATGGCTATGTTCATTTAACTTCCACCCCAAAGCCCAGTGTATCAGGGCATTGTACTTTCCCTCCTGCATCCACTAATCCTCCAGTGACATCTAAGTTGTCTAACACCCAACTAACAATGGCTAAAGCTGGCTCAAGCATGTCTACTAACACTTCCATTGTATTAAAAGTATTGCCACAGAATGACCGCATTCGCGAATTCACAGCGAAAGATGATCATCACAAATTTATATTTTTACGTTCATGTGAGGATGTTGTGCAGAACATTGCAATCGCGGAAGATGAAACATTTAGCTGCGTCACGCCCTGAAATGATTTAAAAGCAACTCAAACAGGCTAAGCCTATAATGCTACCGCCCAAATTTTCAGGTCCATTCCTGATTACCGCAAAGGAAACGGGCAATTAAAAATTTTGATACCAAGCACACAAACATTACTGTAGACGTAGAATATAATATACGGTCAGACTTAGAAAGGTACACCTAGAGTTACTACCCAGGGATGTCAATGATATCTCAGACACATCTGCTCAAACCGCAAACATATCAAGTACACCAACTGTATCTTATGATTATTATTTAAAACTACGCTCTGCAAACCATTTGTAAGAATTTTTTTATCTCCAATTTCTATATTTTACCAATGACAAGCTCATTGCTGAAATTTGTTTTTCTCCAATTTATATCTTATACCAGTGACAAACTCATTGCTGATTAATTAACACAGTTTTAAGATGCGTGGATGCCCACCTCCTGCTTGTACACACTCATCATTTAACCACTAATTTTCAAAATACAGAATCAAGGTTACCGCGTGCCGCAATTCCGTATTTTTTTTCTTCTTTAAAAAGAAGCAATGCTACTGCATACTGTACTTCTATTTTTATTCACAGTTCAATGTTCTCACCGCATGAAAAATGGAACCTTTCCAATATATGTAATGACACACTTATGACCCTGGATAAACACACTGAACATTAGTAGTGCCTAATCACTTCTCATATGTTTTAGCAAAGGATGATCCTAAGGTGATATTACAGTGTAAATCGTCATATCTATATTTGTATGTGTATGTCCGGTCTACGCATTCACGTTTATTTTTGCTGCAGAAGGAATATGCGAACTGGCACTCATACAAACGACTGTTCACACAACGCTTACACAATGTATTTATACACCTAATTCTACAAAGACCGTGTTTTATGCACATCTTTATTACTTATAATATTTTTTCCTGACCAAACCAGTGTGATTTTACTATGCCAGGATGGTGGTAAGCACTTTGTAGTTCAAGGTTATTGTTTTATTATATGGATTCAGACTATTGTAAACTCACCAGTAGTGCCATCATAACCTTGCCTTGCCAGCCCATCATCATTTTTTGCCTTTAATTTGATCATAACTTCAGATCTGATACCTTTATTTTTTTAAATGCTAGTATTGCTCTCAGCAAACTCAATCTCGTTTTTGGCAATTTAACATTATTTGCTTATCTCAATGAAAACACAAATCTCTTCATTTGAAGATATTTTGCAATTAAATTTTTTCTGGGTTTTGTAATTCCCAGTTTTGTTGTGCCAACTTTAATTCTCATTTCATCAGTTTTATATGTTTTGCAAATACAGACATATCTCTTCGAAAATTGCAATTGTACATTTAAAGCCCTCACATCTAAGGTCAGGAATTCAGACACTCAACCCTTGGTTGTAGATTCCTCAGTTTAGCTACATCACATTTTATCTTTTATAACATGGATAGGCATCCATAGGTTTCATTTTATATTATGTGGTTAGTTTACTCCTCGTAGAACTCGGAGGGTGGTGGCCTAGCAATGTATTAGCCCCTGTCAAACAGACTATAACTAACCCATGAGCTGTGAGTAATTATCAACCGGACACGTGACAGTGTCTTCCACTGCGTGCATTCGGCGTGACAGCTGGATCAACAATAACTATCCCGCTTCTCACCAGTCTTTCCCGTCTCTCACCCACAAAAGATGTGTGTTCAACGAAGCTCGCTACACATAAACTTTTTCCCTTAGTAATGACCACAGTTCATAACTTTGATTACTGTGATACCCTAGTTATTGTGCAATAGTTTATTTTCTTAAGAGAATGGCGAGACCATTTGAGGTTGAAAACGTCACCCATAAATATTTATGAATGTTACTTCCAGTCTACCTTTAATACTGACTCTGCAGACTCTTCATCAGTGATTAAAACAGATAAATGGAAGTTATAACATAGCAAATATATAAATGAAGAAATTCATCATTAGAGGCTCAGGTTTTTTTTTTTTTTTTTTTTTTTTTTTTTTTTTTTTTTTACGGGAATTAGCCCACCCAGGCACAGGTCACTGACCCACATCGGGGCCTGGGGGCGAAAATGTAGTAATAATAATAATAATAATAATAATAATAATAATAATAATAATAAAGAACCGCAAAGAAATACAAAATGAAAAAAAAAATCAAGAGTGAAGAACAATATATGTATGTTGTGTTGTCAATAGTAAGAGAAACAATTGAGACCCTGCAATTGTGTGTAAATGAGGCAGAAAGTCACATCAGCAACCTATGTTACGTTTTAAGTGCAGGAAAGTGGCTTTCTTACCGTAGAACTCGGATACCTTCACACTGGTTACTCACCCAAGAGATTATGGTGTATCACTACGTAGAATTTTGCTCTGCTTCCGGCACTCAATGCGTTATGTACTTGATAAATGATGATTTAGTGAATTCCACTAACTTCCAACATCCGTCTAAGTTATTGGTTATACTTTGTCATAACCAATGAGTCATTACCCTTGGTAATAATGATAATAGAGGGATCACAGATACGGGCAGATGATTGCACTTACGTTTATTTGGCACAATTCCATACACTGGACTTATAATTTACATGGATAGGTCAGTCACTCACATTCACGCCACAGTACCGTAAGTTATAAGGGAGAGTTTGTCAACCTGGTGAATTAATCGTTTAGATCTATTAGGCCGGCCTGGAATGCTCTTGTAGCAAACAGGCCCTCACCATTGATCACTTCATTTACAGGATGTGTTAACTTGTCGCTGGACTTAACAAAAATCTCGGGGATTTGCACACACAGACCCGTAGCACTGGTAGGACTGTATGGCCCCTAATCTTAATTCCGCGGAGCAGGAGGTTCTTCTCTAACCCAAGGTCTAAAGCCCACTGGCTAAATTTGCTTTTTTTTGAGGCGTGAAGTGATGAACAGTACACCACTGTCTCACTGGCCTGCCCCCCCCCCCCCCCTACATGTCCCAGTTATGGCTGGCCGGGTGCCTTATCTCTACCGTAAACAAACATTTGGGATGGGTTGTGCGGGAGGCCCAACGCAACCCATGACAATCGCCCCTACTAAGAAAAATTTTTCGCTTGGAGAATAAATTTACACCACCTGTATACAATCAAGAGAATGCCTAGCCCAGACACACAATTCGACATTCACACTGTGGTGTGTGTGTGTAACACTAACACTGCAACGGAATGTAGTCACCAATCGCCACTGAGGGAAAACCTCAACATTTACTTTATTTTTTTCTTGGCTGGAGGAAAACTCCGCGGCGAGGGTGACAATTCCCGAGCAATAGTTCATGCTAAGCGTAAGCACGCTACATTTACATTAGAGCAACGTGTTGTGTGGTGTAGGGTATGTAGACATTGTTTAGGTGGCACAGGTGTTGTGTTATGTTCTCAAGTGTAGAAGGGTGTGAGAAAATTATACATAACATATGACGAACCGCCAGACACTTGGAGGCTCGAGTCGACTGGAGTCTAGACCAACTCCACACTCATTTGGGAAGGTGACCTCTCAATCAGTTGCTCTGATTCCGCCACAAGTCGAGATAGGAGGTCAGCCCCCACATTCAGGCTGCCCTTGATGTACCGGAGGACGAAGTTGAACTGCTGGAGATACAGTGCCCACCGCATCAGACGAGCATTTGCATTCTTAGATGGTCGGAGACTGGTGAGCAGCATGTGGTCTGTCTCCAACACAAACTCACCTCCGTAGAGATAGTAGTAGTACTTCTTGATGCCTTCCACCACGGCCAGAAGTTCCTTCTCGACCGTGCTGTAATTCCTCTCTGCAGGTTTCAACTTGCGACTGTGATACGCAACTGGAAAAACCTCGCCGTCTGCCTCTTGTAGTAGCACTGCGCCAACCCCATCCTATGAAGCATCGGTCCGGAGGATGAAAGGCTCTTCCTTCCTCACCAGTTGAAGGATGGGTTGCTTGCATAGCAGGTTCTTGAGGGCACTGAAAGAATCCTCTTGTTCAGGTCCCCACTGCACCTTGTTAGATGCATGTTTCTTAAGCAGGTCGGATAAAGGGAGAGCCACCACGGCAAAGTTTGGGATGAAGTTCCGGTAGTACCCTACGAGGCCCAGAAATGACCTCACTTGTTTTTTTGTAGTGGGCCGTGGTGCATCTTGGACCTTTTTGATCTTCTCATTCTGACAGGTGCAGCGTCCTCCGCCGACAGTGTGCCCGAGGAACTGTACTGCAGCCTGACCGATCTCGCACTTGCTTGGTTTCACGGTCATGTTTTTTTGTTGGAACCTCCGGAACACCTCTAAGAGTTTCAGGTGTTCCTCAAATGTTGCTGAATGGATTAACACATCATCCACAAATGCCTCAACTCCCTTGATGCCGTTTAGGACTTGCCTCATGACACGGTTGAAGATGGCAGGGGAGTTTGTGAGACCAAAGGGAAGGACTCTGTACTGATAGAGACCCCCTGGCGTACCAAAGGCTGTGATCTGCCGACTCTTCGGGTCCAGTGGGATTTGGAAGAACCCCTTGGTCAGATCAAGTTTGGTAAATAACTTGGAACCAGCTATTCTTGAAAAAATAGTGTTCTGATCACACATAGGTTCAGCATCCACCTGGGTAATGGCATTTACTCTCCTATAATCCCCACAGATCCTGACACCCCCATCCCTTTTTCGGACGACTACCATAGGACTACAGTATGGAGACGATGATTTCTCGATGATTCCCACTGCTTCCATTTCCTCAATTTCTTGTTTGACAGTGTCCAGTAGTCGCATAGGTATAGGGTAGGGCTTTACCCGAACAGGTGTAGGGCTGGTCAGTTCAATAGTGTGACAGTCGACCCGGGCAACTCCTGGCATATCAGAGAAGATGTCCTTGTAGCGATGCAACAGAGAGCCAATGGCACCTCGTTCCTCTGCTGATAGATTTCCGTTCACCTCAACGTCCGTGAAAGTCTCACTCTGGCGGGAGCGTGCAGTGACAGGCCCATCCTCCTCATCACTGTCAGAGATCACTGTGGCAGCACAAGTTACCCCTGAATCACACTGGGAAGGCTCGTCCCTGTCTTCCTCAGTGGAGACTGTACCCCCGATCGGTGACTGGAAGTACTTCTTCAGCATGTTGATGTGGAACTTCTTTCGTCGAGATCCCACCTGGACGATGTAAGTCAGATCCGAAACACGCTCTGCAATGTTGAATGGACCTTTCCACTTAGCCAGTAACTTATTGCGCATCGTAGGCAACAGAACCAGGCACTGATCACCTGGCTTGAAACAACGAAGCTTGGCCTTCTTGTCATAGTAAGTCTTCTGGACCTCTTGAGCCTTTATCAGATCTTGCTTTGCCAGTTGACAGGTTTCTTGGAGACGATCAGCTAAGTCAATGACATATGTATAAGTGGTCTTGACTTCCGGATCTGATTCCTCATCATCCCACAGTTCCCGAAGAACCTGTAGTGGTCCCCGGACGGACCTGCCGTACATAAGTTCGAAGGGAGACACCTTGAGCGAGCTCTGTGGCGCCTCCCGGTACGCGAACAGAAGTGGGGCAATGTAGCGCGGCCACTCCTTAGGTTGTTCGGCTGCCATCCTCCTGAGCATTTACTTCAGCGTCCCATTAAACCTCTCACAGAGTCCGTTGCACATCGGGTGATAGGGTGTTGTCTTTAGCCTCTTTACCGATAGCAACCGCAACAACTCCTCCATCATGGCAGAAGTAAACTGGGTCCCCCTGTCACTGAGGACTTGTTTGGGAATACCAACCCGACAGAAGATTTCCAACATGGCTTCTGCAACAGTCGTGGCCTCATTGTTCCTCAAGGGCACAGCCTCGGGCCACCTCGTGCTAAAGTCCACCAAGGTGAGAATATACTTTGCCCCATCGCTCGCCCTTGGGTTTATCGGCCCTACAATGTCCACCGTCACCCTCTCAAAGGGTTCAGAGATCAGTGGGAGGGGCCGTAGTGGTGCAAGCGGAATTCGCCCTCGATCACTGGTTTTCTGGCACACATCACAAGAGCGGACTAGCCTGGTGATCTCCTGGCCCATCCTTGGCCAGAAGAACGCTGCACTGATACGGTCAAAGGTCTTCTTTTTACCCATATGACCGCCAAGAGCAGTGCAATGACCTAGCTTGAACACAGCAAGGCGGTACTTGGAAGGAACCACGAACTCCAGTCGTGTTTCACCCAGAGACGTCACAGTCTCTCGGTAGAGACGGTTCCTCTTCTTTACGAACCTCGTTCGATTCCCAAATGTCTCCTTGTTGGTCCCAACCATCAAACTCTTGTATACCGAAGTGAGCGTGCTGTCATCCTCTTGCTCTTGGACGACATCCTGACTATTTATGAGATCAGACGATGTGCCAATAGCCAATAGGGTGACTCGAGGTTTTGTTTGGGCCATACCCCGAGTGACTGCAGCAGCATTAACTTGGGTCAAAGCGGCAGCATCAGTTTGGGTTGCAGCATCCACTGCACAACTGTTTCTTGCCCCCTTGATATTCCCAATGATGAGATCGTATATAGGTTCCCTCATGACTGTTGCAGTGACCCAACCTGAGAAGAAGGGGGTGTCCACCTCAATCTTGGCCACTGGAACCGTTTGAATGTAACTATTGGCTAATTTAACACTTACTTGTGCTCCGGTGTATTGATGTTGCCCCACCAATTCCTTCCTGACAATACAGCCCGATGCCCCACTATCTCGCATGACAGTCGCTGGAACTCCTCCAACGTACCCTGGTTTAACAAGAAATGTGGGGTGACCCCTCGAGGAGAGGTTGGAGGCGGCAGTTAGTCAGTAGGGGTGTTGGGGTAGACATGATTCGGTATGAGCCCCTGCTTCAGGTTGCATGACGATCGGCCCTGCTGGAAGGTCAGGCCACTCCCCGCCCACAGTTTGAACACCGGAGGCTTCCTGCTGCTGGTCTCTTTGTAGATTATTATTGCTGGCACCTTGGCTTACGAATTGAGCCACGGCGGCTTCCTGCCGCCGGTTCCATCGTGGATTGTTGGTCTGGCACCAACTGTCCTGATACTTCGGGGGGCCTTGGTGCTGTTTCTGTTGCTGTCTTTGCGGTTGTGGTTGCTGGTTATTTCCTTGTTGCCTGGGTGGGTTCGGTGGCTGTTTCTGTAGAGGTTGTTGACTTTGTTGGTTACCTGCCGACTCCCTGTTCGACCACCGCCTCTGAGTGTGGTACCCGAAAGCGCTGAAATGAGCGTTTGATGTGCTTGCCATTTCCTTCGACGTCTTAACTCCATTAGCCCTGATTTGAGCCACAAGTTCAGGGGGACAAGACCTTTCTAACTGCGTGCGCACCATTAAGTCTATAACCCCTTCCATGGACTTGGGGGTTTCGTCCTTACTCATCCACTGAGCCACATAGTCCCTTAAACGATCCCGGAACTGTGCAACCTTTTCATTTTCTTCCAACATTGCCCTGTTGAACTGATGCCTGGCCTGCTCAGTAGTCAGCCCATATGCCCGCAGCAGTGCAGACTTCATGTCAGGGAATTTATTTTCAGGACGCTCTAGTCGTCGAAGAATCCCTAAAGCCTTCCCATCAAATAGGCTCAGGAACTCAAATTCCTTAATGCTGTCATCAAGCTCGTAGGCTTCTGCGAGATGCTCAAACCGGGAAATGTACATTTCCATGGATTCGCCCTCCTTAAAGGTGGGCATCTGGGGAAATTTCCTATAAGTGACGTTTTGAGTGGGAGAATTTTGGTTCCTTTCCACTAAGGCCAGTTGGAACGCCCGTTCCCTTTGTCTCTCTTCACGTTCCAGCTTCTTTTCTTCCTTCTGAAAGTCTAGCTGGGCTAAGAGTTCTTCGTGCTCGCGTCGCTTGTCTTCTCTCTCCTCAGCCTTCTCCATGTATGCAACTGCACCAGCCCCCTCCAGCCCGAGGGCACGTGCTTCCTCAAAAGCCGCTGCACGAGCTGACATGGTGTAGGTGTGGGCGATACAATTGTGCAATCATCCACGGTCTGCGTCCCTGTTCGGGCGCCAATTGTTACGTTTTAAGTGCAGGAAAGTGGCTTTCTTACCGTAGAACTCGGATACCTTCACACTGGTTATTCACCCAAGAGATTATGGTGTATCACTACGTAGAATTTTGCTCTGCTTCCGGCACTCAATGCGTTATGTACTTGATAAATGATGATTTAGTGAATTCCACTAACTTCCAACATCCGTCTAAGTTATTGGTTATACTTTGTCATAACCAATGAGTCATTACCCTTGGTAATAATGATAATAGAGGGATCACAGATACGGGCAGATGATTGCACTTACGTTTATTTGGCACAATTCCATACACTGGACTTATAACTTGCATGGATAGGTCAGTCACTCACATTCACGCCACAGTACCGTAAGTTATAAGGGAGAGTTTGTCAACCTGGTGAATTAATCGTTTAGATCTATTAGGCCGGCCTGGAATGCTCTTGTAGCAAACAGGCCCTCACCATTGATCACTTCCTTTACAGGATGTGTTAACGTGTCGCTGGACTTAACAAAAATCTCGGGGATTTGCACACACAGACCCGTAGCACTGGTAGGACTGTATGGCCCCTAATCTTAAGTCCGCGGAGCAGGAGGTTCTTCTCTAACCCAAGGTCTAAAGCCCACTGGCTAAATTTGCTTTTTTTGAGGCGTGAAGTGATGAACAGTACACCACTGTCTCACTGGCCTGCCCCCCCCCCCCCTACATGTCCCAGTTATGGCTGGCCGGGTGCCTTATCTCTACCGTAAACAAACATTTGGGATGGGTTGTGCGGGAGGCCCCTCGCAATCCATGACAACTTATAAGTGAATTGCTTTATTAGATGCTCATAAGTGAAGAATTGCTTCATTTGAGGCTCACAAGTGAAAGAATTGCTTCATTAGAGGCTCATAAGTGAAGAATTGCTTCATTAGCAGGTGTGGATCCAGGAATATCAAAAGGGTGGGGGAGTCGAAGGAGTTGTGGTTGAGGGAAAATGGCGAGCACTGCGATCCCACCCAGCTGGGGGATTGGGGGCGCTGTTAGCCCCGCCCCCCAGATTCTTTTTTATAAATTCGGTCAATAGCAGGGGTATTCTGAGGCCATGTAGTCTTGATATTAGAAGATATGCTGAGGTCAGTAGTAATTACTTTTTACTATACAAAAACGCCTGGGTATAATACGGCATTAAATAAAAGTATTGGAGTTTTCTGGTGAAAAGGGGTTTTTTGGACCCCCAGGACCCTCCTCCCTGGATCCGCCCGTGATTAGATGCTCAAAAGTGAAAGAATTGCTTCATTAGATGCTCATAAGTGAAGGAATTACTTCATTAAGGGCTCATAAGTGAAGGAATTACTTCATTAGAGGCTCATAAGTGAAAGAATTGCTTCATTAGAGGCTCATAAGTGAAAGAATTGCTTCATTAGAGGCTCAAAAGTGAAGGAATTACTTCATTAGAGGCTCATAAGTGAAAAAATTGCTTCATTAGAGGCTCATAAGTGAAGGAATTGCATACGTTCACAAGTAGATGAAACAATATTCAAATTTCAGAAGACAGGTGCGTGCATGTTGGGTGAGCCAGAAATTATTATAACAAATGGCGACTATATTATTGTTATTCATTAGAGTCTAATGATTAGACTAAGATGTACATAAAGGTCATTATACTCGTCTATGAAAAGTAATTCCGTCAGATTTATATGGTGAAAGGTACGTCAGTTTTTTAAGCTGAGTAAAACATTTGTCATGTAACTGAGAGAGATGCCTGAGTTACGAGATTCAGGAGATACGTTAGATTTAGTAAATCCGATAAAAAAATACGACAGTTTCGTACGGTACGTTAAGAGATGTGACAGTTTTCGTAAATAAAGAAATACAGTGTACTCCAGTTTCGTAAACTAATAAAGACGCTCCTGTTTCGTGTGAAAATACGTCACTTTCGTAATGAAAAGTTTCGTGAGAAATTTGCCCGCGTGTGTGTGTGTGTGTGTGTGTAGCGGGTGTCGGCGGCAACACGGGTGTTACGCTTGCGTATGTGCGAGCCTCAGACAGGTGAGATGGTTGAGGCGGGTTGGCAGTGCTAGCGGGGCCGCCTCCACGACAACAACTTCCCCTCCCAGTCATGTCCTCGCTCCCCACACCCCACTAGCTACCACGACCACCACGCCTCACAATCGTCCCCGTCTTATGTCCTAGTGTGAAAATCCCTCCTCGACCTTGCGCTCGACCGACGGGCGGAGGGACGTGCTAGTGTGTGTGTGTGTGTGTGCTGGAGGAGGTGTATAAGTGGGCCGAGTTGTGTGTGTGGTGTTGGTCGCGGTGGAACAACAGGTGGATGAACATGTGAGGGGGGCGCACCACTACTACTACCACCACCATCGCCGCCGCTCGTGTCACTGTACCAGCCACATGCGGGAGTGCAGCAGCAGCAGCAGACGTTGGGAACAGTGACTCACAGTACACCGGGGGGGGGGGGGGATAGTGTTAGCTACTGAGGGAGGGACGAGGGTAGTGGTAGGGGCACTAGAAGGTGCTTGAAGGTGCCGTCGGAGAAATAAGTGGTTTAATTCTGAGAAAGAGAGAAAGAAGTGTTTGAGGGTCAACTTTGTTCTTTTTTTTTTTCACGAGGGATTGTTCTAGGGGACGGGCCATCGGGATGAGCTTTCTCAACTCGCTGCAGCAGGTGGTGGCTGGGGTGACTAACAGCCTCTCCCTCTCACCCAAGAGGTTCCCTTTCGGAAGGGAAAACAGCAGCGGCAGCGCCGGTGGAGGCGATGTCACCACGGCGACACCACCCGTGCACCATCACCGTCCGGGGGGCTCACCAAATCCCCGTCTGGGGCCCAAGCTGGTACCGACCCCCGGGGCGGCTGGCGGGGTGGCCCCAAGACCCCAGGGGCGGGGCAAGTCCTTCATGAACCACATGATGCACCCGCCGCCCATGCAGCAACAGCAACAACCCAGGAAGGAGAAGGAGAGACGACCCCTCCCCGTCCTGCAGTGTGGCGACCGATACACCTACTGGCCCGAGTACGACCCCAGCCAGACCTGGTGAGTACTACCATCCTGGTACTACCCCCAAGACCACACCCCCGAACATACTCAAGGCCATATTCCCCTAACACACTCACGACTACACCCATTAACACACTCGCGACAGCACCCCCAGCCACACTCACGACCACAACCCATAACTCACGAACACAAGCACTAAAACTCACGACCAACCACCTACCATCCTCACTACCACAGCCACTATTACACCCACGACTTTAGCCACTGCAGCATACGACCCCTATTAAACCTGATGAGTACTACCATCCTGTTACTGCATCTACGACTACACCCATTACACCCATTTGTGCACTCACTCTTTACTCCCACTACCAAACATACATGCAACCACACTTGCACATATACTGTACATATCCATAAACTCGTAGAAACAAATATGAAAACACATGTATACACGAACGTACCCACATATAACAGTTATATACACAAATCTATGCACAAACATCCATCCATCCATCCACACATACTATCAAAACTATCCTCCGCCACACACACACACACAGCCACACAGACGTGACCTCTGAAAAGCAAAAACTGCCAACTAATTTCGCTGACATCTGAAGACTTGGTCCCAAGTTGACAGTTGTATGGATGAATCAGCGCAGGGTCTTGTAATGAGACAGATACAGTGTAGCGCCTCATTTTCTGCACCTACGTCAGCTGAAAACATAATTTGTGTATCTTGCTTGAAAAAAAAATAAAAGAACATCGGGAATTATTCGTTGATTAATGACAGGTAAATATGGGAATATACCTAAGTGAGAGGTGTTAGTCGTATACTTCTGGCACTACCGACCCTTTAAGTATGATTGTTTAACTCTCCGAGGATGATGGTTTAACTCTTATAGGATGATGGTTTAACTCTGAGGATGATGGTTTAACTCTGAGGATGATGGTTTTACTCTGAGGATGATGGTTTTACTCTGAGGATGATGGTTTTTAACTATTATAGGATGATGGTTTAATTCTTGTAGGGAGATAGTTGAACTCTGAGGATGATGGTTTAATTCTTTTGGGATGATGGTTTTTAACTCTTATAGGATGATGGTTTAACTCTTATAGGATGATAGTTTATAACTCTTATAGGGTGATGGATTTTAACTCTTACAAGATCATTATTTAACTCTTTTAAGATGATGGTTTAACTCTTTTGGATGATGGTTTAACTCTTATAGGATGATGGTTTAACTCTTATAAGATGATGGTTTAACTCCGAAAAGGGTGATGGTTTAACTCTTATAGGGTGATGGTTTAATTCTTATAAGTTGATGGTTTAACTCTTATAGGATGATGGTTTAACTCTTAAAGGATGATGGTTTAACTCTTATATGATGAGGGTTTAACTCTTATAGGGTGATGGTTTAACTTATATGATGATGGTTTAACTCTTATAGGATGATGGTTTAACTCTTATAGGATGGTGGTTTAACTCTTATAGGATGATGGTTTAACTCCTATAGGGTGATGGTTTAACTCATACGGTGATGGTTTAACTCTTATAGGATGATGGTTTTACTCTTATAGGATGATGGTTAAAACTCCTATAGGATGATGGTTTAAGCTCTTTGATGTTTTGTCTCTGGGAAAAATGGTTTAACTCTTTGAAGACAATGATTTAACCTTTTGAGAAAAATGGTCTAACCTTTTGAGAATTTTTTTTTAACTTTTGAGGACGATAATTTAACTATTTGATGGTTTAACCCTTTGTGAAAAATTTATTAACCCTTTGAAAACAATGATTTAACCCTTTGAGAATGATGGTTTAAGCTGCCCTTTAAAAAACAACGCGAGGAAAACATCCATCAATGTGGTCAGGAGAAGCAGGAAGTTGGGCGGACTAATGCACACAAATTCTCTCTGTTAGTCAGTGAGTCAGTCAGTTATCAGAGTCAGTTAATCATATAGTCAGTTAGTCTGTCAATCAATAAGTGAAGAGAAGCGCTCATACGGCTGGCAGGGCACAGTCAAAAGCTCCCTCTTGCTCACTATCAACCTAACCATAACTCTCCCTGCACAATACAAAGCGAAGAGGAGTATTCTGAAGAAAAATAACTGACGCGGGAATAACACTTTCAGGTAGTCAGTGAGGAAAGTCGGGCAGTGAGCAGGATAACAGAGCCAAAACTGTGTGTATTTGTCTGAGTTATATATATCTTTTCTTTACGATCTGTCTCTGCCTCTTTTTTCTGTCTGTGTACGTGTCCATGTCTTCTATAACATTTCCATATATATATATATATATATATATATATATATATATATATATATATATATATATATATATATATATATATATATATATATATATATATATATATATATACTCGTACATATATTTCAACACACACCTAAACAAAATGTTCCATTGAGCTTCTACCTTCATTTTTAAGGGATCCCCAAACATGAGCCTCCTTAAATAAACAGCATAATGGGAAGCCTGCTGTGTGAGCTGGCCCCTGCAGCAAAAACACAGAGCAATTCACAGCTCAGTCCAGCCAATTGTTGATTCTCACAACAAGTGAATCATATTTTTTCTGTAATGTTGAAATTTTGTTTGTTGTGATTGATTATTGACTGTGTGTGTGTGGGGTGAGGATGATGTTGGGGATGGTGAGGATGGTGATGTGAATAGTGATGATGGCGACGGTGAAGATTGTGTTGGTGTTCATGGTGACGAGAATAATCATGGTGAGGATGATGTGTGGTGAGTATTGTGATAATGATGATAAAAAATGATGAAGGTGAAGATAGTTATGATTGTGATGATGTTAATGAAGATGATGTTGGTAAGAATGGTGATAATGATGTTTGTGAAAATGCTAAGGATAATGATGATAAGGTTGGTGATGATGATGATGATGATGATGGTAATGAGGAAGGTAGGAATGATGTTGAAGATTGTAAGGATGGTGAGTAATGGATGATGATGATGACGATGATTGTGATGGAAATGATGTTGATGATAGTGTTGATGATACTACGAATTGTTTTAGTAGCGTGTTAATGACAGTAAATAAGTTATTAATAAATAGATACAGATAGCCAGGTAGTGTATATGGATAGTTGAATAAAGAAGATAATTAAGTATTTTTGTCAATTTTATGAAAAAAAACAATAACTAAAGAACATTTTCTATAATGACTAAATAGATAAGACTTTTTTATTTTTAATTTCAGTTTTTTGACTCGATAAGAACATTTTGAAACCCGTATTTAATGCCTAAGTAAATAAAAAAATACATATAATAAGAAAAATAAATATTAATAATAAAGTAAATTCTTAAGCCTATTTTATTAATACTTTAATAAACAACAAACACTAACCCCTTTTGGCTGGAGAATACATAAGTTGTAAGCCAATAATGCTTCTGTTTACCTTAATTATTTTCTCTTGGTAATCTCTTTCGTGGTGTTCTCTATAATGACGAGGCGGAGATCAGGTAAAACAGGTTGTTAATGTGTGAGTCTATTTACTGGTAATTAAATTTTCACCTGAAACTATGAAGGTGTGTTGGTAGGGAAGATGGGGAGGGGGTAGGTATGGGGGCAGCTGAAAATGTAGGAGGGGCAGTGTTTGTACATGGGGAATTTCTGTGTATGTAGTGGTGTGTATGGTGTGTGTGTGCTTATGTGCGGGTAATTTGTGGGTGTGTATATTAAAACATAAAAACGGAGGAAACTGCAACGGGCCTATTGGCCCATACTAGGCAGCCCCGTTTACACCCAACCCCTATTGCTCATATATCCGTCCAACCTACATTTGAAGCTACCCAGCGTGTTCGAATTAATGATGACGTTCGGTAACTTATTGGTAGTAGGTATTAGGCAGCTACCAAACAGGGAGGTACTACCATCTGGGAAGATATTGGAAGCATAATGTGTTGTCTAATGGTAGACCCTGTTGCCATATGGCATCACGAAAATTGTGACCAAGTCCCAGGTTGCTGATCTGACTTTCTACCTCATTTACACACAATTGCAGGGTCTCAATCGTTTTTCTTACTTTGACAACACAAGAAACATATATTGTTTCTAACTATTTATTTAATTTTTTTTGTAAACTTTGTATTTCTTTATAGTTCTTTATTATTATTATTATTATTATTATTATTATTATTATTATTATTATTTTTATTATTATTATTATTATTACAGTGTTATTATTATTATTATCATTATTATTTTATTATTTTATTTGTATTATAAATTTTATATTCGATGAATTATTATTATTACTATTATTATTATTATTACCTTAACCCCCCCCCCCCTACCTACCAGGCTCCGATGTGGGTCAGTGACCTGTCCTGGGTAGGCTAATCTCGAAAAAAAAAACTTGTTCCATTCATCCACTACTCTATTTCCAAATCAGTGTTTACCTAATTCGCCCCTAAATCTAGATTTGTCTCATTTAAGACCATTGCTACGAGTTCCCTCCTGGTTGGATAGTTTGAGTACCTTTGTTATATCACCTTTGTTTAGCCCTGACTTCCATTTATACACCTCGATCATATCGCCCCTCACTCTACGTCTCTCGAGGGAGTGCAAATTTAGATGCTTTAACCTGTCTCTGTACTCAAGGTTCCTAATGCCCGGGATTAGTCTTGTCGACCACCTCTGAATGCTTTCTAGGGATTCTGTATCCATTCTGTAGTATAGTGACCAGAACTGAATCGCGTAATCAAAGTGAGGTCTCACAAGGGCAAGATAACGTCTTAGGATATCCTCCCTAGCCTTGAAACTAACACTCCTTTGTATGAACCCAAGTATTTTGTTAGCCTTGTTTCGAGCAAATATGCATTGTTGTCTTAGTTTAAGATTCTTATCATTACTCCTAATTCTTTCTCACAGTCGGATTTCTCTACAACAACTTTGTTCATCTGTTATCTGGTTTCTCTGCTTACATCTCCTAGACTAAGTACTTAACATTTGCCTACATTAAATTTCCCCTGCCAATTTTCAGACCACGTGAAAATTTTGTTTAGATCATCATATAGTTTTGCAAAGTTCTCGTCAGATTTAATTACATACCCTATTTCACGTCGTCAGCAAATTAATTATGTTGCTGTCTTCGCTTATATCTATGTCGTTTATGTATATAATAAATAGTAATGGTCCAAGTACTGAGCCTTGGGGTACTTCACTAGTGACGTTACCCCAATCCGATTTAGTACCGTTAATGCTTACTCTCTGTTTCCTGTCTTGTAACCACTCACTAATCCATTTAGTATATCTTCTCCAATTCCATGAGACTCCCCTTTTCGTATGCGACTTTCGTGGGAGACTCTGTCGAAGGCTTTGAAGTCGAGGTATACCACATCATAATCGTTCCCGTCATCCACTGAATCGAAAACGGTTGAAAAGAATGTTAATAGATTTGTCATACATGAATGCCCACTTGCGAAGCAATGTTGGGAATCATTGATCAACTTGAGGTTCTCCAGGTGATTCCGAATAGAATTTGATATTATTGCCTCCAGTAATTTGCCTACAATTGATGTTAAACTGATGGAACGGTAATTAGATGATAGTGATCTATCTCCCTTCTTGAAAATCGGTATCACATTCCCTATCCTCCAGGATTCTGGTCTACACCGGTTTTTAATGAGTGTGTGTGTGTATGTAGTGGTGTGTGTGTGTGTGGGGGGGGGGGGGTGTATTGTTTATATGTCGAGTCTGTGTGTGCTTCTGTGGGGGTATTTGGGTATTTGTGGGAAGTATTGGTGAATATTAGCTCGGTAATGGAAGCTGCTGACACCTTTGTTCCTGTCTGGACTCGTCTTTTGTTGAAAAGACCCCTCATCCGGTACTCAATGTCCACCCCGCCAGCTAAATTGGCACTGGCACGAGTAAGGAAGGCAGCCAATAAAATGGAAAAGAGAGATGGTGCCAGTACACACCCTTGTTTTACCCTCATTTGGATAGGGAAGACCTCAGACTGGGTGCGATTTTGCAGGACACTGCCGTTCATGCCATCGTGATCCTGCCTCACAATGGCGAGGAATTTTGGTGGGCAGCCAAAACGGTTGAGGGTCCGCCAGAGGTCTTCCCTGTTGACCGAGTTGAAGGGCTTGGTTAGGTCAATGAAGGCCATATAGAGGTCATGACACTGTTCTCTTCATTTTTCCTGTATCTGGCGGGCAGCAGAGATCATGTCAGTGGTGCCACGTGATGGTCTAAAGCCAGATTGAGATTCTGAGAGGAAGTTTTCCGCCTCAGGAAGAAGTCTGTTTAGGAGGACTCGGGCGATAATCTTACCAGCTACGGACAGCAGTGAGATTCATCGGTAGTTGCCACAGTCTGACCGGTCTCCCTTGTTCTTATAAATATTGACGAGCTTGGGGGATTTCCTCCTATTCTCACATATCCTCCAGGAGAGAGTGGAGACGGCTGGTAAGCAGAGGTCCTCCTGCTTTATACACCTCGGCTGGGATTGCATCAGGCCCTGAGGCTTTGATATTTTTCATCTGTTTGATGGCAGTAGCTACGTCATCCAGGGATGGAGGATAGCTGAGGTGGGTCAGCTCTGGATGCTGAGGGACCTGCTGGGTAGTCAGGACGTCCACTTCTGTGTTTCGGTTGAGCAGTGAATGGTAGTGCTCTTTCCAGTGCTGAAGGAGACCTTCATGGTCTTTAATTAGGGAGTTACCATCGAATGAGCGGAGGGGGGCTGTGCCATGAGTGATTGGCCCATAAAATATTTTAGTGGAAATAAAAAAATCGCGCATCTTGTGTTGATCTGCAACACACACACACACACACACACACACACACACACACATGTTATGCTAGATTACCATACGTTAAAGTCGGTTCCATTATGTTAGGTTGCTATACGTTACGCTAGGTTACATTATGTTAGGTTGCTATACGTTACGCTAGGTTACATTATGTTAGGTTGCCATACGTTACGCTAGGTTACATTATGTTAGGTTGCTATACGTTACGCTAGGTTACATTATGTTAGGTTGCTATACGTTACGCTAGGTTACATTATGTTAGGTTGCTATACGTTACGCTAGGTTACATTATGTTAGGTTGCTATACGTTACGCTATGTTACATTATGTTGGTTGCCATATGTTACGCTAGGTTACATTATGTTAGGTTACTATACGTTACGCTAGGTTACATTATGTTAGGTTGCTATACGTCACGCTAGGTTACATTATGTTAGGTTGCTATACGTTACGCTAGGTTACATTATGTTAGGTTGCTATACGTTACGCTAGGTTACATTATGTTAGGTTGCTATACGTTACGCTAGGTTACATTATGTTAGGTTGCCATACGTAATCCTATAACATAAGTTGTTGATCTACTTACTCTATTCAGCCGGGGCGGCACTGGAGTTAATTAAAGGTGGGTCACTTGACCCTATATACTCTGGTATCCATCCATCTGTTGCTGGGGGACCCCTTTTTTTTAGGTTAATGTATTAGTTGAGAGGGAAATGGAAAGAGATATCTTCCAAGTTAAATATATTCAGCAAAGACGTGATATGAAGTCATGTGTTCGTCCTATTTCTAATTAGATACCGTGGGGGGAAGTGGAACTCACTATATACCAGCACGACTACAGGAAAACATTAAAATACGCATTACCAAGCCTCAGTACGACGCTCGCAGGGTCACCCAGGATAACCTCCTCACTCTATCACTTCAACAACTAAACTGTCTGTCTTGCTAACACTGCACACTCGCTGCCGAACAGACATTCTCAGTGTCCAATCAAAGCAGGTTTTTTTTTCTTCGAAGATCCTTATGTTCTGTTTCACTGATTGGTTAGTCCACGGTATGGGCGGAGCTATCCTCATGGCACCTCATATACAGTAGGCCTACATCTGTTTTTCCTTGAGGCTGTAACTAATTGCGTCCATTCTGGTCTGACAAGTGCTAGAAACATTTTAATGGTCGCTTACGTGGGTGTATGTGCATAGGCATTTGTGTGTGTTCCGATTTATTACAATGCTAGGTTATATTATGTTAGGTTGCCATACGTTAGGTTAGGTTACATTATGTTAAGTTGCCGTACGTTACACTTGGTTATATTATGTTAAGTTGCCATACGTTAGGGTAGGTTATAATATGTTAAATTATTTTGAATTATAGGTCAGGTCATGGCAGGTCAGGTTCCGGGTACATAAAGATGTATTAGGTCACATGAAGCTCCCAGAACTACTAAATCTTCAAGTGTGTTGGGATATTAGATAAATTAACTAAAACATTTTCTGATAAATAATTTATTGCTCCAGTGAATTTGGTTGTATTTTACAGCAGCACTTGTAAAGAGTTTTAGAGTGGTCCTTATATCTCTTTCTGTACTCCCGACGCACGGTTTCTATGTTAAAGCTTGCCATATAATATTTGTCTTGGAAGCCGGTGGTCTGGCATCCTGATAACATGTCCTACCCAGAGCTAGTGTCTTTTGGCTAGCATGGTTTCAATGGTAGTCGTGTTTGAGCGACGAAATAGTTCTTCGTAAGTCACTCTATCTTTCCAGGATATTCCAAAGATTCTCTTTGGGCATCTAGTGTGAAAGTTTGCCAGCATTTGGATATGGCGTCTGTAGGGCGTCCACGTTTCTGAGGCATATAATAATGTAGATATACAGACCGCTAGATAAACTGCAGTCTTCGTCCCATATTTGAGGTCATTGTTGAGAAAGACTCTTGTTCTCAAACTTCCAAATGCAGCTGAGGTTAAATTTATTCTGGTTTGAATTTCCATATCCAGTGAGTAGGTGGGTGTGAGAGTGCTACCAAGGTACTTAAACTGGTTTACTATTTTGATAGGATCTTCATTAATGTAGAATTGTGGTGCTCCTATTGGTGGAGCAATGGGCTGGACAAAAATCTCAGTCTTCTGGATGTTAATTTGCAAACCAAGCGAGCTGTAAATACCCAAGATCACGTCCAGTGCACTCTGCATAGATTCTCTGTTATGTGCCATTATTGTACAGTCATCTGCATACTGTAGTTCTATGACCTGAGTTGTTAAGGTCTTTGTGTAGGCTTCCAGACGTCTAATATTAAAAAGACTACCGTCAAGACGGTACCGTATGCCCACACCTGCATCAGGCCCAAGGGCATTGTGTGAGAGTTGTGCTACAGCCAGCA